>JBBPBS010000577.1:1383308-1475181 GCA_037974835.1 Cicer judaicum | reverse complement strand
AAAAAAAAAAAAAAAAAGTAGATTGAGGAATTAAAAATAAATCAATTTTAAAAGTGTCGCATCATACTATTTATTGATTGATGTGACAAAATTAATATTACACGACATATAATTAAGGATGTGATGTGCCAATATAATAATTTGAGATTTTGTGTTAATATGTTAAAATATATTAAAGTGAGAAAATCAATAATTAATACTATAATTATTTAATTTATTTATTATTTAATTTATTCTTTAAAATAATTATTTACTTTAGATTAGTCTTATCCTATAAAGCTACATAAAGAGTGAATCATCAATTTACTATTTGTTGAGAAGCATGCAAAGTCCAAAAAAAAAAGAGAAATAATTGAAAGAAAATTTAAACTTTATATAGTGATCATTACAAAGCTAATGAATCTTAATTAATGGGATTCAATATTAACCATCTAATAACCATCTATCAATAACTTCAATTATATCTAACTGCGTTTTTAAGATGGAAGTGTGTAATAATATTTTTAACTTGTGATGAGCAATACAGTCAAAGAAATATAACGTAACTAATGAAAGACAAATTACAAGAAAAAATATAAGTTGTAATCGCATCGGTTAAATGTAACACCCCGATTTTCAATAGTGCAAGTGTATTTAAAAAAAAAAAATTAACAAAATATCATGTCGTAACACAAACGACAAAAGTCTTGAATAACTACATCATATATAGAAGCTAGCTAAAATAGTTTTTGAGACGATAATCCAAAATATACAAATAGAAAAATACACAAAGACTATGAGACCTATCAGACATCGGGTATTCTCGGTAGACACCTGCACAAAAGTACTGCTCCAAGAATATTATCCCCCCACGGTCACATTAAAAAAAAATGAAACATGGACCTACCAAAACAAAAGTCAAATGACAATATATGTTATAGATACAGTCATCCCAACACAAAATAAGTACAACCACAAACTAATTTGATCATCCATTAACAACTAAAATAACAAGGGTGATCTCCACACACTGCACAAGTCTCATCTGACGCAATATCTCTCTTCGAAGTAACCTCCTCCTCGTCAACATCCGTAGAAATATCATTTTCCTCAGAAGTCAGATCCACCCACGAGATAGGTGGTTTCGACGGTGCGAGAATCTCAAAATAGTATGTTACATCAGCAACAGTCGATAAGAGAACATTCACCGAAAGCAGATGCTCTGGCTTGGTCTGCCTAGACGGTCTTGCAATATTTCTTCCCACCGACATCGACCCCTTATCCTTTCCGCCTGTCCCCGACCCAACCACTGTATCTCCAGCTCCTATGAAGGCCTCCACCTCAATTCTAACTAAAGAATCATATGCGTCTTCCTATGCTCCGCTCATCTCAAGCACCAATCCAGAAGGTATCGAATAGTGGATTCTCTCGCGAGTGAGCTTCACGAGGCATACTTCTTCAGCTCTCCTACTTGTCCTATTTACCCTCCCCATATAAGTAGCCCTGCTTGAGATGGAGTCGTATACCCAAGCAGTCGGCGAGTCTCGATCAAGGAAGTCTAATGACGTGTCCGTCGTTAAGGTAATTGTCAATGGAACAAAATTCGGGTATCATCTAAGGGCAAAACCCAATTTCCACAATAATATAAAGGATCACCAATCGAAATTAACAAATTACATTTAACAATTATGTCATAAAGATATGCAATAACACTTAGCAATTTCGGCATGATAACAAACAATAACAGAGTATGTATATATAAATATCATATTATAACAAACATGACTCACATGTCAAGCACCTTAATGCAATATTTATATGTCAATGCACATGATTCCGGAATTTCCAAAAAAAAAAAAAAACCCTCATCGAATGAGCTTAAATCATAATTGTACTGCCTATCACATACCTTAGTACTTATTACCGAGGTGCAGTCTCTTACAGCCTAGCATGATTTACTTGAGTGTAGCCTATCACAGGTCTTACACATCAGTTAAATCCTCGTAATGATAAGATGGACCAACTATCACATGGAACCACCCCATGGCCTATCGCAGTCACCACGTAACACGGTGGGCCATCGCGATCACCACAAGCTATGAAATGAATAAGCATACTCTGACTCTTTTCACCAAAATCATTAAGTAAATGCAACTATTAAAAGTTTTTCTATTTGTAATACTCATTTAACACTAACGATTTTTTCAAACTTATCACCACAACAACATTAATATATCATAGTTCTCCCCACCGCTAACTACATAAATATTTATAACAAATTGTTCACAACTAAAATTTATCCAACCAAAATAAAATTCCCAAAATTATATCTTTTACACCAAACTTATAAAATCAAATAATTTATATTATGTAGTTAAAACTAAATAAAACAATATTTTTCAAATCACACAAACACACACTCGACTATTAAATCACCAAAATTTTGAGTTAATAAAATACTCTATCTTTAATCCAAAAACTCTTTAACTTCACCATAAAAGAGTAATATTTTAAACTCTAAACATTTTAATTTCAATCTATCTTTTTTCTCAAACTCTTTAACTTAGTTAAAATTTGAACTTTTTCACAACTTTAACAATCCTAAACTTTTTTTAAAAAAATTTCAACTTCAGTTCAAACTCATTTATTTGAAAATAACTCGTTATGTAACTCAACTACATAAAAAATCAATTTTTTTTTTCTTAACCATTACTAGCAAAATCAACAACAACAACAACAATGATTTGTTAAGAACTCAAACTTTTCACTAAGAATATATATATTCACGTCGAAATTAATTATAACACAATCATACATTAATCATACATCAATAACACATATAGAGTCCCTATATGCAAACTAAAAATTTGGAAGAAGTCCTTACCTAGTTATAGCTTTTCCAACTGTTATCACTACCACAATCAAACACATTGAAAAATCTCGTTTGTACCGACACCTTTAATCAAATATTAGTGTTTGATTTAGTCAAATTAATCCCTAAAACTTTAACTACCTTACAAATTATTTCTTACTCCTAACCCCCTTAGAGTATATTTTACTAAAATAGTTTACAATGAGTAAAGACTAATAATATTATTAACCACAACACACTTTCAATATATAAAATATATTTTTAGAAATTAACATCCTTTAATTTTTCAGTAAATTCACTAACAATTTTTCAAAACATTTTAAATTTTTTTCTCAAAATTTTTCACACAACCACAAATTTTTCTCAAATTTGACATAACTCATTTTTTTTTCGTTCCAAATAACTACATAACCACAAAAGATATCAATAAATATTTTTTTCTAGTTTCAAGGTTATAACTCTTTGAAATAGTTTCATTCATTTCAAAATATGTAAAATATTTTATTTTTCTTTAATCACCTCACTCACATCTCAATCTAATTTAATAAAAATTTCTACTATTGCCGCAACGCAATTGACAGATAAATGTTTTTTTTGTTACTAGTGACATTTTTTTTTAAAAAACTTCCCAGTATTAACTTCTTCGTAATCTAATTAAATTATTCTTCGACAAATAATTTTAATCGAGTCTCAATATATATATATATATATATATATTAAACATATTACAAACTCTAACAAAATATATTTTTGGTACTTAATTCACAAAATGAGATAAAATTGAGTTAAATACCTAAGTAATTTAATAAAAAATACCTTAAAATTGCATAAATTAGAGTTTAAAATTAAAGGTCTTACACCTAAAAAGAAAAAAGTGATGAAGAAAGTCATAGCAGTCAAAGTTCATAACTCATTAAAATTTTGAATTTTGAATGTTTTGATCTACTATGGACTCATTTGAAAATATTTGGGTGTCTCCATATCACTCAAACCAATTGAATCAAAAACCCCAAACTTGGAAAATCATCAAATATCCAGTTTTGTCAATTAAGCTTAACCACTATAGGAGAAAAGGATAAAGAATGTATTTTTTATTTTCCTCCCGATAAATTTTATTTTCTATATCTCTCAAAAATCAAGAACCCTAATCTTGGGAAGATCATCAAATGTCCCCAATTTTTTTTAATAAATCTTAACCACCAGAGAGTAGAAGGACAAATAACTCATTTTTTATTTTCGTCATAATAAATTTTATTTTCTCAAATTTAGTCTTGTAAATTCAATTTTATTTTAAATTAATTTGCTTTTGTTGTTAGTGACTATTAAAAAAATCAAAGATGGTAAACAAAGATGAGACGAAAATAAAAAAAAGGATAAATTTACAGAAACAAAAATAAAATAAAAGTATATATGTTTGATTTTTGTAAATTAATTCATTTTTTCGTCCTTGTAAATTTGTGTTTTGTTTATTTATTTATTTATTTATTTTCCTTTCTATTTATTATCTCAACTTTTTTCAAGTGTCATAAATAACATAGATAATATTAAAATAAAATTAATTTTATAGAGTTAAATTTGAAAAAAAAAAATATTAAATGAACGAATATCAAAATAACGTTAATTTACATAGACTAAACTTATATTTAAGTCTTATTTATTTTATAAATAATCATCTTGAATATACTGTAAATATTTAAAATCTATATTTTTATAATAGAAGTAAGTATATTATAAATCATGTCCTTAGAGTTAAAATATTTTTAAAAGTATATATAATAATAGTTATAGTGATTATTATGAATATGAGAGTTTTAGTTATTATAATATTTCTAAAAAAAATTAATTACTTTAATTTTTTATTTGGTAAAGTACTGATCTTGAAAATAATAGTAATATGTTAAAAATGTAATTAGTTAAAGAAGTGTTAGAAATGAATGCGAATAATTATGAATTTAGTTTTTAATATAACAATGAAATATAATAATATATGGGATTTAACCTATGGGTTGTTGTGACCAACGTATAACGGTGTAAGTTTATACGATAAGAGGAAAAAAAAACACTAATAGTGAGAAAAAGGAAGACGTACAATAATCGCGAGAGATAGGTTGAGAAGCAGCGGTGGCTGCGTGAGAAGGATTTTAGGTTCCCATATCCGACAATTGTGCAAAAATCTTTTTCTATTTTTCCGCCAAGATTTAGGATTTCAAGTTTTTCTTGAGATAGTTAATTTAATATACTTTTTTATTTTTTTAATCCAACTAATTTCTTTATTTATAAAATTTATTATTTTGTATTGTTCTTCCTCATTCATTGACTATGTTTTTGAATTGAGTAAGTCTCCTTGACACATTTTCAAAACTCACCTCTTAGAATATGATATCATATTTCATTGTTGAGTTTACACATAAATTGTAGAGTTGTTTGGCTGGGAAGAAGAGAGGTCAAAAGAACATAGGTTTTCCACGTGTTGATTCAAATTAGCGTGTGAAAGAGTTGAAAAAAAAAAGGTAAGGAGTGAGATAAGGTTTGTATTCATGAGTATATTATAATGTAAGATGTTTACCTCGTTTTTAAGCGTTGTAGTATCTTGTGTTGTTAAAAGATACAATAACGTTATTTAAAATAAATAAAAAAACGTCGTAATATATAGCGTTCAACGCTTCTCTTAGACTAGTTTTATATCGTTTTTTTTTTTTTTTTAAATGTTGCAATAGGTGCATATATAGTGCGCTTGTTACACTAGTTTTACAATGTTTTTTTTAAAAGCGTTGTAATAGGTGCATATACAGCGCGCTTGTTATACTGGTTTTACATCATTTTTTTCAAAAAAACATCGTAATAGGTATATTTTAAAAAGCGTTATAAATCTATTTTAAAAAGCAATGTAAAATGCTTATATTAGAGTAGTTTTACAACGACTTTTTTTAAAAAAAAAACCCACTGTAATAGGTGCTTTCTTATACTAGTTTTATAATGTTTTTTTTTTAAAAAAGTTGTAAATCTATTCTAAAAAGCAATGTAAATTGTTGGTTTGTCTAAACAGATCTTTAATGACATTTAAAAAAAAAAAAATCCTATCTTTCATTTTTTTCTTTTAGAATCATATTCATCACTCACATATTGACACAATTGTAATTTTTTAATTCAAATATATTCACTACAACAAGTTCAATTACATCAGTACTATATATTTACAGCAACAAGTTTAATTACATGAATACTATATTCAATATATATTCAATATATATTCACAACAATATCATATTCATAATATCAATTACATATGTACAACAACAATTTCATGTCAGTAATCAAAATAATGATAAGCAATTTTAACAATTTCCATGCCAATTTTCAGCATGTAAATTTTCCAACAATTTCTTATTTTATCTTATTGTAACAAAAAATAAAATACACAATTAAAATAATAACCAAATCACACAAAAATATAAAATATATAATAGTTTACAAACTCACCTATTAACAAATTATATAACTTTCAGTTTGATCGCATACTAACATCAGTCTTCCTTTATTTCAGTTAGATCACTTTCAGAGTATGTTGAATTGGAGTTGTCTAAGTACTATACGATATAATATTTCAACATAAATAAGCGAGAATCAAATATATATATATATATATATATATTAATATGTAGTTTATATATGAAAATCAAAATATAATGAAAATAACGCACTTTTATGGAATTATATTTTGATTCATATCAACATTCTTCTTTATGAATCACAATATATATTATCCATAATCTATGTTGTTAGTTTGGCGAGAGCACTATAACATAAAACTTGTAAAACACTATCAAATAAATGTGATTATTATTCAATTATCAAACACATTATTTATATATGTAAGAAATAAATGAATATTACTTACGTATCGAAGATATTCTTTATATCTGAGTGATTGTTATAATGATCGTGCAGTGGATCTAAGTAGTATATAATTTTAGAGGTGACATTGATGGCAAACAACACCCAATGTTACCTACACCAACAAAAATTTAGTTTGGCAACTTTGTTTACACAACTATAAATAATATATAATTATCCTAAATTATATGGCGCAAGAAACATCTTATCATTCTCTTTATTTTCCAAAAGTATATCAACTACATTTTTTTTTTTACATTAACTGGATCAATTTTAAACATGGATAGCTTATGGAAAGATAAGAATGAAAATCTATCTGCCAAGTTGCGCATGCACACCAACTTTTCATACAAATACCTTAAATGAAAATATCAAATTAGATTAATTACCAATAAATGTGGCAGTGATGCAATTAAAAGTAATTTTTATCTTAAATAAATTATTTTATATTACCTAATGTATTTGCTGATGACAATAGTACTCTAGCTCCTTATGATTGAGAAGTTCATACATGTGCTCTTTATCAAATAATTATTCATACTCATCTCAGAAAACACTACCTAAATCGAGCAAGGTATGGATGACTTATTTTAGGAGCAGCAACTGATTTTACATGATCTAGTTTTTTAATTTTTCTAGATTTACTTTTACCACGAACCTACATCTGCGGTGCGGCTGATTTCTGAAAGATTTGCGGTTTGACGGGTTTTGCTGAAATATGAAAAACTGAGGTTGATCAGTTTGTTAGTTATTATAGTAAGCTAATCATTTCGTATACAACTAATGTATATGTCAAACCTTTTATGGTTAAGTGACTGACTCATTGTGAGGAATCTTCTTATCATTTCCTTTAGACTTTGTAAGAATCTAAATAAATGTGAAATTAAAGTTAACAGCTGAAAAATCAGCAATTAAACATAATCATTATAATCATACAATTAAACATACATTATATATACCAACAAGATTTTTGGGCCATGCCACGTAACTACGTATTGCTTTTCCCCAAAACTTCATATCTCTGTCATTGTCGGGTCCCAAAAACTTCATATCTCCATCATTGTTGGGTCCCAAAAACTTCAAATCTCCATCGTTGTCGCGTATAGGCAATGGAACACGTGGTTCAAAAACAATCACAAGTGAAACTTTAACATGGCCGACATGGATTGAAGTTCGTTGTCAAGTATAGGTAATGGTGCAAGTGGTTAAAAAACAATCACAAGTGAAACTTTAACATGGCTGACAGGGATTGAAGTATGATATAATTCTTCTTCTAAGGTATTGTACAATGTTCCTTTTCCAACCATGCGATGAGTAGGGGATGATAAATATAGCACACAAGACGAGACACTCTAAATCAATGGTTAATACATAAGCATCTGAAACAATTAATTATCTCTAGAAGACTTTTATGACTAATGTGGCAACTACCATTTTCATTGTATTTCACATTGACACCTCAAAAGTTTCTTTTGCTTATTCGTTTTCACCAAAAATGCAACTTGCTATGTTAGGATTTCCAACTTATCTAGTACTTCCTCCGTACATGAATTTGTGCGCTTCTCATGTGAAAAATATCTTTTTGGAATTACACCAAATCCTTTACCCCTCACACAACCAAAATATTGAGGAACATTAAATATCTAACCAAGTACGTCCCTGCAACTAACTTGTTTATTCTCCTCTGGATTTTCAAAACATTGTTCTAGATTCTCCTAAAAGATATGTAGGATTAAGAAGATAAGTTCAATATTATTTTGAAAATATAATATTAAAAAATATTAAAGTGATAATATACTTACACATTGTTCTATCACTTGTTGAACATTTTCATTATCAACTATTCCATCTTTATTCAAACGAGCCTCCTTCCACAAAATATGACAACCTAATGGTTGATTGAATTTTGTCTCTTGAAGCTATTCGTTATGACATAAACAAAATCTATTCGTTAAGACATAAATAAAATATTAGTTAGAAACTATAGTTTATAATCTACCATATTATATAAAAGTGATGTTTACTTACAATTTTTTGCTCTAAACGTGCATACCCCATACCCAATTTCTTGTATGGATGCATCAAATTTTTTGTTGTCTTGCGATTTTTCGTACTTATACTCTATATAAAAAAATAACGATCGTGTAAAAAAGTACGCTATGAATGTGAATAAAACACAAATGCTAATAAATTAATATTACCACAAAAGCGCTCCATTCTTCATTTGATATGTAGTACTTGTATATTTTTGGAGTTTCAACATTCAAATTTTCACCATAATCTCTTAAGTATCAATTTGACAAATGAGATATAAATCCTCTGTGTATTTTTTCGGCAACTCTAAGCACATAATTTTTTCACACCTCATCAACATTAAAAACCGACTGCAAACCAAATAAAGATAGAGTTTGAGTAAAAGTATTTCAATGGAAAAATTCTAAGTAACAAAAAAGTGAAGTAAAAAATTTACTTGTATATCATTCCACAATATATATTTAGCATCTTTCAAAACTTTATCTCGCCAATCATCAATTATTATTGGGATATTTTGATGAACAACTGTGTAAGACCCATAATTTTAAATTACACTTTATATATTTTAGTGAATTTTGGTATTGAACTCAGGGGTTTTTTAGCCAAGTTATTAATATTTTGAGAGTTTAAATGACCAAAAAGATATTTTAATGCCCGATTAAAATTACTCGTCGATAAATAAATTAAATTAACTGCTGTGGATCTTTTACGAAGAATTTAGTTCTAGAGAGTTTCGTTGAAAATATCTTGGGCTGCTAAAAATTGCATCTGTCAATTGAGTTGCGACGAGAGTAGATATTTTTAACAAAAAGTGATTTAGGAAGTGATGGGTGAAATGATAATTTTAATAAATATCTAGATATTTTGAGATATTTGTTAAAAGTAATTAAAATATATATATATATATATATATATGTATATATATATATATATATATATATATATATAGATATTTGTTTGGAGGGAAAAGGAAAGAGAAAGAGAAGAAAAAGAAAAGGAAAGAGAAAGAAAGGAAAGAAAACAGGAAAACTTCTTCCTCTCCCTCCCTACGCGCGCTCATCTCCCTCCTTCCTCCATTGTTATTCATGTTTTTGCTTTCTTTGCTTCCTTTTGTTCAAAAATAGAAACCCAAGGCTTAGTGGGTAAGAAAGCAAGGATTTCTCAACTTCATATTTCCTCGTTGTTTCGAAAACGAAGAAAAACGGTATTAGGGATTTCAAAACCGTCAAACACAAACCTTCCTGTTTCATCTAGGTCTAAGCTTCATTTCGTGAAGACATAGAAGGGAAAGTTGCTCACTACCACGCTACGGTGCTAGAGAACCAACTTTGGAAGCGACGTTGCGAGTAGAGATTTTACCGGATTTACCCGCGGCACTGTAATCGGACGTTAAAGCTAATGTGAAGGTAAGGGCTCCTTCCAAACTTTTAGTTTGCATTTAGGGACTTATCTGTGGTTGTGTGGGAAAGAATTTTGTTAGGGTTGAAGTATTGAGATTCGTGGAAAATGAATTTAACCCATTTATGTATGGTTTTGAGTAAATGAAATTGTTGTGTTTGAGTGGTATGTTGTGATGATTTGTGTTCATCGTATTGGTCGTGTTCATGATTAATGCTTATGAAATTTGATATGTTTATGATTGGATTTTGTGGAGAAATGAATTGATGTGTTTTGATGTGGATTGATAATATGTTTGAGTTTGTGTTGTGTGGAATTTGAAAACCATTAGAGTTAAACGAGTATTAAAAATGGGGAATCTTTTAATATCTCTGTTTACTTAATGTTTGTTTTGAAAATCGTTTAAGCTAAATAAGTATTAAGAATGGGGAATCTCTTAATGTCTTGTTTACTTAATGTTTGTTTTGAAAATCGTTTAAGCTAAATGAGTATTAAGAATGGGGAATCTCTTAATGTCTTGTTTACTTAATGTTTGTTTTCGAAAATAGTTTAAGTTAAAAGAATCTTAAGAATGGGGAATCTCTTAATATTTCTGTTGCTTAATGTTTGTTGTGGAAATCGTTTAAGTTAAAAGAGTATTAAGAATGGGGAATCTCTTAATATTTCTGTTTGCTTAATGTTTGTTGTGAAAAATCGTTTAAGTTAAAAGAGTATTAAAAATGGGGAATCTTTTAATATCTGCATTTGCTTAATGATTGTTGTGGGTGGAGTCAGTATATGCTCATGTATTTTCATGCTTTTTGTAAATCGTGCAGACCCGTGATAGGTGGCACCCTGATAAATAGTACTTTGGCCTGTGATAGGCGGTACATTTATGATTTACGTTTTTGTAAATTGTGCAGACCCGTGATAGGGGGCACCTTGGTAAATAGTATTTTGGCCCGTGATAGGCGGTACATTTACCATTTACCATTTACGGTTTTTTGTAAATTGTGCAGACCCGTGATAGGTGGCACCTTGCTAAATAGTACTTTGGCCTGTGATAGGCGGTACATTTACAATTTACGTTCTTTTTAGTAAACCGTGCAGATCCATGATAGGTGGCACCTTGGTAAACGGTACGGGCCCGTGATAGGCAGTACATTTATGGTTTATGCTTTTTAGTAAATTGTGTAGACCCGTGATAGGTGGCACCTCGGTAATTGGTACAATTATGATTTACGGCCCTTCGAGGAGGGTTTTGGTTTGGAATTCCGAGTCCATGCATTTTGGCATATACGCATTGCATTAGGGTGCTTGGCACACGAGTCGTGTTTGAATCAAGTTATGATTAAGTGTTATGTATTGATATTGTGTGTAAGTGTGACTGATTGTAAAACTATTTCGAAACTCAGGTTGTCGTGGTAATTGTGTTGGAATTGCTTAGTGTTGTGTATTGATTATCGTGTATAAGTGTGATGGATTGTAAAAATATTTCGAAACCCAATTTATCGTGGTGATCGTGTGGGAATTGCTAAGTGTTAAGATTTGGAGTTGTGTATGAATGTGATTGAATTAGTTTATGTATTTTTGGAAGAATAGGCAGGGAAATCGATTTCCCAATCGATTTGATGAGTTACAGGGACTTCGCTAATTTGACAAAATTGATTTGCCAGTCGATTTTGAAATCTGTTTTTTTAAAACCATTTAAAAAATCGATTTGGCAATCGATTGGTATCTTTCCTGTTTCCTTGAATCTTGAAAATATATTGAAACAATCGATTTGGAAATCGATTTGGCCAAGACAAGAACTCGACCAAATTGACAAAATCGATTGGCTTTAACACAGGGGCTCAGTTCTTCATTCAATTGATTTCCCAATCGATTGATTTAAGCCCAGAGTTCAGTTTTCACTAAAAACCTTCAGGAAATCGATTTCCCAATCGATTTGCTTAGTGGAAATTATTATTTTGAGTTAGATAATCGATTGCTCAATTGATTTATCAATGTTTTGGTTAGTTATGTATTACTTGATGGATTGAGAACTTTATTTTGATTTCATTTTTATTTTGGCAAGTATTATATGAACTTTTAGCATATGGAAAACCCTTTTTAGGTGCATGCTAAGTTGAAAGGTTATCTTGTGCATTTAAAAACTTAAATGTTATGTGTTAATTGTTAATTTCGGTTGGTGACCCTTTACAACTATTGTGGAAATCTAGGCTTTACCCTCAGATGAGAGCCAGGACAATCCTACCGGTTCGTACCCTATGGATGGGAATGTAGATGGGAATGTATGACTGGAGCTATGCTAGGAGGATCTTACGGGGCGCGTGGAGATCACCCAGGGTGTATAGCTATAGTTTTTTTGTAGAATGATCAGATTAGGATAACATAGAGGGAACGGATGTCTTTCTTTTGGATTACATTATTTTGAACTGGAAAACTGTACCTTTACTAATATTGTCAGTATGACATCTTATTTGAATGGGTTCCATGTATTATTTGTTGTTGTGTAAATACTTTGGATTTATATTTCAAGAGAACTATTCTGCTGCGTATCAATTATATTGACTTAAACATTTATCCAAAGGTATTTTCCTTATTTGTTTCTCTGTTTTATTTTAATATCTTAAAAAAAAAAAAAATACACCATCGCTTTGAAATTCGGGGTGTTACAAACTGCACCAATGTAACTTACCATTATTGAACTGTTGGGCTCAATTAGCTGACCACTTTGATTCCATCCCACCTAATAAACTCATAGAGTAAGTGCATGCTTTCAAAAAAGATAAAATAAAATTCTAAACAAAGTATAGTATACCTCAAGTTTAATTCTATTACTTCTTGCTTTTATGATCTTTTGCATAATAATTGCCCCATGTTTAACTTCATTTTCTTAACTCTTAGTATTGAAAACTTCATCTCTTTGACGATGTAAATCATTATTGGAATCCCTTTAACTACACATTTCACAAAGTATAATTGTAAGTTCAGTATAACTTCAACAAGTTTAACATGTTGTAGTCTAAGTAGCAGTATAAGTTCAACTTGCAGTTTAGTGACAACAATAAATTAATAAATAGAATACCTATCAACAATAATCACCGAGTTTAGGGTTACGACTTTGCTTAAGTAGGAACAGCAAGTAGCGGGCACGTAAATACATATGGAGAGGGTTCGTATGGAGAAGGTTCATATGGAGGCTTCGCAATATGGTTCGGGTGGAGAGGGTTCGTAGGGAGAATATGGCAGTAGGGTTCGTATGGAGAGTAACGAAGATAAATAGTACAAAATGAAGAGGAAAATGAGGAGGTTTCACACTTGTCAAGTTTGTAAGGAGAGTACGTAATGAAGGGGAAAATGAAGCGGTTTCTTATTATCAATTTACTTAAAGACCCTTTAACAACACTTGTCCAAAAAGCACTTTAAAAGACCTAACCTATTACAATGCTTCCACAATAAGCACTTTAAAAGACTATATAAAAACGCTTAAAAAGACTGTATAAAAAGCGCTATATGAGCATTTTACAATGCTTATGAACAAAAAATGTTGCAAATGATAAAAAAAAAATTTGTATATGAGGATTTTTAAAAGCCTTTTATAGCGCTGTAAATGATTTGTAATTTAATTTTTAAAAGCTTTATACAACGCTTATGTACATAAACACTGTAAAATTACAAGTTTATGTTCAACTCAAGTTAAATATGCTAAATTACAATTTCAGTTTCTGTAAAATGCTAAATAATTAGTAAACTACCTATATTTGGATTTTTTTTCTTCAAATAATTAGTTTAATACCTATATATCAATGATAAATGCTAAATTACATTATCAGTTCAAGTTCAAAGAAAATGCACAGTCAAACATAACTTTTTAAGTTTTAGTTTAGTTCAAGTCAATATAAACAGAAAACCAACTATAATTAAAGCTAAATACTAAAATGCTTAGCTCGGACAGGTCAAACATTTAAATTACACGAACTTAGTATCAATTACATGATGAGTTCAGATAATATGACTTATATAAAACACTTAAACACCTTTAGAGGTCCTTCTTCTTTTCCTGTTGGGATTCACATTTGTTTGTCCCTTAACGATATGAAACGATGGATTAATCCAAATTCCCTCATCATGATCATCTCTAAGATATAAACTATCATTAGCTGAATCAATTACACGTGGTTGTGATGTCGCAAAGGAAAGATCATTACCAACATCTTCATCGTTATTGTTATCGTCACTTATTTTTTTGGTCGATAGGACAATTGACCAGTTATCATCAACAGATTCAGTGACATAAAACACTTGTTGAGCTTGCAACACTAAAATAAAAGGTTCATATTTGTATCCCACTCTATTAAAATCGACAAGGAGAAACCTTGATTCATCAATGGGAACGCCATTAATATTATTGACCCACTACGCGAAAAATATGATTTTACAACGCTTTTTTTAAGCCATTTATAGTGCTTTTTCAAAAAAAAAAAAATTGCTGTAGAATCGAGCGCTGTAAAAAGATACAACAATACTTTCTAAAATAAAAAAATGCTATAAAATAAGTAGATATATTACGCGCTTGTTATGTACCTTTTACATCGCTTAATTGAAAAAGCGTTGTAAAAGGTGCATTCAATATATGCATTATGATGCACCTTTTACAGCGCTTATTAAAAAGAGTGGTGTAAAAGGTGCCCTCAATATATGCATTATTATGTACCTTTTACAGCGCTTATTTGAAAAAGCGCTGTAAAAGGTGCACTCAATATATGCATTATTATGCACCTTTTACATCGCTTATTTGAAAAAGCGTTGTAAACGGTGCACTCAATATATGCATTATTATGCACCTTTTACAACGCTTATTTGAAAAAGCGTTGTAAAAGGTGCATTCAATATATGCATTATTATGCATATTTTACAACGCTTTTTTCAAAAGCGCTGGAAAAGGTGCATTCTTATTTTAGTTTTATTTAAAAACATTGTAAATGAAATTTTTAAAAAGCACTTTTTGGTTTTTTATGGCATTTTTTTAGAAAGTGTTGTCTTTTAATTTTTTTTTTTCAAAATCATTTTGATCTAGTATCAATTCACAATTAGTACATAACAACAGAACTATATAACTTAACTTTATAACTTTACACAACAACAGAACTATATTCATATACATATTCAGATATTGTACAACAACACATATTCATATAACTACATGTTAACAATTTTTTAAATGTGCCCTATTCATATACATATAACTAATAGAATTACACAGAACATAACTAGCTACCATATATTCAGATCCCTTGGAGCATGCTATTTCCCAGCAAATCAAATAATTTTCGTTTCAATTAAACACAGACACCAGTCTTCCTTTAATATGTTGGACTGGAATTGTCAAAGTACTGTGCAATATAAGTTAGAATAAGTTAGAATCAAATATATACATAATTTATATATGAAAATCAAATAATGAAAATACTGTACTGTTTCTGGGATAATAGTTTGATTCCTATCAACAATCTCCTTCATGAATCACAATATATATTACCCACAGTCGATGTTGTTAGTTTGACGAGCGCACTATAAAATAAAACATATAAGTCAATAAAATATTTGTGCATTGATTGTAAATGAAATTTTAAAGGCATATATTTCAAACATTTATTGGAATCCATATGATGTTATTAGACTTTTGCTTCGACACTGTAACGCCTCTTTGAGCTCGAAAAACTTGTAAAGCAATATCGAATAAATAAATGTGATTATTATAGCATTAACAAACACATTATATATATATATATATATATATATATGTGTGTGTGTGTGTGTGTGTGTGTGCGTGTTTAAGAAATAAATGAATATTACTTACGTGTCGAACATAGTCTTTATATCGGAGCGATTGTTGTAATTGTCGTGCAAGGGATCTAAATAGTATATAACTTCAGATGTCGCATTGATTACAAATAGCACCCAATGTGCCCTACAACAACAAAAATTTGGTTGGCAATTTTGTTTACATAACTAATAAATTAAGATGTCATAAATTAAAAAAGATATAAATAAATAATATATAATTACGTACCGTGATATATATGGTGCAAAGAACAACTTATCCTTCTCTATATTTCCTAATAAGGTATCTACAATGTATTTCTTTACATTCACTAGTGAAGTAGAAATATCAATTATAAGGAAGGGGGGTTTGAATTATAATTGTCCCTTTTTTAAAAAATTATGTTTTAAAAACAAGATCTCAATCTAAGATTGATCTTTGCAGTGATGAAGATCGATCTTGGTTTCGTAGGGGATCAATCTTGGTTTGCTTTTAAAAAAACAGTAAGATCAATTTTATCAAAATATGATTGTTTGAAAATAAACAAGGATAGAGATAGAAAGATTGCACATGTGTTTTATCCTGGTTCACCCAAACACGGGTTGCGTCCAGTCTTCACAAGTGTGAGATTTTCCACTATGTGCTCAAAGGCAAGATTGTTCTTGTTGATCACACTTTTTTTCACAAATCAATCTTTGATCTTTGTGACACCCTAAATCCCTAAATAATATATATAATAATTTATATCATATTCCTATAAAATTAAATTTTCAAGAAAATAAAAACTTTTGTAACTAATTTAGGATATCACGTTTCTCAAGTACACAAGCAACAATTCAAATTTTATTACTCAAATAAAACAATTTAATCTCAATGAACTTGATTTAAGTATAATGACTTGATTTATTTCTAAAAACTTACTAGTACTTCTAAGGTTTTCATACCACAATTTGATTCAAATTAAATAAGTAAAATACAAATCAAAACCCTTATTCCCAGTATCACCTATCAGAGCGGGGTTCCTCCCAAACTTGAACTCCAAGACTCATTAACCTTTAATAACTGCGATTTCACAAACGCAGGGCCCAGCCAGTCAAACACAAACAACGAAGGAGGTGAGTTTTGAAATCATGTTAATAGTATAATATGAGTAAGAAGAACACGCAAACAATCATAATAGAACCGTATCATAATCACTTTACGATATATCAAAATATTTAATTAAATAGTATCATACTATAACATCAAAGTCACTCAAGTAAAATAATCATCTCATTATAATATGCGTCAAATCATCTAATTAATATTACCTTTGAAACACATCAATCACAACAAAACAATCACAAGGAAATGCAATGCTATGCATGAGCTTAGACTCTACTTCACAATGTGGTACCATTCTAACTCTGAAGTACTTGGTTAGGAGGCCATGATACTATGCCACCATCCCGGTGGACGGACAATTCAAATTGGCCATGTCCTCACAGATTCCCTCAATTCAACCCGAGACACATATACGCGACAGTCGAGGTAAACGTGTGTTGCATGGTAGCTCCCGACATTTGGAGTGCTACCTCTAAGTCACCTAGGAATTCCCTACCAGATTACCTCCAAGGTCTAACAATCTTGCCTTAAGGCTCGACAGCAGACCGCCACGATCAGGCTCATTCAGTTGTACTTCCCCATAATCACTAGGCTTGTTAGGCCTTACCTATATGATGACAAAATAATCTCCACTTCACAAATTCACAATATTTATTTTCTCTCCCCGTTAGCCTAGACTACTCCATTAAGAGCACCATAGTTAAGAATCATCACTATCTCATCAAGTATGGGGTACTTCAATATTTTCATCACAATTTTATAATATCATTAATCATAAATAATCATGATCATCATATAAACTTATCACAATTTTATAGCATCACTATCATCAATCAAAAATCATCATTATCATCACGTAAGTATATATCAAACCATGCATTCATATTTTATTATCACATCACATAATTTCATCTAAGCAAACATGTACACATAATTTCATTCAACATCCAACATCACAATAATAACAAATATCAACTACCACACATGTATCGAAAATTAAATCAATCAACACCTTATAAAAATTTCTATTTCACATTTTAATCTCACAATTCTCATATTTCAAATTAATCAATTTATCTCTCAAAGGGCTACTGCCGTACGTAGCAAGCCCCGGATGAATCGTTGGAAAATACGGTTTTCCTGTTCATCTCACAATATATTATACTCATGAATTCAAACGCTCTCTCACCCCTTGCCTTATTTCGATGCTTTCACCTATGAATACGATTCGACGCCCCAACAATCTTTGTTTTTTGACTCTTTGTCATTCAATCGATCTAACTCGACAATATATGGGTAAACGTCAAAAATAAATTATGCGGAGATATTCTAAAAAACTAAATTGGAAAATCGGTCAAAGAAAATTACCATAAATCAGAAAATCAATCAGTGAATAATATAGCCACGTTTCCCACGGTCGTTTTGGCGTTGGTTTCACTCAAATCGGACTTACGGTGAAGTAGAACGGTGCAAAATAATGAATTCGATGTCAAACGTTAGAGGAGTTGTTGTTTTTCCTCTTTGGTTTTACGGCTGCCCTTCCAACTCCCTTCCCTTCTTTTGTTTGTTATATTTTGTTAACAATTAGGGTTCATAGAGTCAAGCCCATTGGTCTCTTTATTTATATTTTACTATTATTATTTTTATTTTGTTAAAATAAAACTAATAATTATTTAATCTCTTTTTTTAATATTCCTCCAAACACCATTTAGTTTTTCAAACATTACTAATATTTTATAAATTAGAGTAATTAAAATAATCAATATAAAAACATCTTACTAATAATCAAAACTCTCACATTTAAAATAATCTCCACAGTTATACTTATTTCTATAAATACTCACATTATAATAATACCATCATATTAGAAAATCGTCAAAATTATAAAATAAATAAATATAACATCAATATTTTATATTAATTACTAAAGCATAATAAATATATATATATATATATAAAATCACAATACCATAACAAGTATTTAAAATTAAACGAAATCAAACACAATATCAATCCTATATCAAGATAATTGTTTATAAAAAAAAATAACTAAAAATAGAAAATAGTTATAAATAATTGAAATATAACTATGTGTATTTCTAACATCAGTCAAGCACACATAAAAGTATTATATTAATTGGTTACACTTATATACACGTAAAATCGCATAAAATCTTTTTCTTTAAAATATATATTTGTAAGACCCTTAATTTTAAATTCTAATTTATATATTTTGCGGAATTTTGTGCTGAATTTCTGAGGCTTTTTAGCCAATTTTATGGCATTTTGAGTTAAATGCCAAAAATATCTTTTTGGAAACCCGATTAAAATTATTCGTCGATGAATAATTTTATTTAATTACGGTGAATCTTTTGTCGAAGAAATTTTTTTCTGAGATGCAGCATTTTTCAGAAAATTTCATCTGCCGATTGAATTGCGGCGAGAGTAGATATTTTTCTGAAAAAGTAATTTATGATGTGATGTGTGGTAACAAGCGTAATGATTATTTTTATAAAAATATCTAGATATTTATAAATATCTAGATATTTGTTTAGATATTTATTATTATTATTATTATTATTATAATATATGATTATTTTAATATATATATATATATATATATATATAAGGCAAAGAAAGAAAACATATGTTTCTCAGTAGCCGTGCCTTCCTTTCCTTCTTTCCTTCTTTCCTTCTTTCCTTCTTTCCTTCTTTCTTTCTACGAAGCACTAAACCTGAAGGAAGTTTGTATGTTGTAGGTGGTATAGTTCTAGAATGTTGTCCGAAAAAAATTGAGGAAGCTTAGATCACCAAGGAAATGTGGGGATGAAATTATTAGAGTTATAATTAGAACAACATACGAATAAGAACACAATGGTTTGGCGTAATTGTACGACTAAAGAGAAATCGAGGATTTGTGGACCATGGAGATATTTAGGAGTTCTCGGCAGTAATGGTTGGATGATTCGTACCAAATGGATGTATATGAGGCTAGGTGACATAGCTATGGGCGATAGGATCAAAGTTATAGGAAAATAAAGAAAAACTCAGTGGAGCTTGAGAAGATTGTTTGACAGCTTGTGCATTAGAATAACCTTAAGTGCAAGTCGCAAAGAGCATTATTACAATTCGGTTAAGATAATTTAAGCCACCATCATGGTTGTCGGCTACTTATTGACAAATTGAGGAATTGATCATCCTTAATCTCTTGTTGATTGTAGACAAAAACATGTTGAATGGAACAGACGAGTCTTACCGACCATGGTAGTGTGTAGAGTAATTAAGAACTCTATGAAAAGGGGTAGACAACACTTTCTTCTATTAGGCCGGTGAAACAAGTTGTGACTTGTATGTTGAATTTGAGCACAAATTTATGCGTGGATTGTTACTCGTACTTTAAGTTTCGAGGACGAAACTTCTTTTTGGAGGGTAGTAATGTAAGACCCTTAATTTTAAATTCTAATTTATATATTTTGCGGAATTTTGTGTTGAATTTCTGAGGCTTTTTAGCCAATTTTATGGCATTTTGAGTTAAATGCCAAAAATATCTTTTTGGAAACCCGATTAAAATTATTCGTCGATGAATAATTTTATTTAATTACGGTGAATCTTTTGTCGAAGAAATTTTTTTCTGAGATGCAGCATTTTTCAGAAAATTTCATCTGCCGATTGAATTGCGGCGAGAGTAGATATTTTTCTGAAAAAGTAATTTATGATGTGATGTGAGGTGACAAGCGTAATGATTATTTTTATAAAAATATCTAGATATTTATAAATATCTAGATATTTGTTCAGATATTTATTATTATTATTATTATTATTATTATTATTATAATATATATATATATATATAAGGCAAAGAAAGAAAACATATGTTTCTCAGTAGCCGTGCCTTTCCTTCTTTCCTTCCTTCTTTCTTTCTTTCTTTCCTTTTCTTCCTTCCCTGTTCCACCCCAAACCAAAGTTTTGGGTTTTTCTTCAAAAACTCAAATATAAACCTCCATTAATCTATTAGATCGAAGCTTCCATTCGAGAAGTGATAGAAGAGAAAGGTGCTCATTGCCACGTTGCGGTGCTAGTGAGCTAGTTTTCGACGCGACGTCACGAACTTAAATTTTACCGGAATTAATTATGGTACCGTAATCGCGTATTAGAGCTATCGTTAAGGTAAGGGCTCCTTCCAAACTTTTAGTTTGCATTTAGGACATTATTTGTGATTTTGTGGAAAAGAAATTTGATGTATTTGAGGTGTGATTTTGTGAAAAATTAATTTAATGTGATTATGTGTAATTTAGTGGAATTTAAATTGGAGGTGTGGTTTGTGGTGATTCAAGTTTGGTGTGATTTATATGTTCATAATTATTATAATGAATTTTTGAGATGTGATTTATTTGTGGATTTTGTAGAAAGTGAATTGATGAGTTTGAGTTACGTAATGAGTTATTTTCAAATAAATGAGTTTGAACTAAAATTGAAATTTTACAAAAAAATTAGCGTTGTTAAAATTGTGAAAAAGTTCAAATTTTGACTAAGTTAAAGAGTTTGAGCAAAAAGATAGATTGAAATTAAAAATGGTTAGAGTTTAAAATGTTACTCTTTTAATTACTCTTTGATTGAGTTTAAAAAGAAAAAAAAAGTTTAGAGTATTTTATTAACTCAAAAATTTCGGTGCTTTAATAGTCGAGTGTATGTATGGGAAATTTTGACGATATTTGTTTTATTTAGTTTTAAGTAAATAATATAGATTATTTGGTTTTAAAACATTGGTGTGAGAAAGATTTAATTTTGGAAATTTTGTTGTGTTTGGATTAGTTTTATTGTGAACAAGTTGTTATAGATATTCATGTTTATGTAGTTAGCTCCTTGAGTCTCGAAAAGGAATCGAGACCGTTGGCACCGAGTTAGCGGTTGGGAGAACTCTGATATATTAATGTTGTTGTGGTGACTTATGGTTGAAAATTTTAGAGATTGAATATGATGGTTAATGTTTGGAAATTTTGGTGATTTATGTTAGGTGAAATTGATGGTTCATATTTAATATTATGAATTTTTGAGATGAAATTTATGTGTGACTTGGTGGAAAATGAATTTAATTCAATTTAGGTGTGAATTGAATTTGGAGATGTGATTTATGTGTGGTTGTGGAAATTTTAATTGGTGTGAATAAATATGTTTGAGTATGCTTTGTGTTGTGTCTGAAAAATCATTAGTGTTAAATGAGTATTAAAAATGGGGAATCTTTTAATAGCTGCATTTACTTAATGATTATGGTGAAAAGAGTTAGAGTATGCTCATGCATTTCATAGTACATGGTGACCGCGATGGGGCCATGGTGATAGTGGTGACTGTGATGGGCCACGAGATGATGCCATGTGAATTGTTGGTTCATCTTATCCTTTCGGGGATTGTCGCGTCGTGCTGATCTGTGAGAGATTGCACTCTAGAATGTGCTAATCTGTGAGCGATTGCACTCTAGAAAATTGTGCTGGTCTGTGAGCGACTGCACTCTTGTATGTCGTGCTGGTCTGTGAGAGACTGCACGCTTGTAAATCGTGCTGATCCGTGAGAGATTGCACCTTGGTAATTAGTACTGGTCTGTGAGAGGCTGTACAATTATGATTTACACCCCTCGAGGAGGATTTTGGTTTGGAATTCCGGAATCATGCATTATGGCATATACGCATTGCATTAGGGTGCTTGGCACGCGAGTCATGTCTGTTATACTTTGATGATTGTATATACATATTCGGTTGTTGTCGGGATTTATCGTAATTGCTTTGAGGTGTGAAGTTGGGTTGATTAATTTTTAATGTATTTATGTGTTCATAATTGATTTAATGAATATTCAATGTGTGATTGAAATGTGAATTTGTGGAGATTAATTTGGTGTTAATTATGTGTTCATAATTGATAATATTAATGTTTGAAGTGTTGATTGATTCAGGGCCATTTTAGAATTGAAAATCTGCATTTTCTCAATTGTATTCGGCTACGACAATGTAGTTTGTCAAAACTTCACTTTTCAACGTTGTTTATGCATTTTTCGACATATGAAAACCCTTTCGAGGAGCATGCTAAGACGAAAGGTTCTTTTGAGCATTTGAAAATATAAGAAATTTGCTATGTGATATTTGTTAATTTCGGTTGGTGACCTTTACAATTATTGTGGAAATCTGGGCTTTGCCCTCAGATGAGAAACAGGATCATCCTACCGGTTAGTACCCTAGTGATGAGAAAGTAGTTAGTCATACCTGACTGAAGCTGTGTCAGGAGGATCTTGCGGGGCGCGTGGAGATCATCCGGGTTGTGTAGTTTTTGTAGCATTATCAGATTAGGTGGTTGTATAAGGACTAGATATCTTTCTTTTGTGATTATATTTATTTCATTTTGGAAGATTGTATCCATGTTTAAACTGTTTGATGTCTTTTCTTTTGATGGGTCCATGTTCCACTTTTTGATGTGGAAATACTTTGGATTCATATTTCAAAAACTATTCCGCTGCTTGTAAATTATATGACTTAAATGTCGTTGCGTTATGACTTAAACATTTATCCAAAGGTATAACATTTCAAATGATTTTGTTTTGAAAAAAAAAATACACACTCGCTCATTTAATATAACATGTATCAAACTAGCACATCATAAAAGGCATTCATATAACGAAAATTAGCCACGAAATTTATCAACATATATTCTAAAATAATATTAGTCATCAAATTAATTATTTAAAATTCTATTTAATTAATAAAATAGTTTATTATAAAATTTGGGGTGTTACAATCTTTACACAATTCCTACCCTTCTACCTAGAAAGGATTTCTTCAGTTCTACCTTATTATTTTGGAAAGGCTTTAACATGTTACCTTTCAAAATGTGAAAGGTTTTTTGCAATTTACTCAAGATTTGACAAAACAACCTTGAGTTACAAAGTGATGGATTTAAGACTATTTAGAATCTGGATATTTACTCAACTCTTGTTTGAGAAATATATTCTGTAAACAGACCTCAGTTGTAAATGATTACAACACAAAGATTAAAACAAAACAACAAACTATAAGAAATATATTGAGACACTTTGAGTATGATTGAAATGATTGATCTTTTGCTTGGTGCTAATTGTTGTGTTTTGTTCTTCATCTTGCAGCTGTATTTATAGACTCCAAGAAGGCTTAGGACAACTCATATGGCTGTTGGAAAAGGACTAGCTGTCATGAAAGAGCTATTGAAAAAAGTCTGTCATAAAACAAGAGTGATCAGTTGCATCCAAGATCGATCCAGGATTGATCTTTTCATTTGTTTTTTATGAACTAACTTGTACTCTATGATTGTGTCAGTTTGTCTGCCTTGAGTACATGTTTATGATCTTGTATTATGCCTTTATTGAAACATGTCTTTTGATTCTTTAAATTCTGGAGCAAAAGTGACTTGGATTGATCCTTTTGTTGATTCTATATGAGGATATGAGATGAATAATGTTTCTAGGATTGATCTTTTACAAGGAAACTGATTATTCTTGTTTCTGCCATAAACAAATATCGTTCTTTGTTTCTCAGCAATAAGTCAAGATCAATCTTCGTTTTCTTGAATAGCTTCAAGATCAATCTTCGTTTTCCAGAACTGTTTCCTTTGATCTGATTTGTGATGTTTGATACCTATCTTGTTTTAACACACTCAAATGCACATGTTAAAAACCAAAACACTTAGAATCATAATTAATAATCTTTAATTAATCTTTTGTTTTATTATCATCAAAACATTTCATTGAGATTTTGTCTTAACAACTGGATCGAGTTTACACATCGAAAGCTTATGCGGAGACAAGAATGAATATCTATTTGACAATTTGCGCTTGCACACTAACTTCTCATACAAAAACCTTCAATGAAAATTTCAAATTAGATTAATTACCTATAAATTTAATTAATTGTCAATAAATGCAATTAAAAGTATTTTTTACTTAATGTATAAGCTGATGACAGTAGCACTCAGCTCCTTATGGTTAAGAAGTTTGTATATGTGCTCCTTATGCTTATGATGCATGAATCCTCGTTGCTGTCCATATTCCTTTTTACTTGGATGTCAAGACACGACCCGTATTTAGCAAGGCATGGCTGACTTATTTTAGGAGTAGCAGCGACTGATTTTTCTCGATCCTATTTTTTAGCAACATCTTTGGCAGCTTTATTACCGTCCATCTTTTGATGTTTGCTAGCTTTATTACCCTCCAATTTTTGAGTTTTGTCGGCTTTATTTTGTTGTGCGGGTGGTTTATTTGATTGAATCTGAAAAAATGAGGTTAAATGTTAGTTTATTGAATCTAAAAAAATTACAAACCTTACGAAATAAATGTGACAAACCTTTTCCGGCGATGTAATTGATTTGTTTCTGGGAATCTTTTTATCATTCCCTTTAGGCTTTTTCAGAATCTAAATATAAATGTGAAATTAAAGTTAGCCGCGGAAAAAAATTAGCAATTAAATATACATATCAATTAAACATACATTTCAATTAATGAAACATACCTTATCAAGGGCAACAAGATGTGTGAGCCATGCCACGTAACCACCAACTACTTCGCCCAAAAACTTCATGTCTGCATCGTTGTCTGGTATAGGCGACGGTGCATTTGGTTCCAAAGCAATAACAGGTGATACTTTGACATGGCCCCCAGGGATTGGTGTGTTGTGCAATACTTCTCCTGAAGTATTGTACAATGTTCCTTTTCCGACCTTCCGATGAGTAGGGGAGGATAAGTACAGCACGCAAGGAGTGACACCCTAAATTAATGGTTAATACATATGTATGGTTAATACATAAGTAATTACATAAGTAAGTAATTAATTACCTCGGGAAGACTTTTGAGACCTCGGGAAGAATTAATAACATCAATACCTGAATAGTGAGACAAAATACGTAGGAGAAGGAACACCTAGGGTTCGTAGGAGAAATGTGCAAAAATATGGTTCGCAGAAACTGAAGTATGGTTCGTATAAATACGTAATGAGAGTTACGTATTTCAATGAGAAGAGATGGTTTATAATGAGAGAGATGATCGTGGATGGAAATATGGTTCACAATGAGAGAGATAATCGTGGAAATATGGTTCGTAATGGGAGAGATGATAGGGTTCGCAAGGAGAAGAACGATGAAGAGGAGATAATAGTGAAGTTTACATAATGAAGATAAAACTGAAGCGTTTTACTGTTATATATAAAACCCTATTGCAGCGCTTTTTTAGAAGCCTTTTACAGCGCTAGATAGAAAAGCGCTCTAAAAGACCTTAGCCTTTTACAGCGTTTGGGGGAAGAGCGCTCTAAAAGGCCTCCTTATTTTATTTTTAAAAGGCTTTTTACAGCGCTTGTGGGAAAAGCGTTGTAAACGACCTCTTTGTTTTCTTATGTTATACGATTGTTTTTTTAAAAGCCTTTTACAACGCTTGTTGGAAAAGCGCTATAAAAGGCTTCTTTATTTTATTTTTAAAAGGCTTTTTTACAGCACTTGGAGGAAAAGCGTTGTAAAAGACCTTTTGTTTCTTTATGTTATATGACTGTTTTTTTAAAAGCCTTTTACAACGCTTGTCAAAAGAGCGCTCTAAAAGACCTCCTTATTTTATTTTTAAAAGCCTTTTTACAACACTTGTGGGATAAGTATTGTAATAGACCTCTTTGTTTTCTTATGTTATATGACTGTTTTTTTTAAAATTCTTTTACAACGCTTGTTGGAAAAGCGCTCTAAAAGGCCTCCTTATTTTATTTTTAAAAGGATTTTTTACAGCACTTGTGGGAAAAGTGTTGTAAAAGACCTCTTTGTTTTCTTATGTTATATGACTGTTATTTTAAAAGACATTTTAAATTGGTATAAAACAAAGTTTTGTGACCTCCTTATTTTATTTTAAAGGCTTTTATAGCGCTTATGGACAAAAGTGCTCTAAAATTACTAATTTATATTAGTTCAGTTCAATTAAAATACCTATATTTGGATTTTATTCCTTCCAAATAATTAGTTAAATACCAATATATATATATATATATATATATATATATATATATATACGGTCAGCACATATTGGGATGATCAGTTCAAGATGAATTCCTAGTACTAAAATAAAGTTTTTAAGTTCAATATAAGCAGAAAATTAGTTATGGCAGGTCAAACGTAAATTAAATTACATGAACTTAGTATAAAACACTAAGACTAAGCTAAATATAAGCAGAAAATAAATATAAGCAGAAAATCAAATACAGTTCAAGCTAAATACTAAACTGCTCAATTCAGGTAGATCAAACAATTAAATTACATGAACTCAGTTCAGATTACATGGCTTATATAAAACAATTAAAGATGTACATTAAGATGTCCTTCTTCTTTTCCTGGTGGGATTCACATTTGTTTGTTCATTAACGATACGAAACGATGGATTAATCCAAATTCCCTCATCATGAACATCTCTAAGATATAAACCATTATCAATTGAATCAATTTCATGTGGTTGTGATGTTGCAAATAAAAGATAATTACCAACATCTTCATCATTATTGTCATCATCACTTATTTTATTGGTCAATAGGACAATAGACCATTTATCATCAGTAGGATCAGTGACATAAAACACTTGTTGAGCTTGCGACGCTAAAATAAAAGGCTCGTCATTGTATCCCGCCCTATTAAAATCTACAACAAAGAACCCTGACTCATCAATTCGAACACCATTGTTATTATCGACCCACTTGGAACCAAATATGGGAACACGAAACATTGTATAGTCTAACTCCCACATGCTCTTGATAACCCCAAAATATGATAGATTTGAATATATTGGGTTTTTGTCTTTTGCACTTGAGACATGCATCGCTTCAGCTACGACAGTGACTCCGCTATTTTGCATAGTGGTCTGATCATCTTGTTCTTTGGTATAAAATGTGTAGTCATCAATTACATAACCAGTGTAAGAAAAGACATGTATACTCGGACCATTTGCTAGCCACCTCAATCTCTGTGAAATTGATTCGGGGTCTATATCACACTTTGACTTCATGTAATTATTTAACCATGTCATAAAACTTTGATTGAGCTCTCGAGTTATCCAATTTTGATTCCTCAAACGAGATAACTGATCCATGTGTATTGTAATATACGATTGAACCTCATCGTTATTGTGCAGAACATACAATGGTGCCTGCTCCCATTCTGTCCTTCGTATAGTCATTACTCTCCTTCCAATTATCCCTTCTCCTGATATTCTTCCCGAATGACGAGACATGGCAAGCCCTATGGAATCAACATTGGACAGACATTCAGTACAAAATTCAGTAGCTTTTTCGACAAAGTACCGTTCAACAATACAACCTCCTAGTCGACTTCTACTTTTTACGTACCCTTTTAATATTTTCATATATTTTTCTATCAGATACATCCATCTCATATAAGCGGGCCCACAAAGTTGTGTCTCCTTAATGAGATGAACAGTAAGGTGAACCATCATATCAAAAAATGAGGGTGGGAAATACATTTCAATCTCACACAAAGTAACAACAATTTCCCTCTACAATGTCTGTAATTTCTGAGGATCGATCACTTTACTAAAAATTTCCCTGAAGACGAAACATAATCTAGTTAAGGCTCGTCGAGCTTTTTCAGGTAAAATGAAACGTATACCTATTGGTAGCAAATACTCCATTAGAATATGACAATCATGGGTCTTCAAACCTTTTAACTTGAGGTCTTTCATACAAACCAAATTTTTAATGTTTGAAGAGTATCCTTCTAGAACTTTAACTTTGTGTAGAAATTTACATAAAACGATTTTTTCCTTTTTAGATAGAGTATGAGCGGCTGGAGGTAGATATGTGCGATTTCCTTTCTTTACGGGACCCAATTCATTTCTTATTCCCATATCGACCAAGTCCAATCTTGCATTAATGCCATCTATACACTTTTCTGGAACATTGAGTAACGTACCAATAACACTATCAAATACATTTTTTTTAATATGCATCACATCGAGGAAATGTCTTATATACAATGACTTCCAATATGGCAATTCCAAGAAAATTGACTTTTTCTTCCACTTAGTTTTGACCAGCTCTCCCGCAAAAGGTTTGCCAAATTTATTGGTCAAACCTTGTACTTTTTCAAGTATTTGATATCCAGTCGGTGCTAAAGGAGCTTTACCTTCCTCTGATTTTCCATTGAATGCATTTCTCCACCCACAATACTGATGACTATAAGGTAAAAATATACGATGTCCAAGAAATACATTCTTCTTACAATGTTTCAACCGCATCCATTTTGTACTCTCTTCACATATAGGACATGCACACTGACCATGCTATATCCTGATAAATTACCATATGCTGGAAAATCATTAATTATGTCGAACAATATAGCCCTCAAATTGAAACATTCTTTCTTATACCCATTATAAACTTCCACACTTGTCTCCCACATAATTTTTAAATCTTCAATTAAAGGAGTCAAGTATATGTCGATATCATTCCCCGATTGTTTGGGTATTGAAATTAATATAGACAACATCATAAACTTACGCTTCATACATAAACATGGAGGTAGGTTATAAATCAACAAAATCACGGGCCACGAGCTGTGTGAGATGCTTTGAGCACAAAATCCTTTCATAACTCATGCCAATAGAGCACCAAATCCATTTAGCCTTGCAGGTTCGACTGAGAAGTTCATTATCATCTGGCAACATATCTTTTAAGAGTGTTAATAATTTTGTGAAGCTTTTATCATATCATCCATTACTCGCTTTTAAGTTGTTCAACTGCTTTTGCAATCTCCTCAACTCGGTCCGGCTTATATGTATATGTGTCGAAATCAGTTGAAGTATATGTCGAACCATTCTCAAAATTAATGTTTCCAATTTTGTTCTCACCATGTCTTATCCAACACGTATAGATTTGATCAATTCCATTCCATACTAAATTTCCTTCCGATTCATCTTCTCTAACGGGTTTTCCGAACAACATTTTAAATAAGGATAAACGAATCTATTTGGATCTTTTGTGTTCTTCACTGCAAACTCAACAAACTCTTTCACTCCGTTTTCATACTCTTTTGACAATCGATTGGCAGACATCCATTTCCGATCCATAATATATGACCTATATAAATGCAGTTACAAAAATAATAAGCTACTGATAACATTATACCAATATATAGTACATATATCTAATATTGGAAAATGGAAACCAAGGTCCATTATTATGTAACAATTTCAAAACAGAAAAGATTTCAAAACTGAACAGATCAACAAATTTGAAAGAAAAAAAAAATTTAAATGATTTATTATGTAACAATTTATTAGTTTTCGTGACAACAACAAATTAATAAATACAGTACTGAGACAACGTATCCAATTTTTTATAAAGGAGGAGCAGTAGATGGCTGCATAGTACGTAGAGGAGAGGAGGGTTCCCAGAGTAGAGGAGACGAGGGTTCGTAAATTTGTTTTAAATTTGTTTTTATTTATTTAAAGTAAATGATTTTTATTTAAAGTGAATGATTTTACAGAGCTTGTGTAATAAGCATTCTAATAAGTCCTTTAATTATGTGAAAGCGCAAGGCTTTTACAGCGCTTGTAACAAAAGCGCTCTAACAGTTCATTTAATTATTTTAAAGCGCAAGTCTTTTATAGCGCTTGTAAAAAAAAAAGCGCTCTAATAGGTCATTTAATTATTTGAAAGCGCAAGCCTTTTACAACGCTTGTCCAAAAAACGTTGTAAAAGCTATGTAACATTAGGTGGGAGCGTTGTATTTTACAGCGCTTATTTTTAAAGCGCTCCAAAAGTGTTGTAGAATATTATGCGAGGGCGCTTCATTTTACAGCGCTTGTGTACAAGCGCTGTAAAAGCCTTGTAAATATTATGTGCATGCGCAATATGATCCTACAACAACGCTTTTTCCTCAGCGAATATTAGAAAAATGCTCTTATATCCTCCGTTGTTTTAAAAATATATTTACAACAGAGGTTGTATTTAATAAGGGCTGTAAAAGGCACGATATAAAATATCATTTTTGGCGTAGTGAACACAAAACATTGTGTAATCTAACTCCCATATGTGCTCAATAACCCCAAAATATGATAGACTTGCATATATTGGGTTTTTGTCTTTTGCACTTGAGATATGCATTGCTTCAGCAACGAGAGCGACTCCGCTATTTTGCATGGTGGTTTGATCATCTTGTTCTTTTGTATAAAATGTGTAGCCATTAATCACATATCCGGTGTAAGAAAAGACATGTAAACTTGAACCATTTGCTAGCCACCTCAATCTCTGGGAAATTGACTCAAGGTCTATATCAAAATTTGAGTTAATGTGATTTTTTATCCATGTTATAAAACTTCGATTATGCTCTCGTGTTATCCAATTTTGATTCCTATTCATGTTCAAACTAGATAACTGATCCATGTGTATTGTAACATATAGTTGTACCTTATCATCGTTGTGTAGAACATTCAATTGTGTATGCTCCCATTATGTCCTTGATATAGTCATTATTGTCTTTCCAATTATCCCTTCACCTATTATTCTTCTCGAATGAAGAGACATGGGAAACCCTATGGATTCAACATTGGATATATATTCCTTATAAAATTTAGTAGCTTTTTCAACAATGTATTATTTTGCAATACAACCTTCTGATTGACTTCTAATCTTTCTGTATCCTTTTAATATTTTTATATATGGTTCTATCGGATACATCAATCTCATATAAGCTCACCCAAAAAGTTGTGTCTCCTTAACAAGATGAACAGTAAGATGAACTATTATATCAAAAAACGAGGGTGGGAAATATATTTCAAGCTCACACAAAGTAACAACAATTTCCCTCTGCAATGTGGTAATTTTTGAGGATCGAGCACTTTACTACAAATTTTCCTAAAGAAGAAACATAATTTAGTTATGGCTCGTCGAACTTTTTCATGTTAAATGGAATGTATACCTATTGGTAGCAAATGCTCCATTGCAACATGACAATCATGAGTCTTCAAACCTTTTTACATTGAGGTCTTTCATGGAGGTAGATATGTGTGATTTCATTTCTTTACGAGACCCAATTTATGTCTTATTCCCATATCGATCAAGTCCAATCTTGCATTGATGTCATGCTTAGACATTCTTAGAACATTGAGTAACATACCAATAACATTATCAAATACATTTTTTTTCAGTATCCATCACATTGAGAAAATGTCTTATATACAATGACTTCCAATATGAAAATTCAAAGCAAATTGAATTTTTCTTCCACCTAGTTTTGACAAGCTCTCCTGCAAAAGGTTTGCCAAATTTATTGGTCAAACTTTGTACTTTTTCAAATATTTGATATTCAATCGATGCTAAAGGAGCAATATCTTTCTCTTATTTTCCATTGAACGCATTTCTCCACTCACGATACTGATGACTAAAAGGTAAAAATCTACAATGTCCAAGAAATACGTTTTTCTTACAATATTTCGACCGCATCCACTCTGTACTCTCTCCATATATAGGACATGCACACTGACCTTTAATGCTATATCCTGATAAATTACCACATATTGGAAAATCATTAGTTGTGTCGAACAACATAGCTCTTAATTTGAAACATTCTTTTTTATACCTATCATAAACTTCCACACTTGTCTCCCATATATTTTTTAAATCTTCAATTTAAGGACTCAAGTATACATCGATATCATTCCCGATTGTTTGAGTCAACAAATTAACAGAGACAATGTCATAAACTTACGCTTCATACATAACCATGGAGGTAGGTTATAAATCAACAAAATCACAGGCCACGTGTTGTGTGAGATGCTTTGAAAACTGTGTGGATTTATTGCATCAGTAGAAAGTGCAAGTCGTACATCAGAGTACTCGTGATCAATTTTTGCCCATTGTGTGAATCTACAGGGTGTCAAAACTTTACTCAAGTCTGATTTCAAAACAGAACAGATCGAACATATTTAAAAAAAGAACATATTTTATATGATATATCATGTAATAATTTATATGATTTGTCAAGGTTATACCATTTACTATCAGGTAACATTTTATATGATTTAATAGAAGAGTAGTAGATGAGGGTTAATTGAGAAGACAATGCACAATAGAGAAGGGTTCACACAATAGAGGAGATGAGGGTTTGTAGGGTTAGGGAGAGAACGTATTAAATATGTTTTTATTCATTTAAAGGAAATTATTTTTATCAAATACGCACCATTTTACAGCGCTTATATACAAAGCACTCTAAAAGACCCTGCATTTGTGTGAAAGCACTATATTTTATAGCGTTGTAAACATAATGTGTGAGTGCTATAATTTACAGTGCTTGTATACAAGCGTTGTAAAAAAAACGTTGTAAACATTATTTGAGAGTGTTATGTTGCCGTACAACAACGTTTTCAGCAAAAGTGTTGTAAACATTATGACCCTATATGACCTACGACAACCCTTTTGCAAAAGCACTTGTCAGAAAAGTGTTGTTGTATCATTCATTAATTTTAAAATATTATACAACAGCGTTTTTAGTAAAAAAATCATTGTAAAAGGCGCGCTGTAAAATGCTAATTTTGGTGTAGTGGCACAAAGATTTCCCTATTTAGTAATAATTCAATTAATATGATAATTTGGATATTTTGTAATATAGAAGCTTTTATAATATGTTGTGTGGTTTAATTTCTACGAATGTGTGATATATGTGAAGATAGTTAAAATTTGGCTTAATTGCAATTTTGGTCTCCCTATTTTAGCTAAATCGCGAATGTAGTCCCCCATTTTGTTTCTCCCCAGTTGTGGTCCCCTAAACAGAATTTTGGTCCAAAACTTCATGAAATTTCATTTTTTTAAAGTCGTACTACACCATTTATGATAATAGATTTCATGTACAATTATTGCAAATGAGATCTTGAGACATTGTGTCACTTAAATAAATGAAAAAAAAAATGAAATTTCATCAAGTTTTGGACTAAAATTCTGTTTGGGGGACCAAAACTGGGGAGAAACAAAATGGGGGACTACTTTTGCGATTCAGCTAAAATAGGTGTTCAAAACTGAAATTAAACCCTCAAATTTTTATGGTGTATGTGTTGAGAGTTTGAATTTTTTTGATATATTGAGCAAGTTTGAATATTATTTGTATGTAATGAAAGTTTAAACTTTTATTGTGTAAGAGATGAAAGTTTTGATCTTTATGATGATTGCTTATGAGTAATATATTATTTTCATTATATGTGTGGTGAAAACTTTGATTTTTACTATAGTTGTATATGAAAGGTAATTCTCATGATAAGTCATAGATATTGAAGTCTTTAATTTATTGGCAAAAGAACATATGATGTATGATCTAAGTGATTTTTGAATGAGGTGGACTGTGTGGGAGGAAGTTATCTTGATGGAAAATTTATTTTGCATTAGTATGAGTGATTTTCTGTGTGGAAGTTGCCTTAGTTGTAGGTAGTATATTTGTATCTTATAGTTTTTAGTTACATGCATTGCATTTCACTATCTTGTTCTTGTTTTATTGTGATTAACGTGAATTTAATGTGTGTTATAATGATTAAAATTCTTTATTTCCAAGCCAATGTATTAATACTTTGACTATCCCTTTATTTTTTTTATCATATTTTAGTTAAATGGGTTATTACTTCGTCACATTATTACTTAAGCGACTTACGTTATGCCAACATAACTTATTTGACGATTCTAACAACACCTCTCAATTTCCTTGTACCTCAACTAGTATTTATTAGCTCTTTGCAATTCTCTCAAGTAGTAAAACAACTTTGTAGTTGGAGATTTTGTGATTGAAGGCTTCTAAATTGCTCAAACATGAAGGAGAAGATTTGAGTTCGTAGAGAAATGAGATTAGATGTGTTTCAAAAATTAAAGAATGTGGTAGTCAGATGAGGACGACGACGATGATGATGATGATGGCCATGAATTGCTTTTATAGGAAGGGGAATTTTTTTTTTCTTCTTCCTTTAATTAATCTCAAAAAATTTCCGACCACAAAAATTAAAGACATGAATTTAATCCTAAAACCTCACAATTATCCTTTATGACATTTAGTCATGAACACATTACATCATCATTTTTAGATCTATTTTCGTAAAAATATCTACTCTTGTCGTAGTCCAATTGACATATAAATTTAACAATAATGTGCGACGTCTTAAAAAATTTGTCATAATAATAAGTTGTAATTTGATTAAGTTATTCTCCGACAAATAATTTTAATCGCATGTTCGAAAATATTTTAATTTTTTTTATTAACCTATCATTTCTCATATAAATTTTCTTACATAAGTCATTCTAACCCAAACACAAAGAGTGACAGTGAGGTGGCTCATTTTGATCATTACCATGTCATACTACGTAGTAAAAAAATATTTAGATATTTTCACTAACCTCTCAATAAAATATTAATATCCTAGAAAAATGTCTAGATATTTTGTGACTTTAAGTCACATCAATCTCGTTCAGTCTCCAAGTTCGTTCTTAAAAGAATTGCATTTCCCTTAGGATAGTTTCTCTGTAATTGAATTTTTTTAGAATAAATCAACAAATTAAAACATTTGAAAATTTCAGGAATAAATTTTTATTTGATGAAATATTTGTTCCTTAGCTTAGAAAAATAAAATGAAATCAAATTCTCATTAAAATTGATATATAAAACTCAAATTAAAATTTGGTGCCATTCGGAGTCCGTCAAAATTTAAACAACTAGTATATCTTGCTTGTTTTCAAAAGAGTCAATAGAGAATTATTTTTGAAATTTCAATAATACCAAGATATTCACATATTTATTTAACATCAAAGAAATATTCAAAAGAAATTTCATAGATTAATTTTCAATTCAGACACAGTACCACAACTTTACAAACAACATACAATAAAAATGGTAAATTGACAAAATAATGATAACAATATAAGAGATAATTAGAAGTAAGCCTTAATTCTTGTTATAAATAAATTACAGATCTTACAGTACGTAGTTGCTGTGTTGGTGGTGAACCAGGATAAATTGACTGCGTTATTCTGTTTATCGGCTATGTTTTCATTACTTTGGTTTAGTCTTTTTAGAAACGACTTTTTATTTATTTAAAATAAAACATAATTCAAATATCTCTTTCTTGTGTTTCTCGTTCTACAACCCCTTCATTAAAAGAAACATACAGATTGTGCAAGAGGATAGGCTACATAATTGGCCATTCTTTAAATATGAGATAATGAAGTGTATCTTAAATCATTGATCAAGGCCCAAATAACTTGGAGAATCTGCAACATTATGCCATGATACTTAAATTGATGTCGAATCTCTAAAATCACTATTTCATAATCTGTTTCCAAAATCACATCATGTAAACATTGAAGGTGCTGGAAAACACAAGGAAAAGATATTAAAAGATACTTCAAAAGCTTAACAAAAAAGTATGTTATTTATCAAATCATTCAACTTACGATTAAAATATATTTAAAGATAAAGAGGTTGAATCATAGAAAACTTAGATAAGAGAAATAAAGAGATAACGATAACACAAATATTTTTATACTAGTTCACAATAGACTATTGCTACATGTAGTACTCCCCTTACAGAGAGATTTTTCCTCAACACAATCGTTGACTTAAACCACTATTTCAACAATAATATACAAGTGTTATTTACCTTACCTCTTCATGATTTGAGCAGTCCTCTCTAGTCTATCCAGACTTTCACTATTAGAATCGTTCTTCAACATTCTTGCAGCTTGTCGTTGAGGTTCATAAGTGTTGTCGTCCCTCTTCAAGTACCTGTCAAGGGTGAGCAAGTTGTTGCCACTATCAGACTGATTTACGTCCGATTTACATCCGTTATAGTTTGTGTTAGAATTGACATAAATTCTATTTCTTGGATTCTAACTCTTATTGATAGGATGTTACATATCAAGTCTCATATCAGTTCAAGTCTATGAAAATAATTTGAATGATTTACATCAATTCTAAATAACTCTCTACTGAGAGGATTTTTCATTCATTATTTTTAGAACATATTGCCTTTTTTCATACTATCTCCTACACTCGATTGACTAAACGAATTCTTCTTAAATTGAGAGAAGAAATATCCATTGAGAATTACCGTTTGAGATCTTCAGTTACCATTTAACACAATCAGTCTTTAAGAAGTATCCATATATATTTTCAATCAAAGTCAAACGATACAATGTTCGTCACAATTATCAGAGGCAGACAATCATTTTTCATGACACACTTATTAGAGGAGGACAATCATTTAAGGTGATATACTTATCAGAGGCAGAATATATAGATCGTTGTTTGTATTAATATATTCACCAGAGATGCGTTTGAGAGCTCGTTATTCAGAGTTTGACACAACTGTATTAGTTTCTTCATTGCCACTGTGCTCTATGTTTAGAAAAAATTTATTTCTTTGTTAATTAGAGAATTTAACTTATACCAAAATAATGACTTGTATCCCTTTTGCCTTTAATGGTTTGACTCGTACTATATATCGCAATACTTCATATTGCTATATTACGATTTGCTCTATTAGTAAACAAAGTTATTTGTTTATTAGATGATAATATTCTTTGTGTTTAGAAACACCTAAATTATTATCCTTAATTCACTTATAATCTATTTGCTACAATAAAATAGATAGTCATTAATATTAATTTTTACCTTCGAACTTAACATAACCAACACACTTAATAAATTTAGTTAGAAGTTAATTATTATTTATTTGTTTTTGTTATCATCTAAACATCAATTAGAAAATCGAAGCTAACACTACTTTTGTACTAACAAACACATGTTTGCTGCAAATCTTAACCCTAAGATCACAACCAAGCTATCTGCCTCAACGGGCTTGAGTATCACATATCTTTTTCAAGTGGTGTCGGCAAGAATATCCCATTTGAATCACGAATCACATACTTGATTCCCCAACTTTCATCTTTTGAACCTGCATCAGCATTATTCACATGGTTTGAAGGGGGTGGTCCCCATGCTTGCATCAACGTACTCTTCATATCTTATTGATACTCCCTAAGACAGTTCATCGCCTTCTGCACTTCCTCACTGCAAGCTAAGTTAATATCTTCAAAACACCTTATTTCTCACGTTCCATAATTGGTATACAATAGTGGAAGTAATTTTAGTAGTCTCTGATGGGGCATTTAGAATAAGATGAAACCCATTGTTTGATTCTCCAAAGAGATACTGAGGGAACCAAACCATATTTGTTTCGACTATTTGCAATCCTTGGAAATATGGCCATGGATTTCTACTTTCTCATTATAATTGGGACATAACAAATTGCATCTAATTCCTCTATTTTTCAGCGGGTTATATTTTAGTGGCGGGGGAGTTGATTTTCCAAAGCTTGTTCCAAAGATAATTAAATATAGAGTTGTCTAAAGTTTTAGGGGTTGGTCACTCTTTTCAATTTTTGACTTTTGTTGTAACCTGATCGCATAGCATAGTTGCCCTTTTTATCATGTGCCATGTACAATACATGAGTAGTATTCCAACAGGGGATATAAAGTCTAAGAATCAGATCTGCTTCATAATTGTCAAAAGTGTTCTAAACCATTTTCCTGTTCCAGCATTTGGTGTCTGATTGAAAAAGATCACCAAGTTTTTCAATAGTAGAGTTGTTAGACATTTTACTAATAATTTTCATGCCATTTTGCCCGATGTTTCAATTGTCCTTCCATAAGTATATATTTTCCCATTTGCCAATGCCACAAGAACCTCCTTTTCTTAACACACTAGCAGCCTGGTGAAAGCTTCTCTAAATATAGCAAGGCCAGTTTGGAATCTATGCATCAATAAAGAGGATTCTACCCTACACCCCACATCTAAACCCGCCACCTATTTAATCAACGTGAAAATACAATTTTGTCCTTTATAAAACGTTCAACCTTTTTAATTTCTCATTTTTTCACCTCTTCTTTCAAAAATATTTGAAAGTTTCCAAAGTTTCAAAATGACAATTTCCAGAATTTTCAAAACTTTCAAATAATTCAAAAATTTCGAAATAGGAAAATTTCGAAACTTTCCATATTTGTAAAATTTTGAAACTTTTCATAGTTGGAAATTTTCAAAACTTTTCAAATTTTCGAAATGTAATCCTTATTTCAAAAATATCAAGATTTGGAAACTTTTGAAACTTTTTAGATTTGGAAACTTTCTAAACTTTCCATATTTTCGAGATGTAATCCTTATTTTGAAAATTCCAAGATTTAGAAACTTTTCAAATTTTCGAAATGTAATCTTTATGTAAAACATTCGAAACTATCAGTTTTGAAATTTATTATAAATGGTTAAAAGAGTAAAATTGTATTTTCAAGTGTATTAAGCGATGACAAGATTAGATATGAGGATGCATGATATAATCCTCATCAATAAATGAGCAATCTGGATAGTAATTAGCCTTGAGGCGTTTACTAAGTAGCATATCAAGGTTAATCATAAATTCCTAGCCTTTTTTAGCAAATAGAGCTTTGTTAAAAGAGCTGATATGTCTGAACCTCAATCCTCCTTCTTTTTTGCTATTGCAAATAGAGTTTCAATCTTTCTAGTGGATTTTTCTAGCTCCTTTCTTGTTGTCCGCCATAATCTTATTATTAAACTATTCACAACAAGAATACATGGTTTTTGTGAGGGCCAAAATCCCTCACAAAGGGGAAAAAATAGGCACAAAGTGGACATTTGTGGCGGCCTTAGGCAGCCACAAATAAGGTGGTCACAAACCTTTGTAGCGGCCAAAACGGCCACAAAGTGAAAAAAAAATTCGTTGTCTTTTGTGAGGACAAAGGCCGTCACAAACGCCTGCTTTTGTGAGGACATAGGCCGTCACAAATGCTTCCTTTTGTGAGGACTTAGAGCACTACAAATGCTTCCCTTTGTGAGGACTTAGGCCGCCACAAAGGATAAAGCTTATTTTCAAAATTAAGCTTTTGTGGAGGCCCAGGCCGCCACAAATGCTTCCCTTTGTGTGGGCTTAGGCCGCCACAAAGGATGTTCCAGATTAAAAAAATAAATATTTTGTAAGAGCTTAGACCGCCACAAAATATTAACTTTATTAAAAAATTATTTTATTAAATTTGAAATTAATAATAAAAAATAATATTATAAATAATAAATTAACATGAATATAAATTTAAAATTAAAATTAAAATTACAATATTATAATTTAATTAAAATTTACATTAAATTAAAATTAAATTTAAATTAAATTTAAATTTAATATGTTATATATAATAAACTAATATCAATATAAATTAAAAATTAAAATTATAATATTACAATTTAATTATCATTTAAATTAAATTTAAAATATAATATAATATTTAAATTATAATAATTAAAGATTAATTTAAATTAAAATTAAATTTAAAAATTTAAATAACTATTATATATAAATATATAATATTAATATTAATTAAAGTAATTACTACCAAACCAAATAAAACATTCCAAAATTAATAAATCATGTCTTACAAACCAAAAATTAAACACACAATAATTAACTAGGATAAGATAAATGTGTTCATACAAACCAAAAATAAAATTATGAAATTATTCAAATACATCAATCCTCATAATAATTCATCTGATCAACTTCACTCCCACCATCATTATTTGCTAGAATGTTACCCGACGACAGAAGTCCCTCAAAAGTATTATTAATTTGTGCTGGAGGAGAGATCATGGTTTAAAATTTCATTTCATCTTCAATTACACCACCACTAGTCGAAGGAGGAGCCATAGCTGGTTGAGGTTGATTTAAATCTGGTCTGATCAAGCTAGCTGTTGGTATAGTTGGTCGGTATGCAGTTTGATCTAGTTGAGGTTGAGAAAGTTGATGTGAAGATGACAGAACATACTGATAATTATGAAAGTATTGTTGTTGTTGAAACATTGGCTGTCGTTGTTGCTGGAAGGCAAAGTTCAGAGGATCTTGGTGTTGCTATTGGAAATTTGGAGGCAGTTGTTGCTGTTGGGAGTATTGAGAGTAATTTTTTTGCTGCTGGAATAGTGGTTGTTGATGCAAGTATTTAGGCCGAGGAGAGAACTGCTGATGAAACAAAGGAGGAAATGAAAATTGTTGTTGCTGCAAAAACTGTTGTTGCTGCTTTTGAAACTTTTGTTTCCATTCCTCATTCAATTTATCAATTGTTGCTTGTATCAGCTGTTGTGTCTTTTTTTCTTGTTCACTTGCCCATTGCTTCTTTAACTAGTCAAGATTATCTATCGACGAACGATGAGATCGATCCGTACTAGCATAAGAAGAAGACGTCTCAGTCTAACTATAGCTTGTTGGACTTTCACAAATGTTGATGATAAACTACCGGCATCCAACACATGCCCTTTTTACTTTCCACCACTAATGTTCATAAAACTTGCGGTCTCATATTGTTTCCGCTGCACTGGACCAGCTCGCTGAGCAGGAGGAAGAGTAGCTTGATGATCATCCTATTCTTTCATGACTTGTTGAAGTTGTTCATATATAACAAATAAAAAATAAAAATAGTTAATTAATATATAAAAATTTAGAGGGATAATTAATATATAATAATTACCTAAATCATTTGTGATAATTCATCAGTTTACTCATTTGTTTCAGGATTAACATGAAAATAGCGATATATCTATGTCTGAGTGACCTCTCTTCCAAGTTGCTTTTCCTAAAATATTAAATTAATGTCAAGTTTATAAGTTTGTGAAATGTGATGATTAATTGAATATAAATTAATATATATATATATATATATATATATATATATATATATATATTATAAATAGTAATTACCATATAATATTTAATTTCTCCAGCAGACATGGAACCTCCCTTATGAGTATTGGTACCCCTCTCATATGCTCTATTAATCTTTGCTCTTTCTCTCTTTTGTTTGTAAGCATTTGTGTTCCATTTCCTTCACAAAGCACTCCAAACATTTTCACCAATCCAATTCGGCCATTTTTCCTCACCCTTATTACGTGCGTACGCCAACATAGATGGCAGACACTTGGAAAATCGATGGTCAAAAGAAGCCAAAACTGCAGCATCGTGCTCTCTTTTCGAAGTATATTTAGTCTGTTGTTTCTTTAAATTTAAAAAATATTAAAAATATAATTCAATTACCAATCAAATGTATAATTAGTAATTAAATAAATTAATCTAATCACTTACTTTGAAACAATGTAAAAATTGATCAACTTCACAAAATTGAGGTATCATATCCTCTTTTATCTCACCCCAAGACAACCATGGTTTTTTATATTTCTCATGTATGACTTCAGCAATTGCCTTTGCAGATGATTTAAAAGGAAGATATCTTCAAAGTTTACATGCAAATTAGATATAAAAATGAATTAATAAAATAATGTAACATGCAATAATGAAATATTTAACAATCATAATTTAAAATAGTTTACATACTCATCTCCTTTTGGAATAATGACAATGAGGCTGTAGCAATCAACGCATCCGGGTTCCATTATTTCGTCGATAGTATAAGGCTCTATAGGGACCTCAAGATATAGAGGAATAGCTTCACCACTAGTACCAATTGTTAGCATTGGCATGAGAGATGGGTAATTAACAACACGTGGTTTAGCAACTTTTTTCCTACCACGTGATTTCTTGGATATTCCTCGTATTCCCACCGTTCCCATTCCTTCTGATCCTCCTACTCCCGATACTGAAGCCATGTCTATATATATATATGTGTGTGTGTACAATTAACATAAATTAATAATAAAATATACATAAATAAATTATAAATAAACATAATTAAAGAAATATATATAAATTATAATATATATATATATATATATAAAGTGTCGTTCATATTTCACATTACAATATAATATATATATATATATATATTTCTATGGTGATACCTTGGTTGTTGAGAAAACTTACATTCAACTAAGTTTGCATCATTTATACCAAATTCATTATCATAATATAGAATGCAACCTTTAACACAACAATCAATCCTCTTGACACCTAATCCTAACTTTGACACTAACCATTTAGCATCGTAATAACTTTGTGGCAAACTATCTCTAAAAGGTGTTGCGTCTAGCATCATTTTAGTCATCAAATCGAAAGCTAAATCAGGAACATGAAATTGAGACTTTAGACCTAATAGTCTAATAGACGTTGATAACTTTGAGTTTGGAGATCCTTCAAACAACGGTTTATTTGTCTCTTTCGAACGACCATAAAATCTTTGAGCTTCTTCATTCGGAAGTCCATCGGTATCGTCATATTGATCTTCATTGAATGATAAATTAACCCCAACAACATCCGAAATCATATCATTCATCACCTTAAAGTGTTGATAGTTATAATAATCTATACCTAACATGTTAGTACTACTTGAAGGACCTATGTTATTCTCCACACATGTACTAGTATTAGACGCCGTCGGAGACTCTTCCCCATGATTACTCTAAATTCAGTAGTTAGGCATAAATCCATCTGCATATAAATGCACTCTTATTTCATTTTCACTTTTAAACCGTCTACATCGACATTAACAACATGGACATCTCATTCCTGTTTCATCTTCGACAATTTTCTGCACTCTCACAAAATTGAGAAAGTCTTCATCCTTGTTAGTAAAATTTTGTTTAAGACTCTTCCTTCTAGGAAAATTTCTATCGTACATTCAACTACGGTCTATATCCATATATATATATATATATATATATATATATATATATATATATATATATATATATATATATATATATATGTTTATTCTAAAAATGAAATAAATATTTAAATTATGTGTGTATATATATATATATATATATCGATGTTTTATATATTAATTGCTTTATTTTTCAAAAGCATTATATATAAATTTTGACATACTTTATTTGTCAATTAGGGGAGCATTTGCAAACAATATAATAAATTATTATCAAGATTATAATTATATAAACTGAAATAAAATTTTAAATGATGTTTAATGAAATTTTTTATAACATAATTAACTCCTTATATATATACAAAAATAGAGACTGTTAAAGTATATAAATTTTTTGTACTAACTCAACTACAACTCTTTTTAAAAATTAACAAAAAATATTAATATTATTAATTTTAATAATATTTTTTTTAAAAATAGTTATATTAAAATCAATAAGTTTACGTGTGTTTCAAATTTTTATTTATCATATATTATGTAAACAACATAATTTCTATTTTTTTATAAGTAAATCTATAATAACACATATTTTACTAATCTATATTTTAAAAATAATATAAATATATTTATAATATCACACATATATTTTACTAATCTAAATTTAAAATGTATAAAATATTAACTTGATGTCGGGTAGTGTCTGACTTGAAGCTTTCACAGAGCTGAGAACTCTTCGAAGTACACACAATATCACCACTGTCAAAATAAACATTCAATAATATTAATTACATAAATAACTTCAAATAAAAAATAAAGATAAAAAACTAAATATATAATATAATATAAACTTACCAAAATTTAAGATGATAAAGAACAAGCTTGGAGGAAATTTTTTTGTAGGGAGAAGGTAGAGAGGAAATTTAGAAAGACAGTTTAGATAGAAGGTAGAAGTGAAATATGATAAGAGGAGTGGAGTGATATTTATAAAAAAGGGTTGATCCTTTGTGGCGGCCAAAACAGCCACAAAGTGCAACGGATCTATGGTTTTTGTGGCAGCCAAAACGGTCAGAAAGACATGCGTTTGTGGCTGTCTGGACGGCCACAAATGACAACGAGACTTTGGGATTTTCTAGCGGCGTTTGCAGCCACAAAGAGTAACGGCTCAATGCGTTTGTGGCGGCCACAAATGGCCTGCCTTTGTGGCGGCCACAAATGGCTTGCCTTTGTGGCGGCCTTTACCCTCACAAAGGGTTGATTTTGTGGCTGAAAAAACCTTCACAAAAATCTTAAAATTTTAGCTTGATTTTGTAGCTGGCTAAGTCCTCACAAAATCATAACGTTGTGATTTTGTGAGGGTTTAGGTAGCCACAAAATCCAACTAAATTTTTAAGCTTTTGTGAGGGATTTTTCAGCTACAAATAAATACCAAATTGATTTTTTGTATTTGTGAGAGCTTTTTTGATCACTAATTTATGAGAGTTTTTTTTGACTACAAAATATTTATAAAGTTGACCACAAATGATGGATTTTTTGTAGTAATTTTGCTTGTGAATGATGCCCTTAGGAAGCATAAAATAACTCATGTAATAGGTAGGTATTGGTTGTGATATAATAGGTAGGTATTGCTTGTGATATAGCTCTGACGAGTGTGCTCCTTCCAGCACTATACAGGAGTACTTCTTTCCAACCTTGAAGTTTTTTTCCTTAATCTGTCTATAGAACGTTGAAATGAGGCTTTTTTAATCTACCCGTGTAAGTTCGCAGACGTAGATACTTTGTAATTCTGTTCAGACTATTAATTCAAAGAAGTCAAATCAATGATGACAAAACAACTATTTCCTAGAACAAATAGTATTCCTTATTTTTTTAATATTTAATTCATCATATTTTTTATTTATTTATTTATTTATCTATTTTATATATGTTTAAAATTATGTAATACATCAGTTTCTTAAACAAAATATTTCTTATTTTGTTTATATATTACTTAACTATTTTTTTCAAATATTCTTATACATGCTTACAGTTATGTAAATCATTAATTAGTATGAAACGGAACAAGTCAGCACAGACCTCATCTCCTATTCCAATTCTTCGAAAGGATCAAAACGAGATTTCTAAGACGTAACGCAACTAACAATGAAACAATAATAATCAATACACCTTCCATCAATAAAATCCTTAACAAAAAAAATTATTTTAAAATAAATATAATATACCATTTTTAATATAATTTTAAAATACTATACTTTATATTAAAAACAGTAAATTAATTTTTATCAATTCTAATAATTTATACTTTATATTAATGTACCAATTATAATAATTAAAATCCGTAATTTAATAAAAATAAATTATTTAAAGTTTTTAATTATTGTATTTCTTAATATGCGTGCTAAGATAGAAAAGAAGTATTGAAATCAATTCAAGGATTTTGAATGAATAAATACGTTGATATTAGCCACAATTGCAAAAGAGAAAACCATTTTCGCGTGAGCAAAGAATGGGTCTATTAGATCTGGAAAAGCACTTCGCGTTCTACGGCGCGTATCACAGCAACCCAATAAACGTAGCAATCCACATCCTCTTTGTTTGGCCCATCCTTTTCACCGCCCTCATTATCCTCTATTTCACCCCTCCCGTCTTTTCTCCTTCCCAAACACTCCTTAATCTTCTCCACCCTGTTTTAATTTTCAACCTTGGTTTCTTCCTCACCGTTTTTTATGCTCTCTTCTATGCTGCTTTGGATGTGAAAGCTGGTTCCTTCGTCGCTTTCCTCACTTTTCTCTCTTGGATTTCTTCTAGTTTCGTCGCCAATTCCCTCGGCTTTGACCTCGCTTGGAAGGTACTTTTATTTATTTATTTCATTTTAATATGTACTTGTGAAGACAAAAAAAATTCACAATTAGAGTTTTACTGTTTATTAGTTTCAATTAATTAGAGACTGACGTGATTTTTTGATGTGAAACTAATTTGGCTCTTTTCTGAAACTTTCGATTTGTTTCTTTTTCACTCTACCCGTACAAGCTCTTAATGTTAATTTTGTGGGTCATGTTTATACTTTTTATCCCAAACGTTAAGAAGTTCATGTACAAAGCATATACTTACAATAAAGTACCATAATTAGTAAATCATTTTTGTACCTGGTTTCAACTATTGGAGTTTTGTATCATTTTTATTTTTATTTTATTTTTTTATTTTTGCATTAATTTCTGAATGTTATTTTCCTTTGTACGAATTTTGCTTGTGTAGAGTTTTAATGAATCAGAATATACTTTTTGACTTTTTTTTAGAATATTTATTTTTTATCTATAAATTTAGTTTTATGATTGAGTTAGATGTATACAAAAATTTACTTTAATTTGCGTAATTGGAGTTGTTAGTTGTCTAAATTATTACATTTATTGTCTTTGCCATTTTTGAACTTCCGTTCTTTGAGAGAGAGAGAGTTTTGTAATCCAAAGTTCTCTGGGAGATCTATAAAGTCTTGTTGTAATTAAGATTCGAACTCTAGTTCTTTCAAACTATTGGATCTGGTTTGGTGGAAGAAGCTAATTCTCCACCATATGATGAACCACTATTTAAACTTTTATTAAGAGATGCTTCCACAGTTAATGCAGAAGATTTGTCCAGACATGTTGATTCACCCTAAATCATGTTCTTATTTTACTTGTCCCTCATTCCCATAAAGAGTAATTTGTCCATCATTTTTTTATAAGATTATATATTTTAAAGGTAATGACTCCTCTAGATACTAGATATTAGTGTTTAACTAAGTGTATTAGGATGGTGTTTATGTCAATGCTTTTGTAGTTCATCGTTCATCACAGTTGCTCATGTTTAGTCCCAAAAATCCAATCAGTTCACTTATACTTTGCTCTTCCTAGAAGTTATGATAAAAACATCTGTCTTTTTTGAATAGTAGAGTCGTGGAATTTAGAACTTCTTCATTTGGTTCAACAGCCCTTAACACTGTTAAAGACTTTGACACATTCAAGCATAACTTTATTTAAACTTCTTATGTTCTTTACTTTTTATTTTTGGAGAAAAAATAACCATATGATAACATATTGAAACTAGATATATGGACAAGCATTTTGTGGTATTTTTGTATAGAATTATCCTAACTTTATCACCCACTATGAGTTATACACTGATTAAAAAAATATATAAATAAAAGATAAGGAATAATATATTTATAAAATTATCTTTGTCAATCATCAATTTATTTACAAGTACCCGTGACACGTGTTAAAAAATAGTGAATTAAAAGTAATTTATGTTATATTTTAATAAAATAATATAATTAGTCATATTACATTAAATATTAAAAGATTAAATAATTTAGATGCCATTTTTTTATAAATGATAATTTATTGGATGACAGAGTAGTTATTATTTTAATGTAATATTTCAGGTAGTGTTGGCTGCTCAGTTGTTTTGTTGGACCGGTCAATTTATTGGTCATGGTGTATTTGAAGTAAATAACTATTCTATTATCCACAAAAATTCCATTACTGACGACATTGTTGCATAGATTTTCACATTCCATTATATTCTTTGATTTATTGTCAGAAACGTGCCCCTGCTCTATTGGACAACCTTGCTCAAGCTTTTCTGATGGCTCCTTTCTTTGTGATTCTTGAGGTAATTGTTTGTCACCCCGTTTTATATGGTTTCATTCAAAATTGAAAAAGGTTGACTATATTATTTGGTTTTGTAGGTTCTCCAGGCATCCATTGGATATGAACCTTATCCTGGATTTGAGACAAAGGTGAAGGCAAGGATAGATGCTAATATCAAAGAATGGCAGGACAAGAAACAAAAGAAACTTTCTTAGTTTAGAAAAAGTTTTTTACAACATGGTTGATATATATTTGGAGACAAATAATAATTTCGAGAGACAAATAACATTAATGTTGTTGATATATATTTGAAGATAATGTTGGAAAATGTTTATACCTATCTATCTATTTGGAAATGAAACTGTTTGGTTGTGCATTAATGTCCCTTAACACTTTGTTTGTTTTGAGCAAATATCATATAGAAATTTAGTGGAGGGAAAATGAAGAAAATCTATTATTTTCTCTTAAATAATTGCACAAAAAATTAACGAGAGGAAAAAAAATTGAAGACCCACTTATGTCTTTTTGTCTAACAATTCACTTTTCTTTACTCAATTATTTATCTTAGAGTTGACTTGATTTCTCTCAATATTATGAAGAGTAAATCCGACCGACCAAATCAAACGAGTGGGTTTACATGAGCCAAGTATGAATGGGAGATGGTTTTGCGTAGTGTAACAGTTAGTTGTGTCGGATTTTGCACAAAATATTAGAGTATCTTTAAGAGATTGAAATTTAGAAAAGTCTTATAGTTTTTTTTAGAACCTCACACAATTATAGTTCGACAAGTTATAAAATTTAAAACTTCAATTCACACAAGTTTTATAATTTCACAAGTCACACAATCTATACAAGTTTTTAGAGCTTCACACAATTCATACAAATTTTTAGAGCTTCACAAAATTTAGTCAAATAAAATGTATTTGCTTTACAATTTTCATCTTTGTCGAAAACTTTCTTCTTGAAAATACATCAATTTTCATATAATTAAATATCATATCACTCCTAAAAATATATAAATTAATTACACAACCCATTTAGACAAACATCACATTAACATATAATAAAGGAGGAAAAAAGTAAGAACCATCAAATTATAAGAAACAGATTGAGATAATATGAGAACCAAGACCAAGAGGCGATACTGGCGGCTAACCGCTACGACTGTGAAATGAGATGGAGAAGTAGAGAAAGATGGAGTGAGAAACCGATGTGTCGCGTGGAGGCTGCATATAAAGGACTGAGAAGGAGAGACATGAGCCACGTGGAGGTCGGCCGACAGCCGCTAATGAAAAGGCTGAGAGGGGATACGAGAGAAATTATGGGATCAAATAAGAGAAGATGAGTCAAGAGAAGAGAGGGAAAACCATCTAAGCAGATAATTGAGAGAAGAGAGGTTGAGAGCTAAGAGGGAGAGATAGAATGGAGATGCGAGCATATAATTGAGAGAAGAAAGGAAGAGAACAGAGAGAGAGAGACAAAATGGAGATGCAAGAACAAAGGGTATGAGTGAGAAATTGATGCCTCACGTGGAAGACGAGAAAAGATTAAAGTTCTTTTTGGAACCAAAATTTTTATCCCTTAAAATTTTCGACAATCATATATTATCATTAGTAATAACTAAATTGAATCTAACCATATATGTAAGACCCTTAAATTTAAATTCTAATTTATGTATTATTGGGGAATTTTGTGTTGAATTTCTGAGACTTTTTAGCCAATTTTAGGGCATTTTGTGAGTTAAATGCCAAAAATATCTTTTTGGAGACCCGATTAAAATATCTTTCAGAAAAATTCATTTGTGACACAAAAACCTTTATTTTTCTCCTATATCTAAATGAATTGATGAAATTTGGTGGGTTATAGGTAAAAATGCGGAGTTTTGAAATTGGGTGAATTATGTTGGAATTGTTTGAAATTTAATTGAGGTACTATATGTGTGTTATGGAATTGAATTGATTGTTGTTGGTGTGAATTGGCGGTAATTAAATTTGATGTGTTTGAGTTACGTAATGAGTTATTTTCAAATAAACGAGTTTGAACTGAAATTGAAATTTTACAAAATAATTAGAATAGTTAAAGTTGTGAAAAAGTTAAAATTTTAGCTAAGTTAAAGAGTTTGAGCAAAAATATAGATTGAAATTAAAAATAGTTAGAGTTAAAATGTTACTCTTTTAATTACTCTTAGACCGAGTTTAAAAAGAAAAAAAAAAATGTTAGAGTATTTTATTAACTCAAAAATTTCGGTGCTTTAATAATCAAGTGTGTGTATGTGAAATTTGGGCAATATTATTTTTTTAGTTTTAACTAAATAATATAGATTATTTGATTTTAAAAGTTTGGTGTGTGAGAAAGATTTAATTTTAGGAATTTTGTTGTGTGTGGATTAATTTTATTGTGAACAAATTGTTATAAATATTTATCTTTATGTAGTTAGCTCCTTGAGTCTCGAAAAGGAATCAAGACCGTTGGCACCAAGTTAGCGGTGGGGAGAACTCTGATATATTAATGTTGTTATGGTGATTTATGGTTGAAAATCTTGGAGATTGAATATGAGTGATTAATGTTTGGAAATTTTGGTGATTCATGTTTGGTGAAATTGATGTGTTCATAACTTATATTAGGAACTTTTGAGAAGAAATTTATGTGTGACTTGGTGGAAAATGAATTTAATTCATTTTAGGTGTGGATGAAATTTGGAGATGTGGACTTATGTGTGGTAGTGGAACTTTAAATTGTAGTGAATAAATATGTTTGAGTATGCTCTGTGTTGTGTTTGAAAAATCATTAGTGTAAAATCAGTATTAAAAATGGGGAATCTTTTAATAGTTGCATTTACTTTGTGGTGAAAAGAGTCAGAGTATGCTCATGCATTTCATAGTACATGGTAACCGCAATGGGGCCATGGTGATAGTGGTGACCTTGATGGGCCACGAGATGACGCGATGTGATCTGATGGTTCATCTTATCCTTGCAGAGATTTTTGCATCGTGTAGGTCTGTGATAGACTACACATTTTTAGTAAATCGTGCTGACCCGTGATACGTGGCACCTCAGTAAACAGTACTGGTCTGTGATAGGCGGTACGTTTACAATTTAAGCTTTTTAGTAAATCGTGTTGACCCGTGATTGATGGCTCCTCGGTAAACAGTGCTGGTCTGTGATAGGCGGTACGTTTACGATTTACGCTTTTTAGTAAATCGTGCTAACCCTTGATAGATGGCACCTCGGTAAACAGTACTAGTCTATGATAGGCGATACGGTGACGATTTACGCTTTTTAGTAAATCGTGCTGACCCGTTGGCACCTCGTTAGTTAGTACTGGTCTGTGATAGGCGATACAATTATGATTTACGCCCCTTCGATGAGGGTTTCGGTTCGAATTCTAGAATCCATGCATTTTGGCATATACGCATTGCATTAGGGTGCTTGGCATACGACTCATGTTTGTTATACTATGATGATTGTATATACATATTCGATTGTTGTTTTGATTTGCAGTAATTGCTTAGAGGTGTGAAGTTGGATTGATTAAGTTCTGATGTACTTATGTGTTCATAATTGATGTTATGAATATTCGATGTGTAATTGAGGTGTGAATTTATGGAGATTAACTTGGTGTTAATTATGTGTTCATAATTGATAATATTAATGTTTGAAGTGTTAATTGATTCAGAGCCATTTTAGAACTGAAAATCTGCATTTTCTCAGTTGTATTCGGCTACGACAGTGCAGTTTGTTAAAACTTCATTTTTCAACATCGTTTATGCATTTTTGGACATATGAAAACCCTTTTGAGGAGTATGCTAAGACGAAAGGTTCTTTTGAGCATTTGAAAATATAAGAATTTTGTTATGTGATGTTTGTTAATTTCGGTTGGTGACCTTTATAATTATTGTGGAAATCTGGACTTTGCCCTCAAATATAAACCAGGATCATCCTATCGGTTAGTACACTGTAGATGGGAAAGTAGTTAGTCATACCTGACCGAAGCTATGTTAGGAGGATCTGGCGGGGCACGTGGAGATCTCCTGGGTTGTGTAGTTTTTGTATCATGATCAGATTAGGTGGTTGTATAAGGACTAGATGTCTTTCTCTTGTAATTGTATATATTTCATTTTGGAAGATTGTATTTATGCTTAAACTGTTTGATGACTTTTCTTTTGATGGGTCCATGTTCCAATTTTTGATGTGACATGGGAAAAGTAGAGATTCTTGAGGCAGTGCCTTTATGCAGGTGTCTGCCGAGAATACTCCTAGGGTATGAGTTATGTATGATAGGTCTCATAGCCCCGTTGGATTTTGCTATTTAAATATTTTGGATTTTGTTTCAAAAACTATTTCCGCTTTTTGTAAATATTGTTGACTTTTGTCGTTGTGTTACGACTTAAATATTTTATCCAATTTTTGATGTGACATGGGGAAAGTAGAGATTCTTGAGGCAGTGCCTTTATGCAGGTGTCTGCCGAGAATACTCCTAGGGTATGAGTTATGTATGATAGGTCTCATAGCCCCGTTGGATTTTTCTATTTAAATACTTTGGATTTTGTTTCAAAAACTATTTCCGCTTTTTGTAAATATTGTTGACTTTTGTCGTTGTGTTGCGACTTAAATATTTTATCCAAAAGTATTTCTTTATTTATTTATTTGTTTAAAAAAAATACATTCACGCTGTTAAAAATTGGGGTGTTACATTATGGTATCAGAGCCTTGGTTTGGATTTGTTTGGGGATGTGGAGTTTTGGTTATAGATTGTAGGTCAACCTATAGGTTGGGAGTCGTTATATGATCATGCGTCGGGGGTAATTTGTCTGCGTTGTCAGATCAGGGGTAGTTGTTATGTGTTGATTTAGTCGGAAGTTAGTTTTGGAATGATTTGAAGTGGTGTTAAGACTCTCCTTGATGTTGGTTTTGAGGAAACAATACCTCCCAGAAGGAATGACACTGCAAGAGTGAACGTCAATATGGATGATCAAATGGTTAAAGCTATGAATAACATGGATGTTCTTGTTGTTGCACAAACAGCTGCATAGACTCTGCGAGAGCTGGAGAACAGGGAAATAGAGATATGTGTTGTTGCATCAAGGGGATTAGAAGATTTTCATCGTTACCATCCTCCAAAGTTCAAGGGTGATGAGAACTCAGAAAAAGTTGATCAGTGGATTTACGAAGTGGAAAAGATCTTCGTGATGACGAATTGTCAAGCAGAGTTGAAGCGAATCACGACGACATGAAAATTATGAAGTGGTTCCAAGGACACAGATGCTATGTGTTGGTGTTAACTCGAAGATGATGAGTATGGATGGATTAACATTAGACTAATAAGAGATTTCAAGTAAAGATCTAAGTGGAGGACTTTTGTTAAGAAAAGTATTAGAAGTTTTTCTGGTAGATTTCAGGACGAGACTAGATGAAGTTTGATAACTATCAAAGAGATGTGAACATCATGAAATGGTTGAGAAGACGAGGCTTCCTTTTGGAATAGCATTTGGTGCTTAGGTGTCCAGGAAGAGGCTTGTATTAAAGTCAAGGGGCACCGCACATTAGGGGTGAATACTACCTTGGGTAGGAAAATGACGCTTTGAGGAATAGTCAATACCTTGAGGGGTAAGGTCGAGCATTCGAGTTAAACTAGATTCACAACTTAGATTGTTAAGTATGAATCTCATGACGATTATAAGAGAGAGAATATATATTTCTTTGATAAGTGACAAATATCGGTGTGGTTTAGGAGATGGTAAGTAAGGATAGTGATTTTAGATGAAACTGTAGACATGTAAGTGTGAATTTTGGGTGATGTTTGGATAAACATAATGGGCTAAGCCTTGATGTATTGAACCATATGTTACTATTAAGTGGAATTGCAAGTATAGAGTACGAGAATACCTAGAGATTGTAGCAAAGTAAGCTTATTAAAGGATGGTAAACATTTGAATAATGTGTGTATTTTGATAGGATAGAGGGATTGATCAAGATTTGATTTGGGACCCTAAGACGGTTGATCTTTAAGTCGATAGTTTAAAATCCACAAGGTTATGGATGAGAGTGTTTGAAGATTTAATAAAAATGTTGTGTTATGAATAGAAGAGTTTTAAATAGTGAGATTACTAAGACGATTAGAGTCAATAATGAAAAAGACCTGGTATTGTATCTTAAGATGAAATGGATGAAATTAGACGGTGTGATGAGTATTTGGAGATTTCGAAGATAAGATTTTATAATCTTATTTAATTGTAGACAGTGAAAAAGAAGAAATATAACAAATGATTTATGGTTTAGTTGTTGGTCTTGGGCAGTCAAGCGTTAAGATTTAAAATGAGTGTTTCAGTGACTAGATGGACGATGAAAAATATGTAGATCTTTCAGATATTTTACTGCAAAGTTATGAGCACGAGGTTTATAGCTAATTAATTCTTACTAAGTGCTTATTGGGAACAATTGAGAAATCGTTCTTTAGAACATTTGATTATTAGGATTCTTTCAATTTGTAACTCGGTGAAGGTTGGGAACGAATAAGAATTCAATGAGTAAACTAAATTTTCGAAAAAAAACGTGCCATGAGGACTTGTTGGAGCAACACATGGATATGTAGCTTATGTAAATTAAGGATTCATGAAAGGAATTATCTCACCTGTAACTCATACATTGTTATTAGAAGGGTATGCAATGATACCAAGGCACTACTGAGTGCATGTCATGAGGTTGTTATTGGATTCGTCAATCAAAAGAGTTAAATGTTTGTTTGGTAGGAAAGAATTGAGCATGAAATGGAAAAGTTTGGTGGGTACTAGTAAGGCTTGATTTATTGAAATCACAATAATGAAGATGTATCAAGGTTCGAGGTAGAAATTTAAGGTTTGTATAAATGAGAAAGTGATGGAGTGAATACAATATGTTTGACGTGTCATAATGAAAAGATAATCATCAAGCTACAAATAAAGGACGTGACGAAATTGAGAAGTATTAGAATGAATGTTGGAAGTAGATGTAGGAAATTATTTTCGGGTTTGTCCAGAATTGCGACAATGTAGGAAATGAATTAGTGAAACGTGAATTTGAGGTTTTAAGGCATGAAACAGATGTAGGTCTTAATCAAGAATGAAATTCAAGTTTTATTTTGTTGGAGACGTGACTCTTGAAACGAAGCACTTAACCTGAAGGAAGTTTGTATGTTGTAGGTGGTATAGTTCTAACATGTTATTGAAAATATTTGAGGAAACTTTGATCACCAATCAGATGTTGGGATGTAATTATTAAAGTTAAAATTAGACAAACATTTTGATAAGGACATTGTAGTTTGATGTAGTTGTGCGCCTAAAGAAATCAAGGATTTGTGGGCAATAGATAAATTAGGGAGTTCTCGGCGGTAATAATTGTTTCATGCTTAGTATATGTGTGTGTGTGTAAGGAAAAGAAAGGAAAAGAACATTTTGCACTGTAGCTTTCACGTATGGCTTCCATCTCTGTTTCCAAATTTTCTTTGTTTTCAAAACCCACGAACACAAAAACCTTCACTTTTCTCCTAGATCTAAGCTTCGTTTCGAGAAGTGATAGAAGGGAAAGTTGCTCATCTCCATGCTACGGTGCTAGTGAGCCAACTTTGGAAGCGACGACGCATGCGCAGTTTTCACCGAAATTAATCGTTGTGCCGTAATCGGTCGTTAAAGCTACAACGGAGGTAAGGGTTCCTTCTAAATTTTTAGTTTGCATTTAGGACATTATTTGTGTATTTGTTAAAAAGAAAATTGATGTATTTGACGTGTGAATTTGTAGAAAATGAATTTAATTCGATTATGTGTTATTTAGTGGAATTTAAATTTGAGGTGTGGTTTGTAACATCCTCTAAATTTTAAAAATAGAAATTATCAATATTATTCAACATTAAAATGCGTTTGATAATTATTTGTCTTATTCGACCTACATTAATTCACACCAACAACAATCAATTCAATTCCACAACACACATATAGTACCTCAATTAAATGTCAAACAATTCAAACATAACTCACCCAATTTCAAAATTCCACATTTACACATAACCCACCAAATTTCATCAATTCATTTTTCACAAAATCCACAAATAAATCACATTTCAAAAATTCATAATAACAATTATGAACATATAAATCACAACAAATATGGATCATCACAAACCATGTAACATCCCAAAATTCATGATAAACTATTTTATTAATTAAATAGGATTTTAAAGAAATTAATTTGGTGTTAAAATTATTTTATAATATATGTTGATTAATTTTATGATTACTTCTCCTTATACATGTGAGTTTCTTATGGTTTGATAACCGTATGAATTTGATTTAATGAGTAATATAAATTATAAATATTATATTTAGTTATTTAATTTATTTAAAAATAGTAATAATAATGGTATTTTAGCAAAAGTATTTTAGATGATAAGATTTTGAGTGAGTTTAAATATATATATGCATTAGATATTTGTGATGATAGTTGGGCGTGTGTTAAACTACATAATAAATGTGTGCATAGTTATATTTTAATTAGTTAAGACTATTTCATATTTTAATTATTTATTTTATAAATAATGGTTTTAATATGGTAGTAATATTGTAATTAATTTCTTTATTTCTAATTTATGATGGTTTTTAAACGTATTTATTGAGATTTAGTAATAAATATAAATTATTGATGTTATATTTAATTATTTTATCGTATTAATGTAACGCCCCGGATTTTTAATCCAGATCTTTACTTCATAAATTACTTATTTGTTAATAAAATTTCTTCATTTTTTGTTTTTTTGAATAATTAGCATTTATTCGTTTTACATAATTAATAACAATCACATTATTCAATATCATTAAAAAAATATTTACTCAAAAGCTAAAATAATATGAAGACGATTATTCTAGTCAAAAGAGAACCACTTCAGTATTCATAGAATTGTAGTACATTTTAACAATTTGTGACAAAAGATTAAAAAAGTTTAAAAATATTGGATAATTCCATTATTACAAAATCGCCTTGAAAGAAAAACCCATGTTTATCCCGCGTTCGGCACACGTCAATACTCACTAACTACTCTTGAATCTCCTCGAACTCATTAGTACCTTAAATGTTGTTGTAAGGGTCAACATTTTTCCATCATCCACATCAAACCAAAGCAAGACATATAGAAGAATAAAACAAAACTCATAAACGTAAAAACTTCCCTTTTAAAAGAAACAAATGAACAAACTAATAAATTGTATATCAAAACATAAGCATGCTGAATGCTCCTAGAACTATATGATCCGGATATAAACCTGCCACTAAGGCAACTTCCACATAGAATACTTCCACATAGAAAGTCACACCTGCCACTAAGGCAACTTCCACGAAGATGCATATGCCATGCCATGAAAATGTAGTATGCAATAGATATATACCCACACAGTCCACTAAGAATTATGCCATATGCCTTCAAAAATCACCTTTTTAAAATCTTCACCTCATTCACACATCATTAAGAACACATACACACATCCATATCATGACTATCACATATTTATACATAAATAATAATAAAAATTATAACTTTCACCACATACACCTAGAGACAACAATTTGATATCATATATGCCATAAGAATTGCCACTTTAACATATATAACAATACAATTTCACACTCCAACCAATATACATAATAAGAGTTAAGTCTTTTTGATCTTATATCAAATAAAATTTCATACGTTACTACATAGAAGTCAAATATTAAATTTAGTCTCATAAAAATTAGGGGTTTTATTAGTCTACATTTATTTCTTATAAAATACAAGTAATCGCGATTATTTATTTCCTATCATTCAACTAACGGCCTAACAATAATTTGTGTGGGGAAAAGCCCTTACCTTGGCCGCTTTTCTTCCTAGTACAAAGCTCTAAGCCCCACAAAGTCGTACACAAGGACAAGAAGTTGTAAGCTTTCCGAAAAAGAGGAGGTGATGGTGATGGTGGCTAGGATTTTTGGTTTTTATTTATAAAGGGTTTTGTGAACTAGGGTTTGTAGTAGTGGCTAGGGTTTCAGTATTCTTTTCTTAGTATTGGACCTAAATGAGGAATAGGAGGGAGGCAATATTATTATTAAATATTATTATTACTACTACTTCTTCTACTATTACTATTACTATTACTATTACTATTACTACTACTATACTATTTTACAATAGAATCACATAATATACTACCATATTTATGGAATAGTTAAAACGATAAAATAATTAAATATAACATCAATAATTTATATTTATTACTAAATCCCAATAAATACGTTTAAAAACCATCATAAATTAGAAACAAAGAAATTAATTACAATATTACTACCATATTAAAACCATTATTTATAAAATAAATAATTAAAATATAACTATGCACACATTTATTATGTAGTTTAACACACACCCAACTATCATCAAAAATATCTAATGCATATCTATATTTAAACTCACTCAAAATCTTATCATCTAAAATACTTTTGCTAAAATACCATTATTATTATTATTATTTTTAAATAAATTAAATAACTAAATATAATATTTATAATTTATATTACTCATTAAATGAAATTCACACGGTTATCAAACCATTAGAAACTCACATGTATAAGGAGAAGTAATCATAAAATTAATTAACATATATTATAAAATAATTTTAACACCAAATTAATTTCTTTAAAATCCTATTTAATTAATAAAATAATTTATCATGAATTTTGGGATGTTACATGGTTTGTGATGATCCATATTTGTTGTGATTTATATGTTCATAATTGTTATTATGAATTTTTGAAATGTGATTTATTTGTGGATTTTGTGAAAAATGAATTGATGAAATTTGGTAGGTTATGTGTAAATGTGGAGTTTTGAAATTGGGTAAGTTTGAATTGTTTGACATTTAATTGAGGTACTATATGTGTGTTGTGGAATTGAATTGATTGTTGTTGGTGTGAATTGGCGGTAATTAAATTTGATATATTTGAGTTACGTAATGAGTTATTTTCAAATAAATGAGTTTGAACTGCAATTGAAATTTTACAAAAAAATTAGAAATCCAAAAGTTTCTTTTTTTTATTCTCAAAGTTGTGAAAAAGTTAAAATGTTAAATAAGTTAAAGAGTTTGAGTAAAAAGATAGATTGAAATTAAAAATAGTTAGAGTTTAAAATGTTACTCTTTTAATTACTCTTAGACCAAGTTTAAAAAGAAAAAAAAAAAGTTTAGAGTATTTTATTAACTCAAAAATTTCGGTGCGTTAATAACCGAGTTTGTGTATGGGAAATTTGGGCAATATTTATTTTTTAAGTTTTAACTAAATAATATAGATTATTTGATTTTAAAAGTTTGGTGTGTGAGAAAGATTTAATTTTAGGAATTTTGTTGTGTGTGGATTAATTTTATTGTGAACAAATTGTTATAAATATTTATCTTTATGTAGTTAGCTCCTTGAGTCTCGAAAAGGAATCAAGACCGTTGGCACCGAGTTAGCGGTGGAGAGAACTCTGATATATTAATGTTGTTGTAGTGATTTATGGTTGAAAATCTTGGAGATTGAATATGGGTGATTAATGTTTGGAAATTTTGGTGATTCATGTTTGGTGAAATTGTTGTGTTCATAATTAATATTATGAATTTTTTAGAAGAAATTTATGTGTGACTTGGTGGAAAATGAATTTAATTCAATTTAAGTGTGGATGAAATTTAGAGATGTGATTTATGTGTAGGTGTGGAAATTTAAATTGTTGTGAATAAATATGATTAAGTATGCTCTGTGTTGTGTTTGAAAAATCATTAGTGTTAAATGAGTATTAAAAATGGGGAATCTTTTAATAGCTGCATTTACTTAATGATTGTGGTGAAAAGAATCAGAGTATGCTCATAAATTTCATAATACATGGTAACCGCAATGGGGTCATGGTGATAGTGGTGACCGTAATGGGTCGTGTGATATGGTTGTTCATCTTATCCTTGTGGGGATTTTCGCGTCGTGTAGGTCTGTCATAGGCTACACGTTTTTAGTAAATCGTGTTGACCCGTGATAGGTGGCACCTTAGTAAACAGTACAGGTCTGTGATAGGCGGTACGTTTACGATTTACACTTTTTAGTAAATCGTGCTGGCCCGTGTTAGATGGCACCTCAGTAAACAGTACTGGTCTGTGATAAGCAGTACGTTTACGATTCACGCTTTTTAGTAAATCGTGTTGACCCGTGATAGGTGGTACCTCATAATTAGTACTGGTCTGTGATAGGTGGTACAATTATGATTTATGCCCATTCAAGGAGGGTTTTGGTTCGAATTCTAGAATTCATGCATTTTGGCATATACGCATTGCATTAGGGTGCTTGGCACACAAGTCATGTTTTTTATACTATGATGATTGTAGATACATATTCGATTGTTGTTTTGATTTGCTGCAATTGCTTAGAGGTGTGAAGTTGGATTGATTAAGTTTTGATGTACTTATGTGTTCATAATTGATGTTATGAATATTCGATGTATAATTGAAGTGTGAATTTGTGTAGATTAACTTGGTGTTAATTATGTGTTCATAATTGATAATATTAATGTTTGAAGTGTTGATTGATTCAGAGCCATTTTAGAACTGAAAATCTGCATTTTCTCAGTTGTATTCGGCTACGACAGTGCAGTTTGTTAAAACTATCTTTTTTCAACATCGTTTATGCATTTTTGGACATATGAAAACCCTTTTGAGGAGTATGCTAAGACGAAAGGTTCTTTTGAGCATTTAAAAATATAAGAATTATGTTATGTGATGTTTGTTAATTTCGGTTGGTGACCTTTACAATTATTGTGGAAATATGGGCTTTGCCCTCAAATAAGAACTAGGATCATCCTACCGGTTAGTACCCTGGAGATGGGAAAGTAGTTAGTCTTACCTGACCGAAGGTGTGTCAGGAGTATCTGGCGGGGCACGTGGAGATCACTCGGGTTGTGTAGTTTTTGTAGCATGATCAGATTAGGTGGTTGTATAAGGACTAGATGTCTTTCTCTTGTGATTGTATTTATTTCATTTTGAAAGATTGTATTTATGGTTAAACTGTCTCATGACTTTTCTTTTGATGGGTCCATGTTTCAATTTTTGATGTGACGTGGAGAAAGTAGAGATGTTTGAGGCAGTGCTTTTATGCAGGTGTCTGCCGAGAATACTCCAAGGGTGTGAACTATGTCTGATAGGTCTCGTAGCCCCATTGTATATAAGTGTAATTAATATATATTTATTAGATCATATTTTATTTTCTTTATTTGCCATTATCTTTTGAGGTATTTTTTCAAATGGACACTATTTTATTTTCTCTTGCTTCTTCGATTTTGTTCTTGCAGACCTTATGAAATAATCTTATTTAAATCATTATTTCTTAACTTTAAGATCAATAACTTAATTGTACCAAATGCTAAAATTTGATCAAGTTATCTAATAGTCAAAATTTCAACATATTTGTAAGATCAAATATATACATAATATGTTCTTTATGTATTTCGTTGTCTAATAATCTTCATGAAATATTAAATCTCTAAGGAGTGTTTAATTTCACATTATTGTTTGAAAAACACTTTAATTTATGAAAAGAAAATATGACACTATTTCATCTAAGTTATCACCTCTAATGCTTTGAAATATCATGTTTTATAATCAAATTACCTGTCTGTTTTTGAAAACCTTACTTTTTATATTTAATTATCACTTTTGATATACTAAAAACATATTGATTTTCTTCTTGATCATAAAATTAATAACTTCTAAGGAATAAAAAATAATAATTTAATTTAGTAGATAATATATTAGCATGGAGGGAACAAAATCAACAAGATGTACTCCCCAAAATATCAAGTTCACCATTAATATAATCTCTTCAGACTATAACATCAATAGCTAGTGCTATTTTACGATGAACAATCACCGACAATTAGCATTGTTAAACACTAAATACTCATTATCGCCACATGTCTACCATCATATGTCTAGAGTAACTTCGATTAAATAATTGAAGGATTTAATTACACAAATATCATTAGGAGGCACACGCAGAGACGTGCATAATCCGTCTATTTTTGTAAATCAAAAGACCATATAAAATACCAATCACATCATTAATTCACAATCTTTTGAGTGCTTGAATTAATTGGTACTTTCTATTGAATGTAATTCAAATTGATTAGTAATTAGGTAGTTAGAATATGGTTAGAAATTAGTTAGAATATAGTTAGAAGGTGGTTAAGTTTGTTGAAACTCATTCATTAGAAAACTGCTTCTATAAAAACGAAGATCAATGTAATGCAGAACTGGATCAATCTCCAGACTGTAAGGCTGTAATACTGAACCAAGATCAATCTTCAGACTACGAAGATCAATCTTCATTTTCTGACTTTTCTATTTTCTTCTCTTTTCTTCTCAATTTCAATTCCTCTCAAATATACAACCTGTTCTAACAATTGGCATCAAGAGCTTGGGTTCTAGACCTTGGGAAACACGAGTGCAAGTGTGAGGGGGAATCAAAATTATGAAACACAAGTTTGAGTGAAAGAAAAGAAAAAAGAAATGAATGGAGCAGGATTTCCATCGAATTTTTCAATTCTGGATGGGAAGAACAGGGAGAGGTGGTCTGCATTAATGAGATCATTGTAGGGAGCTCAAGAAGTGTTTGAGATTGTTCAAGATGGCTATGAACAACTTGGTGCAAATCCAACAGAAAGACAACAATTAGCTTTCAAAGATTGCAAGAAAAGAGATTGCAAGACATTGTTTTACATCCAGCAAAGTATGGATTCAAACAATTTTGAAAGGATCTCATAGGTATCTACATCAAAAGAGGCATGGGATATCTTGGTGAAGTATTACACAGGTGATGAAAAAACCAAGAAAGTGAAGCTCCAAATGCTAAGAAGGCAATATGAATTGTTGCAGATGGAAGAAGATGAAGTTGTGGTAGATTACTTCAATCGTGTTCAGGTTGTTGTTAATCAGATGAGAACAAATGATGAATCATTAACTGAAGTGGCAGTTATTGAAAAGATCCTTAGAACATTAACACAAAGGTACGATCACATAGTGGTGGCAATTGAAGAATCAAAGGATCTTTATAAGATGAAGATGGAGGATTTGCACGGCTTTCTTGAAGCTCATGAACTGAGATTAAGAGAAAGGTGTGCAGCAACATCAATATCTCAAATGCTGACCCTACAGGCTCAAGTTAGCAAGAAGACCGACCAAGGTGATGTGAACCACAAGAAAGGCAAAGGTAAATTCAAGTAGTACAAGAAGTATGATTCTGATGAAGAGACTGATGATTCTATTGAAGGGTCTGGAAGTTCAAGAAATCATAATAAATGTGACAACAACAGCAAGAATTTGAATGGCAAGAAGAAATTTAACAAGAAAGAAATCCAATGTTACAATTGTCAAAAATGGGGGCATTTTGCCAATGAGTGCAAATCCAAGAAAGTCCAAAGAGAGGATGATGAAGCTCAAATGGCAGTTGAAGATTCAGATTCAGATGATTTGTTATTGATGGCCACCACAAACGAATATCGTTATGGAAAAAGTGTTAAAAACGAAGATCGTTCAAGAAAAGGTGTTAAAAACGAAGATCGTTCTGGAAAAGGTGTTAAAAACGAAGATCGTTCTAGAAAAGGTGTTTAAAACGAAGAACGTTCTTCGTCTCAGTTTTGGTTTCTTGATACTGGTTGCTCGAATCACATGAATGGCCACATAGATTGGTTTGTAAGCATTGATGAAAAGGTAAAAAGAGAGATCAGATTTGCAGATAATAGCAATGTAACTGCAGAAGGAGTAGGAAACGTGTTGATTCAAAGGAAAGATGGCAATCAATATTTCATATGTGATGTGTTGTATGTGCCAAGCATGAAGAAAAATTTGTTAAGTCTTGGACAACTACTTGAAAAGGGATATTCAATGAAGATGAAGCATGGAAAAATAAAGATAACAGGTTTGTACTAAAGGCACCATTGTCTAAAAACAAAACCTTCAAAACATCATTGTCAACTAGATCTTCAAGAATGATGGATGTTGAAGGATTGAATGAGATGTTGAATCCAAGGAAATGTGATGTTAGTACCCCAACTATTCAACCTCAAACATCTTGTAGAACTACAAATCAATGGAAAACAGTCAATCCCAAATTAAGAGCAAGAGTTGTTGTAGGCGATGTTGAGCAAGGGAACAAATATGCTAATGTTCCAGTCACTCTTGCTATTGTGCCAAGCAACAGAAGAAGGATCCCTTCAATTTCTGTTTGCAGAAAGAAGGAAGTGATTGTGCTAGATGATGATAGTGATAATGGTAAGAGTGAGGTCCAAGAAAGCTAGTAGATGCAACTAGGACCCATGTTGCAGCTCCTAGAAATAAGGAAAGAGTTGTTGTATGTTTGGCTTGCAACAAGTCTGATTTGTAGCAGCTGGACGGATTGTTGGAAGATGACATGAAGTTAGTAACAGAGATGAAATTTGAAGCATTGAAGACTGCAATTGGTCAAGGCGACAAAGGGAAAAAAGTTGATGTATTGTTAACCATGAGTGCCTTGACTGAAGAAGGTATGATTTCGGTGAAAAATATAGCTTGTGAGAGATTGTTGAATCAGAGAGCTGAGAAAAAGATGAAGTCTAAGAAGATCAATGACTGTTTGAACAGATCTGCAAAGTGCATGAAATTGTGCTATCGGCGTGGTGAAGAAGGAAATTTTGCTAAAAAATGCACAAGACATTCAAGTGTTCATAGAAAGAGCAATCATTTAGAAACAAGATTTCACTTCTTAAGAGATCAAGTGATGAAAAGAAGAATAAAACTAGAGCACTGCACTATCAATGATCAAAAGGCAGTCATCCTAACTACAAGCTTGAAGAGGGTGAAGTTCAAATAGATAAGGAACAATCTTTTATTAATGTTAATTGAATCACTTTGAATTAGCGGGCATGTTGGATGTAATTCAAATTGATTAGTAATTAGGTAGTTAGAGTATGGTTAGAAGTTAGTTAGAATATAGTTAGAAGGTGGTTAAGTTTATTGAAATTCATTCACTAGAAAACTACTTCTATAAAAGCCAAGATCAATGTAATGCAGAACTAGATCAATCTCCAGAATGTAAGGCTGTAATACTGAACCAAGATCAATCTTCAGACTACGAAGATCAATCTTCGTTTTATGACTTTTCTATTTTCTTCTCTTTTCTTCTCAATTTCATTTCCTCTCAAATATACAACTTGTTCTAACACTTTCAACGCACCGATCAAATATTGGCAATAAGTTCTATCAAATAATGTATGTCTTTTGACATCCTCATTACCCACATAAATTTTTTTTAATAATCATCACATATTTATTATCACATGTATGTAATTATTGGACAAATTGTGCATGCCTTTTGACCGACTATAATAACTGACATGAACAATTTTATACTATATCTTTTATAATTCTCATTAAATCAAAATTACTCATTAAATGTTGTTTTGTGCAACTTGTTTCAACCGATTCAACAAAAATTACTTGAAAATATAATAAATTACAATTATGTAACTATTTGACCAAGTTGTGCATTCCTTCATGCTGAAGACACATTATACAATAATTTCATATTACATTTTTTATAATTTTGGTTGAATCAATTCTACGCAATGGAGATTACTTTGTGCAACTTATTGTTTAAATCAACTTTATCAAAATTGCTAGACAAATTAATTTATTAAATTAAATGAAAAAAATATTAAATTTATGAGATACTGTTCGGAGAAGTAGAATAAATCTATTTATTAAGCTGCATGATAACTACAAGATTACTTAACAAGCACACAAAAAATAACATGAAATATATCCTAAAACCTTTATAATCATGCTACATTTCATATATTCATTTTTAAATTAAATAAAAAATTGAATCTTAATATACCAAAATATTCATGGCACAAAGATTCACGTATATAATTCTTTAAGTAAATAATTCTAGAGTCAAGGTTTTCTTAAATAAAGGAAACAAAACTTTAAGACCTTATAAATAAATAATTAATTGTAGAATTCATATTTTCCAAAATTTAAAGAATCAAACCCTTACTACAAAATTTATTCACAATATTTTGAGATTCGTTATTCAATCCTATTTAAAGACATCAAATAATCCACAATTTTATATAATAACAAAATATATATAACAGAGCGGCATGTGCCTTTTTTCCAAACTAGAATAAAATTTTAATTCAGTATATAATCTCTGTGAATCAAGAGAAACTAACCGAAGGATATGATCATAATATTTGAAAATAATTTCGATCTTATGGATTTTATTTTGAATCTTTTAATTCCATAAAAAAATTAGCTAAATAAAATTCAAATCTAGTCTTTACCATATTAATATCCAAAGCTTTATAGGAAATAATTCAATAAATTAACGACCCAGATCGTAAATTTTAATACAAAATTTTGACTAATTTCCTGATTTTGTACTCCAAGCCAACAAACGTCAGAAAAGTCAAAATTAATACATATTTCTATAGTCGGTAAAAGAAATGGCTATATTCCTATCAACTTAACCAATTTACAAATAATATATATGACACCACCGATGAAGCAAAATTACAAATTATTAAAATATTCCAAGAGAAAGGATAAGCAACATCTAGGACTCCGCCAATTATTAAATAAATACTAATTAAATTGTTTTCATGTTCCATGTGGTTTGTAAAATTTGGAAAACATTGAATCATGTCTCAGATTTAGGAAGCCATGAAATAAGAAAATTCAGCTAATCTTCCCATAGCATAAATAAATTTTATTATAAACCATAATATGTACAACTATGACCAAGCACCAGAGGTCCACAACTAGGGATGGGAATAGGCTAGGCCGTCCGTAGGGGCCTATGGCCTGACCTACTTATGGCCTGACCTGGCCTGACCTATTTAATAAAAAGGCTAGGCTCAGATTGTTTTTAAAGCCTATTTATTTAAATAGGTCAGGCTCAGACTTATAAAAAAGCCTGTTAGGCCTAATAGGCCGGCCTATATATATTTATTATTTATTAATATTATTTTTTTATTATTATATTAATAATATTATTTTCTATTTTAAATTCTATCAATTAGGCAATCACTTACTAATCATTCCATATTCAGTAGTCGTTCCATATTCGATAACAGTTCTATATTTGGTAGTCATTTTATATTCGGTAACTATTCAATTAGTCAATCACTTAGTAGTTGTTCCTTATTTGTTTAAGAAGTAATAATGGACTCGTTTAAAAAGGCTTTTAAAAAGACTTCTAGGCCAGGCCAAACTATTAAAAAGGCCAGACTTAGGCCGAAAAAAAAGCCTATGATAGACCGTAGGCCGAAAAAATAAATCGTAGGCCAGTCTCAGGTCTTTCAAAGCCTGGCCTGGCCTGGCCTATTACCACCCCTATCCACAACATCCGATAGAAGTAAAAAACAAATGCTTATGAATCCTTTACCTCTCATAAGATGATCTTAAAATACTTATTTATTTTAAAATCAAATAATAATTTTATTAATTATATTTTCTTAAAAATAATTAATCAGTGCAATCACGATTAAAAGAATAAAAAAAATTTCTTTTTACATTTAAAACTTTGTAAGTTAACATTCCAAAAAAATGGGATGTTAAAGTTGATATCAAAACAATTTATTTCACTACTAGAAAAAACGAAAATAGAGACGGATATAACCTGTCTCTAAATTTAACAAATTCTGTCTCTAAACAGTATAGAGACGGATTTGGAGACGGACATGTTTCCGTGGTTGGTTTTCGCGTCTCTAAGATGTTAGAGACGAAATTTTATAATCGATCTCTAATCAAAGACGAAGTATGTCCGTCTCTATCAGAGGGATATATCATTACCGTCTCCAATAGGATTTAATTTAGTCCGTCTCTAGCTTATCGCATTCCGTCTCTATTGAGACAAATGTATATTCCGTCTCTAATATATTCTAATTTTTTTTTTATTAATCTCCCAAAAATCTATAATTATTTTCTACCTGATTAGTATCAATTTTTAAATATTAAATTATATATATATATATATATATATATATGACACTAGATTCTCACAAAAATTACATTTACATCAACACCAATTTAACAACAATGTCATAAAAGTTCATATAACTCTTTCACACAAAAAACATTAACAATACACCATATGCAATCAATCTTTCAATTTGTTCAAAACATAACAAATAATATTTGATTTAACAAAATATCTAAATGGAAGTAATCAGTGCATAAGGTTATCATCCATATCATCACCCATCTCTTCATTTCCATTATCACCTTCTCTTTCCAGTTGAAGTGTAGAATTTTGATTACACTGAGGCATAATACTCTCAAACATCCGCTCCCAATGCGCCATTTTTTTTAATAATTTCTTGTTCAAGATTCTTTAGTTCAAGTTCAATCGTTAAAGCTTCAATCTTAGCTTCCATAGCAGCAACTTTTTCTGATGATACATCAAAAACCTTAGACGATGATTTTATGAATGCTTTGATTGTTGTGTCCTTTCTTGTTAATGTCTCCAACAACTTCCATGTATATACTATTATCAGACAGTTGGCTACTACGAACAAAGACATATACCATGAAACATTCACATCAAGATCACAACTGATAAACAAGGGCCATACAGGTATAATATACTGGTAACAGACAACATGTGAGTCCAATAAATAATCCTACAAAATGTCAATAAAACAAAAACCATGATTGTGATCTCCTATTCTAAAACAAAAACCACATGGCACAACGTAGCAATTTTTTTTATAAAATAGAAATGTTAATTACCAGAACCAACAATAGTGAAAATGTAATAAAAGAAACCCTATATTTCATGGTATAAAATGTCTATACTGTGAAACAGGAAAATGACATAATGAAGTGAATGCTAATTTTTAACAAAAGAAAATGTCAAGCCAGAGATAGTACCTTTCAGCAGCCAATTTTTAGCAACCATCATTCATTCTTTCTTTCTTTCCAGGCAAAAGATCACTAAAGTATATAAAAAATATGACTTTGGACACAGAACTCAACACTATTTAACTAATCTATTATATGATAAGTTAATAATCAATAATGGTTTTAACAAACTAATAACAACTAACAGTTAGAAGATTAATGATAAGCAAACTAACCAATCTATTATATGATAAGCTAATATTAGTAGCCTATAGTTGAAACTTCCATTGATCACACACACACAAATCAGACACATTAGGGTCCATTTACTTGAAAATATTTCTTATTTTCATTTTCTAAAAGTTGTGTCAAAAACTGTTTTCATTATTTTCATAAATACATCTTCATTAACTAGCATTTCATCTTCTATCCATGACAACTGTTTGCTTAGCATAGTAAAGTAATTAATTGGAACCTGAACAATAGCACGATTTCCAGCAAGGAGTTTAGATTCCCGACTTGAAATGGCTGTAGTTCCGCGATACAAACAGTCAAAGTGAACCTGTAATGAAGAGAAGAAATGCAGAGTAGTTAACAAATTTGGAAGAAAAAAATTAACAATTTCCCCTTTCCAAAAGTGAACAAACCTGAATAGTTGAACCTTTTTGAGCAAATCAAAACCGGATAATGATTTAGGGTTTGAAAATCAACCAATAAATCATTTCTTTTTTCCTTTAATCAACAAATAATCATGAAAATAGAACAATTTAGAGATAGCACACAAGAGAGATAACAAAAATCGAACGAGAGAATGAGAGAGTGAGAGAGAGAGAGACAGACAGACAGAACGAGAGAGCGAGGAAGAACCTGTGAACGACTGCGAGCGAACATCGAGGTAGCGGCCGGAGCGGCATTAGTCGACGAGCGGCGGGAATCTGGGTTGGAGAAGGTTGCAATCTGGATGAGGTTCGAAAAAGAAGAAGGGTTTAGGGTTCTACAGAGACAAGTGAGAATGAGTGCGTTTTTTAGTTATGTGAGAGTGAGTTTTTTTTTTACTTGTATATATAATTCTGCAACGCTTAGTGAAAGTGGAAGGGTGGAGAAAATGCAAACATGTGTTTGTTAGCATCTTAACATCTTAATTGGATTTTAAAAGGAGTATATATAGTTGGAGGGAATTTTTTGTGAAAAACTTTGGAATTTAGAGACGGAAAACATTTGAGACGTCATTGTTCCGTCTCTACATTTTGTCTCCATAAAAAAATTTATTTTTAGAATGCAAGTGTGACTTTTAGAAACAAAGCTTGAGACGGATTTAGAGACAGATTAACTTTGTGACGGAGTATTCCGTCTCTAAATTCCTTCTCAAACATAAAACTTTTTAAATCCGTCTCAACAAATTGTTTTCCGTCTCCAATTCCGTTTTCATTCGTGATGGACAAAATTCCGTCTCTAAAATCCATCGGTAAATTAGATTTTTCTAGTAGAATTCTAGATGAGGTTGCAAATTAGTGGGGTAAGTTTTTCTTTGAGTATTGTTATTGCTGGTTATATGATCCTATTTATCATCAATTACTTTAAGGATTGTTTAAAGTTGAAAACTTACGGAATGAATGTAACATCTTAAAAATAAAGGATTAAAAATAATTAGAATTGTAAATTTTGAAATATTTTAATTTATATATTTTACAGCACTTGAGTTTAAAGCGTTCCAAAAACACTGTAAAATGTTATGTGAGGGCGCTTCATTTTACAGCGCTTTTGTAAAAGCGTTGTAAACATTATGTGCAAGCGCTGTGGCCCTACATGACCCTAAAACAACGTTTTTTTCCACAGCGCTTGTAAAAAAAACGTTATATCCTCCGTTATTTTTAAAATATATTTACAACAACGCTTGTATTTAATAAGCATTATAAAAGACGCCCTATAAAATATCATTTTTGGAGTAGTGATTATTACTATTATTATGATTATATTATTATTACTATTATTATTATTATTACTAATGCTCTAATTGTTTTCAATAACTAATTTGCTTAAAAAAATAATGTAATATTAGTAACTTGTTTTTGTTTGTTAGAGACTTATAAATAAAAGGTAGGAAGTTTGTTATGGTTGTTATAGGTTTTGGTGAAATAGATAATAACAAATAAAACTATTATATTAACCTTTTGTTATATAATTATCTAGTATTAAGGATTCAACTTTCATGGTACATTTATTTTGGAAATTTGGATTTTATGAACGGTAATAATAGTTTATGAATTGATTTATTTACTACTATTAGTTGAATTAGTGTTTTTAAGATTGTTTTATTATATTTTTTTGAATAATTGTTGTTATTATATATTCAAATGTAATATCATATTGTCAATATGTATTCTTTAAAAGATTGTTTTATTATATTTTCTTGAATGATTGTTGTTATTATATAATCAAATAAAATATCATATTATAAATATATATACTCTTTAAAAGATTGTTTTATTATATTTTCTTGAATGATTGTTGTTATTATATATTCAAATGAAATATTATATTGTCAATATGTATTCTTTAAAAGATTGTTTTATTATATTTTCTCGAACGATTGTTGTTGTTATATTCAAATGAAATATTATATTATAAATATAATTTTACGAATATGGATGTTTAAAATATGAATTATTTTGATTTTAGGTGTTGGAGACGAGCTTACACTTCATATAGACGAGTTTTAAACTCCACAATAAAATGAAGTTTAAACATCATATAGATAGGTGTTGTACTCCACGTATAGATGAGTTTTAAACTCCACAATGAGATGAGGTTTAAACTCCACACGGTTTGAACCCCACAATGAGATGAGGTTTAAAATCCACACATATGAGTCTTGTACCCCACATATAGATGAGTTTTAAACTCCACAATGAGACATGTTTAAACTCCATATGAATGAGTCTTGTACCCCACACTGGATGAGCTGGTGCTCCACATGATGAAATAATACTCACTTTGCATAAGTAATATATCTCCATATAATGATGAGACTTCATTGAATTAATTGATTTATTTTCTACAAAATAAATGTGTGTAGTAGATTTAGTTGATTTTTGCATATGTGAATTAACGTTAATTTAATTGATGAGTTTTTATTAATTATTGAAAGTAATCTATTATATCTATTTAAAATAAACTTCACGCTATTGTTGTCATCTCATAGTAATTCTTCCACGTGTACAAATATATCCCATCTTACTAATAAAAAGATGTGTACACCTCTGTTAAATAGTTCTCTTGTGTGTTGTGTTTTACTTTAATTTTTTTTTCTATTTTGTTTTTAAATAATTTTCCATGCTTTAATCTTTCGAATCCCTAATTTTTTTTAAACGCCTTCTCCTTCATCTTAATATCCCCAACAGTTTCTTCTTCTCAATTCTAATGTGTTTACTTCGTCCTAAGATCCTCGAATTGTCTATGCTTCCTCATCCTCTTCGACGTGCTTTGCGGTCCAAAAAAGTGTTAACGTCCCTCCGCGGTCAATTTCTATTTCCTCATCTTCGACTGTCTCATCGATTCATGATTTGCAATCATCCTCTCGGTCCAAAAAAAGTGGCAACGTCCCTCCGCGGTCCGCTTCTGCTTCGTCGTCCTCAACTGTTCACCGATTCATGATTCGAAATCATCTTCTTTGACGTCCGTATGTGGTAACTCTTTGAAATTGTGAAATCTTACTTAGATTGTTATCAAGTTGTATACATAAAATAAACCTCTAAATCTATTTGGTTGTCATCTTATTATATACTTTTTTATAAAAAATTTTATAACATTATTATGCAATTTTCATTACTTTCAATTTATGTCAATCAATTATATGAGTAATATTTTACGTTATCAGTCCTCTTTTCACGTTCATACATTATTACGTTATCAGCGATAACTATTGAAATCGTGAAATCTTACCTAGATTATAATCATATTATATACATAAAACAAACCCCCAAATCTATTTTGTTGTCATCTTGTTATGCATTTGTTTTATAAATTATTTTATAATATTATTATGCATTTTTCATTACTTTCAATTTATGTCAATTATATAAGTAGTATATTATTATCAATCCTCCTTTCACGCTCATACATAATTATTCCAATGATTTCATAGTTAAAAATTTAAAGGCTCGTTACATTTTTCTATAATATTTTTATTCAATTCTCATTACATTTTTCTATAATATTTTGATAATGCATTTTTTTATTATTAGTAATATTTTACACTATCATTATACTTTTGAGACTATGTATCATAATATTTTACAGTATCAATCTTCCTTTCATTCACAATTATTCCACTTAGGGGTGAATAATGATTTCATAGTTGAAAATTTAATTACTCATTAAATTCAATGGAAAAAAACCACCTAAGCACTCATAAAATATTTTCATTAATGCCTTTTACCTTATTCTTTGTTTTATATTGCTAATGGTAATAAATCGGTCAGCTCGGTCCAAAGAAAGTGACAATGTCCACCCGCATTACGCTTATGCTTCGTCATCGTGGACCATGTCGTCGAGTCTTGATTCGAAATCATCTTCTTACATTCCTCCATGGTAACTCTTCGAAAACATTCATACACAATTATTCCAATGATTTCATACATTGAACATTTAACTACTAATTCAATTCTCATTACATTTTTCTATAATATTTTGATAATGCATTTTTATTTATTATGAGTAATATATTACACTATCAATTTTCCACTTAAGGTGAGTAATGATATGATATGTTGAAAATTAAATTACTCATTAAATTTAATAAGAAAAAACAACCTAATCACTCATAATTCATAAATGATCTTTATTTAATGATCTATAGATAAAAAATTGGTAAGTCAAGTTCGCGGTCTGCTTCGTCATCCTCGACCGTCTCGTCGATTCACAATTCAAAATGATCTTCTTCACAGTCCATACGTGGTAACTCTCCGAAATCGTGAAATCTTACGAAGATTATTATCTGTAAGACCCTTAATTTTAAATCCTAAATTGTACTATTTTAGGGTATTTTGTGTTGAATTTCTTAGGCATTTATCCCATTTTGTGGCATTTAGTGAGTTAAATGCTAAAAATATATTTTTGGAAATTGGATTAAAATTATTTATCGGAAAATAATTTATTTATGTTCCGAAGAATTTAATATCGGACAGTTTTGTTAAAAATATCACTCGTTGTTGGAAATTTATCTGTCAATTGAGTTGCGACGAGAGTAGATATTTTATAAAAATAGTTTGAGATGTGAGTGAAGTGATGTGTGTAAGAGTTGTTAGATATTCATTTGGGTTTGGTTTTAAGTATATATATATATATGAAAAGAAGGCAAGGCTAGAAAAGGGTGAAAAACAGAAAAGCTTCCTCTGCCTTGCGAACACCTTCGTTTTCCTTCTTTCTTTGCCTCGTAAGTTCATTCCTTCTTCTTTATCCTTTATTTTGCTTCAAGAAAAGAAACCCAAGGCTTGGTGGGTGAGAAAGAGAAGATTTCCCAACTTTCTTCTTCTTCTTCTTCTTTGATTTGAAAACAAAGAAAAACGGTGTTAGGGGTTTTCAAAACCGTCAAACACAAACCCCCATTTTTCATCGACATTGGAGCTTTGTCTCGATAAGTGACAAAAGAGAAAGTTTCTCATTGCCACGCTACGGTGCTAGTGAGCCAACTTTGGAAGCGATGTCGCAAGTGGAAATTTTAACGGAATTAATTGCGGTGTCGTAATTGCTTGCTAAAGCTACCGTTAAGGTAAGGGATCCTTCCAAATTTTTAGCTTGCATATAGGAGGCTATGTGTGTATTTGTGGAAAAGAAATTTGATGTGTGAAATTGTAGAAAATAATATTATGTGATTACGTGAATTTGTGGAAAATGAATTTAATTCATCTATGTGTGTTTTGAGGAAATGTAATTTGAGATTTTTGAGGTGTGTTTTGTGAAGATTAATTTGGCATGTGTTATGTTTGAATGTAGTGAAAATTTATGGATGATTGACGATTGAGCATTGCGTGGTTTTGTGGAATTTGAATTGATTGAATTTAATGTGAATTGTGGATTAAATTTGATGTGTGGTGGTGGAAAATAAATGTTTGAGTATGCTCTGTGTTGAATTTGAAAATCATAGTGTTAAATGAGTATTAAAAATGGGGAATCTTTTAATAGCTGCATTTACTTAATGGTTGTGATCAAAAGAGTCAGAGTATGCTCATGCATTTCATAGTACATGGTGATCGCGATGGTACCATGGTGATAGTGGTGACTGTGATGGGCCACGAGATAATGCCATGTGATTTGTTGGTTCATCTTATCCTTACGGGGATTATCGTGTCGTGCTGATATGTGAGAGATTACACTCTAGAACATGCTAATCTGTGAGTGATTGCACTATAGAAGATAGTGTAAGGCCTGTGATAGGCAACACTTTAATAAATTGTGCGGGCCTATGATGGGTGGCACCTTGAAAATTAGTATAAGGCATGTGATAAGCGATACAATTATGATTTACGCCCCTTCGATGATGGTTTTGATTGGAATTCCGGAATTCATGCATTTTCAGCATATACGCATTGCATTAGGGTGTTTGGCACGCGAGTCATGTTTGATATACTGTGATGATTGTATATGTATGCTCAATTGTGGTTGTGATTGTGCCCAAATTGGTAAGTGTGATTGTTTGGATTTGTGTGTAAGTGTTGGTTGATTGCGAAACCTTTTTAAAAGCTGATTTATGCTGTTTTTGATGTTTTATGCTATTTTGCTTATGTGTATTCGAATACAAGAAGGTTGTATTCGAATTCATATGTCTTGATTTGGCTACTGACTTCTGAAGCAGCACTGTATTTGACTACAACAATGCTGTATTTGAATAAAAATATCCTGATTTTGTTACTGACTTCTGAAACAACACTGTATTCGACTACAAGGATGCTGTATTCGAATACGACCGTGAAGTTTTGTAAAAAAACTTCATTTTTCAACTTTGATTATGCATGTTTGGCATATGAAAACCCTTTCAAAGAATATGTTAAGTTGAAAGGTTATTTGGTGCATTTAAAATTTAAATGATATGTGTTATTTGTAAATTTTAGTTGGTGACCCTTTACAATTATTGTAGAATTTGGCTTTGCCCTCAAATGATACCCGAGTTCATTGCACTGACTGTTACCTTGACGACAAAAACGTCATTAGACTTCCCTAACCGAGATTCTCCGTTTGCTTGGGCATACGACTCCATCTCAAGTAGAGCTACTTATACGGGAAGGGTAGTGAGGACTAGTAGGAATGTTGGGGCAGTATATCTTGTAGAACTCACTCGCGAGAAGATCGATTATCTGGTACCTTCTGGTTTGGTACTTGGGACGAGTGGAGCCTGGGAAGATGCGAAGGATTCCTTAGTTAGAGTTAAGGCGGAGGCCACCGTGGGAGTTGAGGACACAGTGGTTGGACCAGGGACTAGCGGAAAGGATAAGGGGCCAATGCCAATGGAGCGAGAGATTGCAAGGCCCTCCAGGCAGGCCGAGATAGAGCTTCCTCCTCCGGTGAATGATCCCTTACCGACTGTCACTAAAGTAGCATACTGCTTTGAGGTACTGGCGCCGCCAAAGCCACCTATCTTGCGGGTGGATCTTACCAATGAAGAGACTGATCCTTCTATGTATGATGAGGATGAGGTTGCCTCGAAGATGGATACTGCGTCAGACGGGACTTGTGGAAGGTGTGGGGGTCACCCCTATTATTGTAGTTGCTAGAGTGTGAAATATTAGTTCTTTCGGGAACTTCATTATTTATTAAATTACCTTTTCTCCTATATAAATTTGAAAACTTGTTTTATTATTACCTCAATTGTTTACCCATGTAACCAGACATTACACTGTAGCAAATATCACATTTTGCTGGAGAGCGCGATAATTGAAGCTACGAAACTTAGAATCAGACGATTTAAAAACGAGGTGAAAGATGACGTTTCGAAACAAAAGTTAGGCTGTTGAATAACTGAAAAGAAATATGTAGAACTAGAGATATGATTGCAAGTTACTAAACACAAAAATTGATAGAATTTGTGTATTAGAGTTTGAGGTAAAGAAAACTCAATATTATTATTCAACAAACAAACAAAGAACATAATGGCGCCATATTCTAGAGATTGATAAGTGAAAAAGAATGCCACAAGAGTTAACAAACTTGATAAGTTCAAAGTGAATTCTTTCAAGAACTCTAGCGAGCTAAAACATCACAAAAATAATGTTCAAAATCCGACTTGAACAAATTAGGGTTTGCCTTTTATAGTGATACCTCCTTACAAGTTCTCTAAATTTGGCCCAATTCATGTTTTTACAATTAGACCCAAATTTTCTTATTAATTTCATCTTCTATTTTAATTAAAACTAATATTAAAATTTGATAACGCATAGGTTCCGCCTTCATTCATTAACTTCTTCAATTTGGATTTAACAATTTATGATCTTGCTCTTCAATTCTTCATGAGTTGGACTTGCTTTAAATAAAGTGGCTATCAAGTTATTTATAGTCTCATTTGCCTTCTTTGACATTGCTTATGTTACTGGAGTTCCAAGACCTTGAATATTCTCTATGCTTCCTTCCTTGGTTATGTTTTCTATGTTTTCATCATTTCCCTTTCTTAGAAGAAATTCGACATCAAATTTAGCTCAATTATAATCTACAAGAAGAAAAACACAAGTAACACACATGAAGAACAATGTTAAGGCTACCACCGGGATCAAATGGAAATTATGAAAAATCACCAAATGTGCCAAGTAGGTGAGATACAAATCACGTTTTGCATTCAACAATCCAACATATTCATTTTCAATAAAAGGAGTTTTCAAGATATATATTAACTTATACCTCTTGAAATTGACATTAAGTGCCAATGTTACCTTCCTTTGATTGGAATTGGTGACATACAAGCAGTTACTTTGTATTTACAAAGGCCTCAAAGCAAGTTGAGCCTCATAGACATTCCTTTCATCATAAACAAATGAATGAGCCTTTTGAAACAAGACAAGTCCCTTAAACAAATCATGAGTATCATATGGAAGTTTCCTTCATGTGGTTTCAATTGTCTGGAGGCATAAGCAACTACTTGTCTATCTGCATTAGTACACCACCTAAGCCTTTCAATGATGCATCACAATAAACCACAAATCCTAGGATTAGATTTGGAATGACTAGTACATGAGTTGTGGTCAGTTTGGTCATAAGTGTTTGGAAAATTTTCACACACTCATTGTCCCACAGAAAAGGTTTTTCCTTACATGTCAAAGTTATCCTAGGCAAATCCATTTGAGAGAATTTCTTGGTAAACCTATGGTAGAACCCTACTAAACCTAAGAAACATTTAACTTCAGTCACATTCTTAGGTTGTTCCCATTCCTACACTAACCCTCCCTTGGAAATCACATGGCCTGATAACTTAACCTCTGATATTCAAAACACACATTTACTAGGTTTAGCAAATAATATTCTATCTCTCAATATCTGTAGTACAATCTTTAGGTGTTCTTTGTTTTTTGTTGAAGTCTAAGAATAAAACAAAATGTCATCAATAAACACCACCACAAGCTTATTAAGATAGGGTCTGAATATCCATTTCATGTAATCCATGAACACTGTTGGGGAATTTGTTACACCAGATGGTATACTAAAAAACTCATAATGTCCATACCTAGTTCTGAAGGATGTTTTTAGTATATTTTAATATTTAATCCTAATTTGATGATATCCAGACTTAAGATCAAATTTTGAAAATATGGTAGCTCCCCTACTTTGGTTTAGAAGGTCATCTATCCTGTGATGTTCTTAATTGTTATTTTATTCAATTGCCTATAGTCTACACAAAGTATCATTCCACCATTCTTTTTATTAACTAACAGTATAGGGGATCCCAATGGTGACACACTTGATCTAATAATCTGCTTAGTTATAAGATCCTCCAACTGATTCTTAAGTTCACTAAACTCTAATGGAGACATCCAATAAGGGGCAATGGAAATTGGACGCGTCAAATTCATTTACTACGAGAATACTTGAAATGCCTACTTCTGACCCTGAGTTTGAAAATAATAGTAATAGTATACTTTAACCCCCTATTGACTAAACACAATAGGTGTTGCAAAGTAGTACATAAGGACAAAAGTTTTGTTTGTATGGTTGGGAAGAGTTGCTATAATTAAAACTTCTTTACCACGACAATATTCTAACATGCAGTCCATTACTAGGATAGTATCTAAACCTTTAAGAATCCATTACTAGGATAATATCTAAACCCTTAAGGGGTAGGCAAATTAGGTCCACTAAAAATATCCTATCAAATAGGCTAATTTGGCATTGAGGACATACGAAGGAAGTCTCAATTTATGTTAATTGGATCTTAATAACTAAAACTGAAATAAACCTTAAAAAATGATCCAAAGATATATTTAAGATTCATATAAACTATATAAGAGATGTGATGAGATTGTTTTCACAAAGCCTTTATTTGAGATTGTGAATATCTTTTTTGATTTTATGAGGACGAGGTCATATCAATTTATAGAAGTCATGAAGCTTCAAATATGAGGAGCTATAAAAAATTTCCATTGGAGATTTTGATGATTTCCCATTGATCTTGTTAAGAATGGTAAAACTTCTTTCCAGATATGTCTTTTCTTTAAGTAAATTGAGAAGATGAGTAACATGGTCCATCCTCGGATCTTGTCAATTTGAGGATGAAGCTTCCATTCTTTTTGATGTGATTATTGCTTTTTAATTTTCCTTTTCCTAAGGGTTTGGAGCAACATGCATTTCTAGTGAAGGACAACACTTTGTGTACCTTTGTAGTGCCACACAATTTTCCAAGAAGAGTCCCAAGTTTACCATAATTTGGTGAAAGTTGTTGAAGCTCTTAAATAGTTTTTTGTTTATCTTTGTTATTTTCTTGAGATTCCTTTGATCCTTATTCAAATGGTTCATGATGTTAACTAAGAAAGTAAGGATACAAATTTTCCTATGTATTTCATCTTTTACAGAAACCCAATGAAATTTTTTTGCAAAAATAATTTAAAATAATCATCCAACTAACATAATAAATTTGGAAAAATCAAAGAGAAATCAAAGATGAAAACTCTTCTCAACAACACTCACACAAAAAAACTATGGTGGAGAAAAGTAACTTACCCTCATTTTTACACTTACCATTTTATTTGATTCTTAGATACCTATACTTTATAGGTCGTATGTTGTCAACATACGTCGTATGTTATGAACATATTGTTTTAGTTGAACCAAAACCTATGATATAACTATCTATGAAAAGTGACATAAGTTAATGTGAGTTACTAATATATATTCATTTGTTATTCATCAAGAGAAACACTATGAATACTATTCCCTAATGATCAATTAATTATGAGTTTCTAGTAGTATAGTAAATTATTACATAATTATAGTGTACTTTATCAAAATAAATGTAATTATGGGTTGAACTATTTATGATTTATGTAAAATAAGTGAAAGATATGTTATTCTAATGAAAGATCTACTAATGTATATAATAAAAGTAAAAGGGGTGAGAAAAAAATATCTCAGTGACCTCTCTAAATATAAAGGGATAGGTAGTTTAAAACTATTTCTTTTATAAATATGTATAAAAACATGAAATTATGATGTATCTTCTAATGAAGCGCTTAACTTTAATTTTTCATAAAAACTTAACTGAAATAATGATTTCATTATGATTGTGAAAACTTAGCATGATCTCAAATAATTTCCTTGAAACAAGGAAAAGTCTCCCAATATGTTTAGTCACCAAGAAAATTGAATCTTGATTAATAAATATGGTCTGATCAAACCTCAATGTAAGACTCATAATTTTAAATTATACTTTATGTATTTTAGTGTATTTTGGTATTGAACTCGGAGGCTTTTTAGCCAAAGTTATTAATATTTTGGGAGTTTAAATGACCAACAAGATATTTTGATGCTCGATTAAAATTACTCGTCGATAAATAAATTAAATTAACTACGGTGAATCTTTTACGAAGAATTTAATTATGGGGAGTTTTGTTAAAAATATCTCGAGTTGCTAAAAATTATATCTGTCAATTGAGTTGCGACGATAGTAGATATTTTTAACAAAAAGTGGTTTGGAGAGGTTATGGGTGAAATGATAATTTTAATAAATATCTAGATATTTTGAGATATTTGTTAAGTTATAATTAATATATATAAATATATATATTTGTTTAGAGGGAAAAGAAAAGGAAATAGAAAGAAAAGAAAAGGAAAGGAAGGAAAAAGAGGGAAATAGGAAGGAAGGAAAAAGGAAAAAAGGAAAACTGAAAGAAAACAGAGGAAAACTAAATTTTCTTCCTCCCTGCCTCGCGACCCCATCTTCTTGCTCCATCCCTTTCTTTCATTTTCGTGGCTTCCTTTTGCTTCAAGAAAAGGAACCAAGGCTTGGTGGGTGAGAAGACAAGGATTTCTCAACTTCACTCTTCCTCTTTGATTTGAAAACAAAGAAAAACGGTGTTAGGGATTTTCAAACCGTCAAATGCAAACCTCTATGTTTCATCTAGATTTAAGCTTTGTTTCGCGAAGAGATAGAAGGGAAAGTTGCTCACCATCACGCTACGGTGCTAGTGAACTAACTTTGGAAGCAACGTCGCAAGCGGAGATTTTACCGGATTTACGCGTGGTACCGTAATCGCACGTTAAAGCTAACGTTAAGGTAAGGGCTCCTTCCAAACTTTTAGTTTGCATTTAGGGACTTATATGTGGTTGTGTGGAAAAGAATTTTGTTAGCGTTGAAGTGTTGATTTAGAGAAAATGAATTTAATACTTTTATAGGTGAAATTCTAATGTTGGGTTTTGGTGATATAGATGAGTGTTTCGTGGAAAATGAATTTAACTCATTTATGTATGATTTTGAGGAAATGAAATTTGATGTGTTTGAGTGGTGGGTTGTGATGATTTGTGTTTGTCGTATTTGACGTGTTCATAATTAACACTTATAAATTTTGAGATGTGTTTCTGTGGATTTTCTGGAAAAATGAACTGATGTGATTTGGTGTGAATTGTGGATTGAATTTGAGAATATTTCTGAGTATGCTCTGTGGGGAATTTGAAAGTCATTAAAGTTAAACGAGTATTAAAAATGGAGAATCTTTTAATATCTTTGTTTACTTAATGATTGTCGTGAAAATTGTTAGAGTTAAATGAGTATTAAAAATGGGGAATCTTTTAATATCTGCATTTACTTGATGATTGTCGTGGATAGAGTCAGAGTATGCTCATGCATTTTATTTTTGGTATCGTGCAGACCCGTGACAGGTGGCACCTTGGTAAATAGTACTTCGGCCTATGATAGGCAGTACATTTACGATTTACGTTTTTGGTAAATCGTGTTGACCCGTGATAGATAGCACCTCGGTAAATAGTACTTCGGCCTGTGATAGTCGATATATTTACGATTTACGTTTTTGGTAAATCATGTTGACCTGTGATAGGTAGCACCTCGATAAATAGTACTTCGGCCTGTGATAGGCGGTACATTTACGGTTTACGTTTCTTTTTAGTAAATCGTGCTGACCCGTGATAGGTGGTACCTCGGTAAATAGTACTTCGGCATGTGATAGGTGGTACATTTACGATTTACGCTTTTTAGTAAATCGTGCAGACCTGTGATAGGTGGCACCTCGGTAATTTAGTACTTCGGCCTGTGATAGGCGGTACAATTATGATTTACGGCCCTTCGAGGAGGGTTTTGGTTTGGAATTCTGAGTCCATGCATTTTGGCATATATGCATTGCATTAGGGTGCTTGGCACACGAGTCATGTTTGATTCAAGATTATGATTGAATGTTTGAACTTAAGTTGTCGTTGTAATTGTGTTATAATTGCCAAGTGTGGATGTTTTGGAATTGTGTGTAAGTGTGATTGATTGCAAAACTATTTCGAAACTCAAGATGTCGTGGTGATTGTAATGTAATTGCTAAGTGTTATGTTTGGAATTATGTGTAACTGTGATTGATTCAGTTTATTTAGTTTAGAAAAACTTCACAAAAATCGATTTCCCAATCGATTATGTTAAAATGTGATACCATCTCAATCGACTGCCTAATCGATTATTACGTTTCTTGTTTTCTTGAATCTTGAAAATATATTGAAAAAAATTGATTTGCCAATCGATTTGGCTTGTTACAGTGGCTCAGCTATTTATGTCAATCGATTGTTCAATCGATTTACTTAATCACAGGACACAAGTCTGATAAAACCATTTACAAAATCGATTTCCCAATCGATTAAATCAGCAAAATCTTTGTTCTGTGAATTACAAAATCGATTTCCCAATCGATTAAATCAGCAAAATCTTTGTTCTATGAATCACAAAATCAATTTCCCAATCGATTAAATCAGCAAAATCTTTGTTCTGTGAATCACAAAATCGATTTCTCAATGGATGTGCAAATTGATTGTCCAATCGATTGATTTAAACCCAGAATACAGGTTTCACTAGAAAACGTTTAAGAAATCGATTTCCTAATCGATTTACTTAGTAAAAACTTTTATTCTGAGTTAGACAATCGATTGCCCAATTGATTCACCAATTGACTGGTCAGTTGATTTATTACTTGAATGATTAAAACTTTATTTTTGATTTTATTTTTACTTGGTAAGTATTATATGAATGTTTAGCATATGGAAACCCTTTTAAGGTGCATGCTAAGTTGAAAGGTTATTTTGTACATTTAAAAACTTAAATGTTATGTGTTAATTGTTAATTTCGGTAGTGACCCTTTACACTATTGTGGAAATCTGGGCTTTGCCCTCAAATGAGAACCAGGACCATCCTACCGGTTCGTACCCCGTGGATAGGAATGTAGTTGGAAACACCTGACTGGAGCTATGTTAGGAGGATCTTGCGAGGCGCGTGAAGATCACTCAGGATGTATAGTTTTTTGTAGAATGATCAGATTAGGTTGACGTATAGAGACTAGAGGTCTTTCTTTTGGATTGTAGGTTGACGTATAGAGACTAGAATGATCAGATTAGGTTGATCAGAAAGGTTATTTCGCTGCTTGTAAATTAGGTCGACTTAATTGTCGTTGTGTTATGACTTAAATATTTATCCAAAGGTATTTCCTTATTTATTTCTTTGTTTTATGAATTTGTTTTGAAAAAAAAAATACACTCTCGCTTTTAAAAATCGGGGTGTTACACTCAACAAGCGTCCTGATTGTTCTCCTCTACCTGTTGTTCCATGCCTAAAATAAACATGAATATCCCACCGTGAACAAGGCCATGGGTGATCTAATTAATGGGAATGTAATAATTTGAGATGTAATATATGCAACGCCTTGATAATATTATGTTTGCAATGTATTATAATTCCATAACACTTAAAATAACTTAACAATATATTGAAAATCAAGTGAGAATTAAAAGTTAAGTCCTTGATCAGAGCTAGAATCAAAGGCAAGCTTAGTTAGAGGCTGAACTTCTGACTAGAGGCAGTGCATTGTGGAGTAAATAGATCAGAGGCAACATGACATGTGACAATCTCTGATAACAGGAAAACTCTAACTCGAGACTGATTGCCCTATAATGTATAGGTTAGAAGCAACATAATAAGAGTTAGAGGATATGTGACCAAAGACAGAGGATATATGTCCATAGGTAGAATCAGAGGATATCTATCTAGAGGAAGAATCGAAGGATATTTGTCTAATGGAAAAATCAGAGGGTATGTGTCTAGAAGCATAATTAGAGGATACATGTCCAAAGGCAGCTTGATCCGAAGATACTTGTCTAGAGGAAGAATCAGAGGATACTTGTCTAGAGGGAAAACAAGAGGATATGTGTCCAGAGGCTGAATCAAAGAATACGCATCTAGAGGCAGGTTGATCAAAGGAAAGATGGAATGGAAACTGTAGAGGCAAAATACAAGGAGAAAATCGGAAGCAAGGTAGAAGAAGAAAAATCAGAGGGCATGGTAGAAAAGTATTATTAAAGGCAAAATAGAAGCATTTCACTAGAGGCAAAACTACAAAGGCGAGGGTGAAAGACCATCCGAGGCACGCCATTTTCGTTCACTAACATGACTCTCACATTATACTACAATTCTTTACTTGTAATCCTGAGAAACAACATCAGGGACATTTTAAAATAATTTGGGTGCAATTTCAAATCACCTATATGCTAAAAATTTTATTTCCTCACACTCTAAGTTCTTCTAACCTGTAATGCCCCAACATAGTTTTTGAGAAGAAGTAAATAATTTTAGTGAATGTATTCCAAGAACCCTCGTGCTAAAAGAAGTTAATGTAACATAACTCACATAAATGGCACTAACAAAAAAGAATATTATGGTCCAAAGTAGTCCTGTTTCACTGATTTAAGTTGATTCACAAGGATGAAGAGACAGATTCCCACATACAAGGCTGTTGTGAAACTTTAGGGGACTTTAATGAACTTATAGTCCAGGAAGATATGGAAGAGAAGGAGAAGGTGAACATTAACAATGGGGTTACCCTTCGTACAAGTTATAGGAATGGGAGACATGAAACACATCATGGAGTCTGGACAGATATGGTGGCAAGGATAATGTGTAAGCAGAGGGACCTATCATCTGCATAATTTTGAATGGTCCAACAAAACATGGGCTAAACTTCTTAACTTTCAGCACTATTCTAAACCCTTAAAGACACATTATCACCTTCCTCAAACTCTAAGGGACTCCTCATATGGTCAACATAACATTTTTGTCTAGTTTAAGCTATCCACAACTTCTCTTTAATGATCTTAATTCTCTCAGTCGTTTCGTGGATAACCTCAGGCCTCAAAATTCTCTTATCTCATTCCTTTTACCAACATAGGAAAGTTATACTCTTGTGAAATTATAATGCCTCATATTAAGCCCTTCCTATACTAGTGTGATAACTATTTTATATGTAAGTTCTACCAGAGGCAATTACTTGTTACAACTTCCCTAATCCTATAAAACATAAGGGCTCTACTTGGCTCACTATTTCCTTTATAATTAGTCTCGTCATTTTGAGAGCATTGTAAGGATCTTGACATGTAAGAAGTGGTTGGCTTGGTGATCCTATTTATAATTATTAAGATGGAATTTTATCCAAACTAATTATGGGGCATGCTTACTCTCAAATCCTATAATTATGAATCCCTATTTCCATCCAAGTATCTCTAATGGTTGTAACAAGTAAACTATTGGACAATTATTTGATGACTCAACATTTTGTTTGAAAAGGATGATGTCTAATGTCATGTATCAACTTCTTTTCTGACTTGGTATTCACTCTAATTGGTGCAACAGTAAAATTACAACCAGTCATGTTGTGTCTTCTCAAACTTTCTCCATCTTTTTCTTTGCTTAAGTTATGTCAGATTTAGGAAGTATGTTAGCTTTCTTATTATGACATCTCAACTCAATCTTCCTGATTACTTTAAATTTTTCAATCATTTCCTTGTTACTGACAGTCACCTATAAGTCATCCACTTATATACAATTCAAGTACATTGCTGGTATTTCCTTTTGAGGGGAATGCTTTACATAACACTGTATATTTGGTGAAACCAATTATGATAAGAAGATAGTTGCTCCTTCTATTCCAAGCTCTAGAATCTTGCTTCAAGTCATAAGAGATTTTCTAAATCTGAACATCTTATATTCATTTCCTTTGATCCCAAATCATGGTAGTGGAAAGACATAACTTCTTCAAGAAAATCATTAAATACTAATTGGGTTAACATCAAGCTCGTACATCTCCCAACCTCTTGTACTCGTTAATGTGATTGCCATACTAATGGTTTCAATCTTGACTATTGGGGAAAATCCTTTAGAATAATCACTCATTGCCCTTTGTAGAAATCTATTGGCCACCAATTAGCTTATATTTGACAATTGAGCCATCTGTTTTAGTTCAATTGCCCTAAGTTCTTCGGTCATTATTTCTCTCTAAAGTCATTTCTTCATAGTCTCTTTAACATTTACTAGTTCTATATTATTAAGAGAATAAGAGGCACGAGGGAAAGTCAAATAAGAGAAGATCAAATTTAGTAAAGAACTAAATCAAAATAAACCTGAATCAAAGGGAAAACTAGATTAGAGTAAATCCAACATCTCAAAACACTCATACAGAGAGTGGATCAGGCATGTCCACTGACAGATTTGATATAATTCAAGAAATTCTAGAATTTATGTGCTTCAGCTTTTACATCTTCAATAGGGTGCAAGATGCAATCAAGCATATTCTATCAACCCATAGATAACCACATTTCCAACACTCTAGCCGCTTATAATTCCACCAATCCAAAACCAAAACATAAGGGAACCAAAATCTTCAGCATATCACCAGAACTATCAAACTTGTTCCTGGTCTCACTCTTGATAAATGCAAAATGCTTATCAACCTTCTGCAAAAACCCTCTCTTCAATCTACCGTTGATTCCTCCACTACTAACATTAATCATGATTGCATGGGTAGATTTAGCTCTCTAGATGATTCTGCAGGTATTACTTAGGATCTTTCTAGTAATAATTTCTCTGGTAGACATATTTGGATTGTCGATTCGGCTGCCACTGATGATATTTGCACCTCTATGTACTGGTTGATCACTCACCATAGATTTCAACTCTTTTTGTAACCTTACCAAATTCGAGATAGTAAGGGACATTGCAATTCCTAACGTGTTTTTTCTTCGACATGTTTTATTCTTTCCTGATTTCAACATCAACCTTATATCTATTTTAAAACTAACAAAGTTGGTTTATTAGCACTTTATATTTGCTAATAATTCATGTTTAATTCAGGATTCGGCCCTAAAGAAGATTGGTTTGGCTGAATTGCAATGATAAGAGGAGCATTTCAATAAGAACCTTAGCTTTACATACTTGAACTCTTGATTTCACTTCCACTGGATTAAATTTTGGTTTGTATTCTCAAGTCTGCAATTTGACATTTTTGTTTCGGCCATGTATCTGCTGTTAAGTTGTCATTGATTTGTAAAGATTTTCCATTGATCAATGTGAGTTAACATTGGATTTGTGATGTGTGTCATCTTGCCAAACAATGAAAGTTTCCTTATCCTGTTAGTACTAGTGTTTCTACCATGCCTTTCGAATTACTGCACATGGTTATTTGTGGGCCTTATTCTTTCCCTTCCATCCATCAACGTTGTTATATTTTTACTATTGTTGATGTTCATAGTAGGTTTACTTAGGTTTGTTTCCTAAAAGGTTAATTTCAGGTGCAGCCTCTAGTTCAAGGTTTTGTTTCTTATTCTAAGAGACAATTTAATGTCGTCGTTAAGACCATCCATACTGACACAAGTTTGCAGTTTCCATATCTAACTTTTATTGCTCTAAAGGTATTGTTCACCAAATGAGTTATGTGGACACTCTTGAACAAAATGCTACTGTGGAGAGGAGGTATCAATTTATTCTCAACGTAGCTCGTGCTCTTATGCTTCAGTCCTCTTTTCTTGCATGCCGTTTATTTTATGAACATAGTACCATCTTCAACCTTATAGGGAAAAATTCCTTATCATGTTCTGCACAATCGACCTCCAGATTTTCATTCCCGACGAGTCATTGGTTCTTTATGTTATGTATCTACCATCTCTAAATACAGATGAAAGATGGACTTTCGGGCTATGAAGTGTGTTTTCTTTGATTATAAAACAAGTTGTTAGGGTTCTGTCACTCACCATTCTCATGAGAAAAATTCTAATTCATTTCAAAAACTTTAAATGAGATTACAATTTCTTGTTTATACTAAGACTATCTCCAAACATAAATGGACCATAAATGACACCATTCTTTAGGTACATATTGAGCTAACATCATATTTTTCTAAAATAAATTATGTAAGGAAGCAAACTATCTTCACTTACGCATTACATTAACTAAATCTAAACTAAAACTATTACAAATTCAAATTAAAGCAAACTAGGAACTATTACAAACCAAATTAAAATAAGCGAAATGTTTAGACAAAATCTCTTATTATTGTTTTAAAGATAACAAACTTTTATAATTCCTTTCTCTCTCTCTCTCTCTCTCTAAGCTCAAAATCGTTATCAATTCATTCACAACAAAGGATGTCTTGCATTTAAAGTATCAACAAATATTTTTTCAATGAAATGATCAAGAACAATGTTATAAATGCAACAGGAATAAAGTCTCATGAAAGGATCAACCAAGTTATTAAGAAAAATATGTTTCAATCATTTTGTACTATTTAAGAGATGAAGGTCAACCTTAAAAAATTAGGTAATCTAATAAGAGGCAACATGATCAGAGGCATACTTGATTCGAGTCATTCTTGGACAAGAGGCAACTCAATCAGAGAAAGATTTGGACTAGTTGTAGCTTGGTTAGAGGAAGAATTGAACCATAAGTAGCTCGATTAGCTCGTTCATAGAATCGGAGGAAGCTTGAGAAAACTGAATCAGTGGCTGCTAGATGAAACATAATAAGAGGCAACTAGAGAAAACAAAATGAGAGGCAACTAGAGGAAACAAAATCAGGGTCACCAATGGGAAATAGAATCCAAGGCAACAACAGAAAACAAATAAGAGGTAGTTGGAGAAAAAGAATTAGAGGCAGCCAGAGAAAACAAAATGAGAGGTATCCAGAGGAAACATAATTAGAGGCAGCCGATGTAAACAAAATCAAAGGCAGCAAGAGGAAAAAAATCTGAGGCAGTTAGAGAAAACAAAACATGAGACAACTTAGTTAGAGGAAGATTTGGACCAGAAGTAGCTAGGTTAGAGGACAGCATGGATAAGAGGCACCCTTAGACAGAGGGATACTTGGACCATAGGTAGCTCGTTTAGACGAAAGTTTCGACCAGAGGCAACTCAATAAGATGAAACAAAATTATAGGTTGATAGAGGAAAATATAATCAGAGACAGCCAGAGGAAACAAAATTAGGGGATGCCAGAGGAAACAAAATTAGAGGCAACCAAAGAAAAAAGAATCAGAGGCAGCTATGTTAAACAGAATCTGAGGTTGCTAGAGGAAACAGATTCAGAGGCAGTTGGAGAAAACAAAATCATAAGCCACCAATGGAAACATATTCAGAGGCAGCCAAAGGATAACATAATTATAGACAACCAAATAAAACAAAATTATAGGTAGCCAAAGGAAACAGAATAAGAGGCAGCTAGAGAAAACTAAATCGGAATTAACAAGAGGAAACATAATCAGAGGCAACCAAAATCAATAGAATTTGAGATAGTCAGAGGAAAACATAATCAGAGGTAGCCAAAAGAAATAGAATTTGAGATAGTTAGAGGAAAACATAATTAGAAGCTAAGACTGAGCATAATCAGAAACACATATTAGAGGCAAACTGATCAAAAGTAGTAAAACACATTAGAGAGGGTTGAGGGAAAATACATTAATTCAACAATTCACACTTCATAGTTAACCCTCATTTCAAAAATTATTAACACATAATAATCATCACATAAACATGTGCAGAATGGATGATTTTAAAAGAGTGAAATAGTTTGTTTTTAACATTTCCTATATGCTAAATCTCAATTTTCCTCACTCATATTTTAAGGAATCATTATTTCAAAATTAGAAAATCATTTGAAATCAGTAAAATAAACTAAAATTGAACCCATAATCCACATGCAAAATGTGAAATCTGTACTAGAAAAGAACTTACCGTTTTCTAAGGAAATTCCTCTTCAATTTGAGTTGATTTTGGGAAGTTATCTACTATTTCAACTCTCAATTTATTCAGTTTTCGTTCCTTGCTCCAATTTCTTTTAACTTTTTTCCAGTTATTCTTAACTTCACCTTAGTACGATGTGACTCATTACAGAAGATTGACGGCTGGAAACATACATGCACAGGGTCAAGACAATTTTGGAGAACTTCAGTGAGCTATTGTGTTTGGAAGTTTTTGGAGATAAGGGGAAAAAGGAACGGGAAGATGATGAGCAATAATACATGTTGGTGTTTCTTTGTTGAATGTTATCTTTTGGAAGTGTGTATTTGGAATATGAGAGGAATGACGGCAGAAGATGGGTTCTACTATTTCAACTCTCAATTTATTCAGTTTTCGTTCCTTGCTCCAATTTCTTTTAACTTTTTTCCATTTATTCTTAACTTCACCTTAGTACGATGTGACTGATTATAGAAGATTGACGGCTGGAAACATACATGCACATGGTCAAGACAATTTTGGAGAACTTCAGTGAGCTATTGTGTTTGGAAGTTTTTGGAGATAAGGGGAAAAAGGAAGGGGAAGATGATGAGCAATTATATATGTTGGTGTTTCTTTGTTGAATGTTATCTTTTGGAAGTGTGTATTAGGAATATGAGAGGAATGATGGATGAAGATGGGTTCTACTATTTCAACTCTCAATTTATTCAGTTTTCGTTCCTTGCTCCAATTTCTTTTAACTTTTTTCAAGTTATTCTTAACTTCACCTTAGTACAATGTGACTGATTACAGAAGATTGACGG
>JBBPBS010000577.1:1285529-1373586 GCA_037974835.1 Cicer judaicum | reverse complement strand
ATATATATATATATATATATATATATATTATAAAAATATTGAAAATCTAGTAAAATATATTACTTTTTAATAGTTATATAATAAAAATATTTTACAATACTATCATATTTATATTCATATAAAAATTATTAGATGTTCAAGGTGGAACATTGCCTATATAAATGTACTTGTAGATGACATATTCAAATAAAAAATAATGGAAATTGTAAGAAATTCTTCTAATGCTATGAAATTTGTTTATCATTTGATCGGGTATAAAAACATTGAGTAATTTATTATGGATTATCTTGTTGATTCCTCACTTTAACCAACTTATAAAAAAAATTATATTTTTTATATAACAATATTCAAATGTCCATCTAATATTTGTGTATGTAGAGATTCATATGAAATCACATGCTAGAGGAGTGTGTGAGGAGCGATGTGGATTTTGTGGCACAAACGACGATTGTCAACATAACTATTATTGTTCACCTGGTCTTGTTGTCGTATGTGTTGCAAATGTGTGTACCTGTGTACACTCTCAACAAACCAAGCAAGTGAGAGATGACATCAAAGAATTCTGTAGCACACAGCGATTGTGAACATGGTCTTATTGCCATATGTGTTGGAAACCGTTGTACATGTATACACTAAATTAAATTCCTATTCCAACACCATCAGTTACAAATTGGATAATACAATACTGTAAAACCATAATCGTGTTTGGATGAGATTATAAAATAATATTTAGAATGCAAATGCACCACATGATAAACATGGACAATTCATCTATGTTGGCACTCTAATGCCATCAACCATCATTTTCATTAATTTATAACATTAATATAATACAAAGAAATGATCACGGAGTGACTAGGGCAAACTCAAAACGTAATAAAAATTTTAATAGCTAATGTGTTTGTTTTTATTATAAAAAACATAAATTGTTTGAAACTTTTATTCATGATCTAGCCATACTGGCAAATGCATATTTTAACGGCCATATTACTACTTTAGAAAATATTTCTAACCTTAATTTATTTTATTTGTAATACTCTATTTTATTAATAGTCGACTTTACTTAAAGTAGAAGTAGGAAAGTGGTAGTATTAATAAGGTTCTGGTGTCAAAAGGAGACCATGCCTCTTTTTTTTCTCTCTCCTTCTTTTCACTTACCAATATGAGTCGATCCTTCACTTTTTCATCCCATTCATTCCAGATACACATTTCCCTAAAACAACACCAAAAAACACCAACACCGTTACTATTTATCATTTCCCTCCCCATCAATTTCATTATTCTTTCCAAAATCCTTCAAACACAAAAGTTCTCTAAAGTCTTCTACACTTGCTTAACCCCTTGCATATCCCTTTCTTCCTCTCAAGATCCATTAATCAACCAAAGTAACACTAAAAGAAGATATATAGCAGAATTGGGGGATCTTCAAATCCGAACCAGGGTATAAATGGCAGAAGAGCCGACGAAGCAAGAAAATCCCATAACCAACTAAAATTAAAGGAATCTCTTCTTGGAAAACAATGAGTTCTTTTCCTAGAATGGTTTCACATCTTGCATGTGGATTTTCTGTGTTCGTTTATGATTTTATATTATTGAGTCCAATTGATTTTGTGTTTGAAATAATGGGATTCTAAGAAAACTAAGAGAGATTGAAAAACCATGAGGTTTAGCATGTAGAAATTTTTGCAATATGCATTTAGTTGTTCTAAATCGATTCATTCTGCATACATTGTGTGAATGATTATGGTGTGTTAATGATTAAAGGAATTAAAGTAAATTGTTCGTTAGCCTCAAATTATGTTTCCTCTAGCTTCCTCCAATTATGTTTCCTCTAGCTGACTCTGATTTTGTTTCCTTTGTCTGCTTGTGATTCTATTTCCTCTTATCATGTTGCCTCTATCAGAATATGCTTCTAGTCATGTGGCTTCTGATCGAAGTTCATTTGATCATGCTTGATTTTATTTTGCCTCTAATCATGTTGCCTACGGTCAAATCATGCTTCTGGTCATGTTGGCACTTGTTAGAACATGTTTCTAGTTATGCTGACTCTTTTCTAAGTTCATTTGATCATGCTGCCTCTGACCCAAGTCTGCCTCTGATCTAGGTTCCTCTAGCAATAGCCTGCCTTTGTTCATGTTGCCTCTGAGTCATGTTTGCCTCTGGTGATACTACCTCTGATCCAAGTTCCTCTAAACAACTCCCTCTAATCCAAATTCCCTAATAAGAATGTGTAAAATGCTTCCCAAATTATGTTGCATTTAAGAAAAGAAATTTGAACTACTTGCAAAACCTATCACCACATGTCTAGAATATGGTAATAAATTCATACATTTTGACAAAATATAACATGTCATGTTAAAATCCTACAAGGTACAATCAATACAATAAATTTTAACAACAAATTTATAGTTTACAATCTTCCTTTGATGTACATAAATTCGATCACATATTACTCAGCAAGGTGATAAAACTAAATGATAACTTAATTTTTATCATTCATCAAGAAAATCCTAGTTAGTTATTCGTTTAAATTGGGTTATGTCTTTTAAATTTCACGTTTTGATTAGGAAGCTTGGACAAGAGGCAACATTATCAAAAGAGGCTTAGATTTGAACCATAATGATCAGAGGCATTCTAATTAGAGGCAACATGAATCAAAGTCATACTTGGATCATATGCAGCTTAGTTAGAGGATGACTTTGACCAATGGCGGTGCATTTTGGAGTAACAGAGAGACATCATGACTAGAGGCAAACTCTAACAAGAGGCAACATGAGAAAAAACATATAAATAAGAGGCATCATAATTAGAGTCAGAGGATATGTAACAAAAGATAGAGTCAGAGGCATAATCAAAAGATAAGTGTCCATAGGAAGAATCATAGGATACGTGTCCAAAAATAAAATTTGAGGATACGTGTCCAAAGGCAAAATTAGTGGACACATGTTCAAAGGGCAAATAAGAGGATACGTGTCTAGAGGAAGAATAAGAGAATACATGTCTAGAGGTAGAATCAGAGGAAATATAATCAAAGGCAGTCGGAGGAAAAAAAAATAAACGCATATAGAAGAGGGAAATTAAAGGAAAAAGAGAAGAAAATCATAGGCAAAATGATAAAAAAAGATAAAACGAAATTAGTTCTAGTTAATTAGTTCTAGAAAATAAGTGGTGAAATTAGTTCTAGAAAATAACTCACCATTTTCTGACGAAATTTCTTTTCGATTTGAGCTAATATGGGGAAGTTATCTTTTACTTTAGCTAATAATTTCTTAAATCTTTGCTCCTTGCTCCAATTTCTTTTAAGTTTTTTCGGATTGTCATTGACTTCTCCTTGGTACAATGTTGCTGATTACTAAAGAGTGGTTATGAGTTAGAGTGTTGTGAGAGAAGATTGTGGCTGGAAAAAAACCGAAGGAAAAAAACTCAAGAATGAGTTAACACCCGTGAGTTTCTAAGAGAGAGAGAGAGAAATGTGGCATGCCCTTCTTTTGACAATTGGACAAATTGTACTTTAAACTTAAGTCACCTATTACTAAAATTGAGCATTACAAATAAGTAATTTTTCTATAAATCATTTTATTAATTTAAATTTAGATTTGTTTTCTAAAATAGCAAGAAGGTTGTCATACTCTCTCCCCTGCCCTCCTTTTAGAAAATTTTGTCCTAAACAATTGAGAGCTTACCTATTGGAAGAGATAGGGATATTCCTTCATCATATCATCTTCTGTTTCCCATGTTTCTTCATCTATTGATGATCATCCCCGTACAAAATTTACTAAGGGAATGGTCTTATTGCTTAATGTCTTCATATTTCTATCAATAATCTGGGTTGGTTGGGCCTTACTTGTAGAGATTCATGACACAAGATCTGAGAAGGTCTTGGAATACATTTCTTGCATTGAGAGACATGAAAAACATCAAGTAAACTTGACAAACAAAGCTGTAAGGCTAATTTATAGGTTGAGGGACCTATCCTCTATATAACTTGAAAGGATCCAACAAAAGAAGGGTTGAGTTTCTTGTCTTTTAACACCCTTCCAATGCCAACATTGGGGGTAACTCTACGGAATACAAGGTCACGTTGATCAAATTCTAGGGGACTTCTTCTATGATCAACATAACTCTTTTGTCTACTCAACAACTTGATTGTACTAAGTTAGAAGATTGAGAAGATTGAACACAGTCAGTGTGACTAGTCGGTGTTCAAGTTTAAGTATGGTTTCAGGGACAATTTAGTGGATTAAATCCTTCAAGTTGAAGGGATTAGACATAGTTACCGCGTTGGTGGTGAACCAGGATAAATTGCTATGTCTCTATGCTTTGTTTTCACACTCGTGCTTTATTTTCTTTACTTTGAGTATAGTTGCACAAATTTTTTCTTAAACACACAATTCAAACCCCCATATCATATGTTACTTTCTTTCTATAATTGGTATTAGAGCTTAATCTCAAATTTGAGCATGTAACAGTGTTTGAGTAAAAAAATGCATCATAAAGCCAGAAGCTTCATGAAGAAGGCCATCACTTTCAAGGAGTTTGAAAAATGTAGCAATAAAGAAACAACTAAGAGTATCTTTGATGCTTTGGTTTTTTCATATGGAAGAAAATGAAGACATTGAAAACATATTTTCTAGATTCTAAACTTTGGTTTATGGACTAAAAGTTCTCCAGAAGAGTTACACTACTGTTGATCATATAAAAAAGGTCCTCAAAAGTCTTCCTAACAAGTGGAGACCAAATTTAACAGCTATTCGAAAAGCCAAGGATGTAAACAAATTGTCTTTGGAAGAGCTTATGAGTTCACTCAAATCCTATGAGATTGAATTAGTTGAAGATGAGACCAATAAAAGGTCTTAATCCTTGGCTCTCAAATCCCAAGGAAAGAAGACAAGTTCTAAGATTGTGCAAGAAACTGAAGATATAGAGGGAAACGAATGTGACAATCAAAGAGAAGACTTAGATGATGACGAGGTATCCTTTATCTCAAGAAAAATTCAGCACATGTGGAACAACAAAAAGAAATCTTTTTCGAAAAGAGATTTCAGAAGATCCCAAAGTAGATGAGGAGACAGTGAAAAGATAAACAAAAGAAAGCTTATCATCTATGAATGCAAGGAACCAAGTCATTTCATATTAGAATGACCAAAACTTGAGAAAGTAAAATCCTATCAGAAAGATTTCAAGACTAAGAAGAAATGTCTTATTGCTACTTAGGATTACTATGATGAGTCATCTGGTGAAGATGAAATTCATGTGAACATAACTCTGACTCTAAGGCTACTGATGAAGAAATTGAGGTACTCTATAACTTATCTCATAGGAACTCATAAATATGCTTAATGAGTTTCTAGACAAAAATGATAGGGTTACTTCAAAACTCAAGTTTCTCAAAAATGTTCATGACATCTTAACAATTAAACGTAGTTGAAAAAGATTCTGAAATTAAACCTCGGAGAACAAAGTCTGCAATTATGTTAAGTATTAAATGGCCTTTTAAGAATTCTAGCTAAAGGCATAGACATAAGTAAAAAATATTATATGATCTATGGTGTTAGCAGAAACAAGAAACGCAACATAGGTTTTGAAGAAGCAACCGAAAATCCTAGATTTATTCAACCTTATATTACTTATGTTTATTCCAAAAGAAATGCACAATGGAATACCTTGTCCTATGTTGAAAACATAGTAATACAAGATACATTTAAAGACTAATAAACTAGGACTCTACCAAATTTACATACCTAAAGATAAAATTATTTATCTTGCTAATATCCTTAGCAGCAAATTTGAAACACTAGTCGTGGTACTTGGACAATGGATGCTAAAAACATATGACAAGAGAAAAGTATATATTCAAAGACCTGAACCTTAAGAATGGAATATTCATAGGATTTGGAGGTGATCATTGGTAATGTCTCTTTTCCCTCCATTAAGAATATTTTATTTGTAAAAGGACTAATGCATAATCTACTGATCATAAGTCAATTAAGTGATAAAGGCTATGATGTAATCTTTAATCAAAAGTTTTGTAAGACAATTAGTCAAATAAATGGATTCATACTATTTACTAGCCAAAGGAAAAATAACATTGACAAAATAAACTTATTTTATTTGAACAAACAAGAACTCAAGTATCTTGTGTCTACAAGCGATGAACAACTGATATGGCACAAAAGATTTTGATATGCCAACTTAAGGTTAATCTCAAATATAAAAAGACTTGAATTAGATTGAGGCTTGCCTAATCATAAGTACAATTCATATGTTCTTTGTGAGGCATGTCAGACAGGGAAACAAAAAACATCTTATTTTTCTTCTAAAAATGTTGTTTCCACATCTAGACCACTTGAACTTTTACATAGTGATGTAAGTACTGCATCTGTCAGTGGTAAAAAGTATGGACTCATTATTTTTGATAACTATTCTTTATAGACCTATTCTCAATAAGTCTCCTTATGATTTATGGAAAGCAATAAAACCCAACATTTCTAATTTTCATCAATTTGGATGTATTTGCTATATCTTAAACCCCAAAGACAATCTTGGAATGTTTTACTCACAATCTCAAAAGTGCATCTTTTTGGGTTACTCTAAAAATTCTAAAGCTTATATAGTGTACAACAAATAAACACAGATTGTTGAGGCATCAATCCATGTCAAGTTTGATAACAAAAAGCTTGATTTTACAAAGTCAAAGCTAGATGTAGACATAAAAGATTTACAAATTGCAGAGGAACTAGTTGCTTTAGAGGAACAAGATAAAAGTGAACAAGAGAATCCACCAAACAACTCAAATCAAGAGCATCAAGAATCTAAAATTGGATGGAAATACAATTCATCTCATCCATAATCTTTGATCATAGGCAACACAAATGATCCTTTGAAAATCAGATCAGTTCTTAAGGAGACACACTTGTTTGGAATGCTCTCCGAAATGGAACCTACATCCATAGAAAAAAAATCATCAAATGATAGATAGATACTAGCTATACAAAAATAACTAAACCAATTGAAAAGAAATGATGTATGGAGTCCAGTACCAAGACATATAGAAAAGAAGCCAATTGGAACCAAGTGGATTTTCAAAAACAAACTCAATGAGAAAGGCGAAGTTGGTAGAAACAAAGATAGTCTTGTAGCCCAAGGTTGTAGACAGCAAGAAGGTATCAATAAAACTAAAACTTTCACCTCGGTGGCAATGTTATAAGCTATAAGACTCTTACTTTATTTTGTAGTATTTAATAAAATCATCTTATATCAAATAGACGTGAAATGTGCATTTATAAATGGTTACATAAATGAGGAAGTATATGCCAAACAACCTCCTAGCTTTGAAGACAATGATTTTCCAGACCTTGTCTCCAAATTAAAGAAATATGTATATGGTCTAAGCAACTTTATTTTAGAAAATAAATTTTAAGGAGGTCAAGTTGACACCACTTTATTTAGAAAATCATCTAAAATGACTTTCTCATTGGCCATATATATGTTGATGACATTATTTTTGGTTATACTAACAACAATATCTGCCAATAATTTTCTATGTTAATACATAATTAATTCTAGGAATTCAAATTCATCAAAACCCATAGGATGTGCTAATTCACTAGAACAAATGCAGGCATGAAATGCTTAAAAAGTTCAAAATGGATGAGTGTAAACCAATGTCCACACCTATGCATCTAACTTGTTCTCTTAACAAGAATGAGTTAGGTAAAAAGGTAGATCAAAAGGTATATAGAGATATGATAGGTTCCCTCCTTTATTTAATTTCCTCTATACATGATATTTGGTTTAGTGTGTTTGTGTCAAATTTCAGTCCGAACATAAAGAATCCAACTTAATAGTTGTTAAGAGGATCTTTAGATATCTAAAAGGCACTACTAACATTGGTATGTGTTATATGCAGTCCTTCGAGTGCAGTTTTGTAGGTTTTTTGTGATGTTGACAATGCTGGAGATAGGCTAGAAAGAAATACCACAAGTGGAAACTACACATTGCTCTATCTCCTAGTCAAGAAAAATGCAAAGCACTATTGCTCTTTCTACAGTAGAAGCAAAATATATCTTAGCAACTTCATTTTACATTCTATGGAAAAATATATAGAGATTAAACATCAATTTTTTAGGGATTATGTCCAGAAAGATATTTTAGACATTAAATTTGCCGACATTGGCCATCAGTGGGTTGATATTTTCACAAACACCTTGTTGAGGACAGATTAAACCTTATAAAGAAATGTATGAAAATTATGTTTATTAAATATTGATGTTTAAATCCTCTATATGCCTTGCCTTTGGTAAAATAGAGTAACTAGTTAAAAAATAATTTGAATATTCCAATGCAACCTATATTCGAATGCTTCAATCCAACCTCGACCAACTTGAGATTCTCCATGAATTGAAGGTCAATCTCGCAAACCTAGTGGGGAATGATTTTAGTTGCAGTAGGATGGTTTGGATAATTCAACCTAGGACAAGATGTTTCTTTGGACGTCCTAGTAAAAGAGCTTTGGAGATTTACTGATGCAAACATCGACGAAGAGGAGGGTTACAAAATGCCCTAACAAAGGAATGATATTGGAAAATGGATATGAATCAAGGGTAGACACATTCACAATTAACCAGTAACTTTTTGAGGACTAAATAGTAAGTTCCGAGTATGTTCGTCTCAATCCTACGTTTCATATTCTCTTCAAAAACCTTATTGGGTGTGTGCTGCCCAAGGTTGGGTCGGTAGATCATGTTAGAAAGGATCACAAAAGTCTTATGCGGAATATCTTTCACAGAATCAAGATAAACCTTCGTCATATTATGTTGGAGAACATGGAGTCCTGCATCATCAACTCAAGAATAGGGAAAATCAAGACCATTCCTTATCCCAGATTGATCACTATTGTCCTCTTGTGTACATCTGTATATAAGCTTTGGAGGAAGATGGAGGTTCTATTGAAGAGAAACATTTTATTTCATCCTTTGCTCCTACTCTCCACATCTCCAACCTAATCAAGATGAGGTTGATGTCTCCTAAGCATTGCATTCGACCCAATGGTAACCCCAAAAGAACCCGAGTACATGAAGTGGATTAATGGTTGACTCATTCGCTCCCATATTCGCAGAAAATAAAAAATAAGTCATTATGCAATATTTGTGTATGTGTCAATCAGGAAAAGCTGAGCCCTGGTGTGTTTGCCTCTGCCCCGTGCTAAACAAGTTTTTGCGAAGAAAGGGAAGAAAATGGCTTCATCTCGGCTCACTTAAGAGGATGAGGATGTCACACCCCATGCTGATGAAGATACAACAACTTCTATTAATAGGAAGAAACGAAAGATGATTTCATACTTTGAGCACCCTACCCCTCTCCCCTTCCCTAAACCTAAACCAACCTCTCTTGTTTTCTCTACCCAGTCAACCAACAATGTCCCTCATTCCTTTGATCCTGCTCCCTTTACCCTAGTTGAGTAGTTTTCTAAACAAGGATACATAACCCATCCCTACTGATCATAACATTTGGACATATGCTTATACGTTTTTAGTTTGGTATTTTAAAAGCTCTTTATAGCTTAGATTAATATTTTTAGTTTGTTTCTAAACTTTGCGTCGAATTTGAATTATAATTTAATTATTTGCATTTTAATTTTATTATTTGTATTTTGACTCTTGTTCCCTCTATAGGGAATAACTTGAGCTATGGATATTGGATTGGCGCATACGAGTAGACGTTGGAAAGCTAAACATCAGAGCTACAACTTTTCTATTGGAAGAAAAGTTCAATCTGGAACTTGATTGGCCCTAATGTGTAGATTTCGTAATCTAGGCTTTTGTAATAATTTTAAATATCGGGTCACTTGTTTTTAAACGTTAAACCCTAAAGCACAATATCAAGTACTATATATTGGCTGTTTTGTTTCTTTTCTATAGACAGAATAATTAGGATTCAGATTGCTACAAGATATAAATAGTTTTTATTTTAATTTCATGGAAGGTGAATTTTATAAGATTAATCCATGAGTTCAGAGTTTCATCAACATCTTGAGATTTAAGTTACACTGTCAATTTCAATTTATGATTCTATTGTTGTTTATTTGATTATAATGATATTTTAATTGCTTAAATTGAATTTCAATAGGATCGATTACATTTATTTGACATAAATTGGTTTTGGTTTCTAATTTAATTGAATTAAAATTTTGCGACTCTTGATTGTTAATTGTAATATTTTGATGATTGTGATGCTTAATCCAATCAACGAAACCGAATTCCCATAGGAATGACTACACTTGTTTGATCAATTCTATAGTCAAATAAGAGTAGAATAAAAAATAGAAATTAAATTCATTGATAGAATATGTGATAGGTCTGAAATTGAATAAGTGGATTAATCATTTTGTTCATATGTTAGATAAAAAATCTAAAAAAAACGCCTTTATGATTTCATCTTTCAATTCGGTTATTATTATTATTAGATCAGATGTCCTTGTGAAACAATTTGAGTTATTACCTCTATTTACATTTTGTCAATTCTATGTGACTCGTGTGTGATAGCAAATCAAATTGGCGTCGTTGCTAGAGACTCTATGATAATATTAACCGATAAAAACCCTATTTCATGCGACTGTCTCGGATTGCTCCGAAATTTTGCCTAAAAATCAGGAAAAAAAAATCAAGGAATAGGAATCCTGTATAAGAGACTTTTACGGGGAATGTCGGTAAAATCCTAAATTCCTTCTTTAGACCTTTTTTTCAATTACTTTGAATTTTTCATATTCTCCAAAAATTCCAAAAAAAATTGCGTTTTCTTTATTTGATTTTTAGAAATATTTGGTGGTATTTTTATAATTTTTGAATCTTATTTGATAGGGTTTTCAATTTTTCACTTCAATTTTAGTAATAGGGACATTGTTGAAATTTTCAAAATTGTTATTTTGCATTGCATTGTTATGATGATGCGTGACTAGGGCTAGTTCTAGAATCCTCATTCCTTTGAACCTGAAATAGATAGGACATTTCATTTACGTTGTAGACCTAATAGAGCTGCTAGTGTTAACGAGTCAAAGTCAGATAGTGAAAGTGACAACTTGCTACAAAATATGGCTGATGTGAATAATGGAACCTTAAGACAACTTGCTGCACCTGATGTCAATTATAATGCATTGTGCATCACATATTCTGAAGTTATTGTATCATTTGAACTTAAATCTTGTTTAATATACTTGCTTCGAAAGCTTAATGGTCTGTGAGGTGAGGATCCCCACAAACACTTGAAGGAATTCCATGTTTTGTGTTCTACCATAAAGCCTCAAGGAGTCACAAAAGACCACTTTATATGATTTTGATTCAATACAATCAACACAAATATCAATTAAAAGTGAGTAAAGCAAGTTCTAATCAAGAAGAAAAACCATTATTCATCTTTCTCTCTCTCGAAGCTCAAAATTGAATCAATACATTCACAAAAAAAGATGTCTTGGATTTAAAGTGTCAACAAACATTTTTTCAATGAAATGATCAAGAACAATGGTATAAATTCAAAAGGAATAAAGTTTCATTAAAGTATCATTTTGTACTATTTAAGAGATGAAGGTCAACCATAAAAAATCAAAAAATCTCATTCATTAAATTTTGAATGACTTGAGAAGATTAGAATGTTTGCATTAAAGGATAAAACTTACAAACACTTTTACAAAGTACCAAGTGAAGTGACTGCTATAGTTAAAAGGATACTTTCAACTATCAAATCACTCTCAAGAGATGTGCACAATACTTTCCCTTAGTTGTATTGAACTATGAGCAATCAATTCAAAATGTTCTAATGTCGTGAGTTTTAATTAAAACTCTTTGTTAAGGAAGAGCAACAAATGTCCTACATAGAGGATATCAGAGGCAATTAATGTCCTACAAGTGTAATAGTAGAGTTTGAATGATTGAAATTATTTTATAGTCTGTTGTGAATTAGACATAGAGAAATCACGCTTAGGTAAGCAGAGAACAACTTGAAAAAATTCTAAGAGGCAGAAGTGTAAAGTGAAATAATTGAGATATTCTTTCAAGCATTCTTAGTACAATTCTCACAAAGTGTATTGACTAGACGTTGTCCAATTTTGGTGAATCAAGATGCTTCTTGTGTGTGATTCTATCCTTTAACTTATTACACACACACACAAAGATAGCTTCTCTACAATTCTTGCCACTTTTGTATACCCATTTTCCTAAGGATACTTCACATACCCTAGATCCACAATAAAATCTATAAAATATCCATGATTATAAATCTCTTATACTTCCTACTTTATGATTGATAGAACTTGACTTTTCATTGTGATTATATGTGCCCGATATGTTGAGACTTGATTGAGATTGGATGATTATATATATATATATATATATACATAGACGTAAATTTTAATGAATATTTGGGAATTCTAGAAAGTGTTGGAAAAAAAATTATTTGAATTGTGTTGCCAATTTTAAAAATTATCTCAATTTCCTAACATGAAAGAAACGATATTTATCAAATTATTCAATTTATGATTATAAAACAATTTAAGTAAAAAAAAGTTGAATTATAAAGAACACATTAAAATATCAGAGAGTGAAAAGGAACACATGAATTTTTATTTTAGTTTGCAACATATTGTTGCTACATGTAGCTCTCCCCTATCATAGAGATTCTTCCTAAGTAGAGTCAAGGACATAATCCACTATTTAACAAATAACATACAAGTATTATTTATTCTACATTGTTATTTTTTCCACAAATCTTAAAGTTGTATTGATATTATAATTCCATTTCTGTTAAGCTTCAACATATAGGATATTATTTTTTTATTATTATATTTAAAGAAATGGACAAAAAGTGGAAAACACATCATAGACTTAATTCAAAGTATCACGAAGTTGAAAAAACTTTATTGGATTTTTCCATCACCAAAGCAGACCATCAAGAACGCACAATTTTGTGTTGTTGTGCTAAATGTAGAAAGCGTTATGGGAAAAGAAGTTTGTGATCATCTGATAGGTTCCAAATTTATACACGGTTACAATGTTTGGTAAACCATCGAGAGCAAATAGCATTGCCTATGGAAATAGAAGATCATGTGAAAGATAAAGAGGCCTCACATGACAACAGTGGCTTACTTTACAACATATTTATGCATGTGGAAGCAGTATATAGAGGCAACAAATGTCCTAACGAGGATGATAAGTTTTATAATTTGAGTAACTAGGCAAAGCAAGAGTTGTATCCATGATGCAAAAATTTCACTAATCATTTATAATTCGACATTACTTGTTAAAGTTCTTCATGGATAGAGTAATGAATAGTTCAATGCTCTTTTGGAATTATTGAAAGAAGTCATGCCTAAATTGAATAAGACAAAATCCATGATAAAAAATCTAGGCCTTGATTATAAATACATTCATGCATATCCAAATGATTATATGTTATATTAGAAGTAGTATGAAACTAACGATACATGCAAAACATGTAAGGCTTTACGATGGAATGAACTACTCAAGTAGGTTTAGAGTTTGAGGATCCAAAATATGATCATAAAATTCCTAAAAACATTTTGATGCACTTTCCACTTATTCCAAAACTTCAAAGACTATTTATGTCTTCCCAAACAACCGAGTCAATGAGATGGCGCAAAGAAGGCTACTTAAAGGATGGTAAATGAAGGCATCCTGCCGATAGCCAAGCATGGAAGGACATTGAAATTCTTCATTTCGATTTTTCTTTTGACCATTGTAATGTAAGGCTTGGCTTATCAAATGATGGATTCAATCTAGTTAGAACTATGAGCATATGACACACTACATGACCTATCATGATGGTGGTATACAATTATCAGTCTTTGTTGTGCATGAATTATGAATATACAATGTTGTCGTTATTGATTATTGGACCACATTCAATAGGAAATGATATATATGTTTGTATAAATTTGGTTACATAAAGCAACATTAGAAAATATTAATTAGTTTTTAGTATTTTAATTATTAATTTGGTTACATAAAGCGTCATTAGTAATTAACATAAAACTACATGTCTTAGATGTGGAGACCTTGTTTTTATCAAATAAACCAAATAACTTTGCTTGTTATTTGGTAGTTTTCTTTCAGATACTAGTTGCTATATTGATAATTCTTATTTAAATTAATTTAGAAAATTAATGCTAATTTATTTTTCTACAATTTAAATGACAATTTGGGTTATGATTCTAAAATTTGAATAGCTTTAATTTTGAAGTTTTTTTTAAAACAAGTTTCATGTTGAAATTAGATTCTGAAATCTAAATAACAAAATCTTAATTTCTTTGTGTTAAAACACTAATTTTGTTGTTGTGATGAAAAATTGTAATTCATTCTTTTAATATTCATAACTATAATGGTATATTTTCTCTTTATTTCTATTAATATGATTTTTTTTTAGGTGGGACCCGAAGATCATTACTAAGATAAATGAAGCTAGTGGAATGCATAGAAGACTTGGTTTTTTTTAGGGAATGCAAAACTTGGCTGTTACTTTTTTGGAATAGAAACTTGTTGGTTGTAACACTCTATCAGTTGGAAACCATTTTTTCTCCTTTATTTTTTTTGATATATATAATATTTTTTTCCATATTTTTTTTAAATATTTACAATGGATAAATAAAAACTATTTAAGAGAAAAAAATACTTTTATTAATTATTTAGGATATCACATTGCTCAAAATACAAATGGAACACTTTAAATTTTTTTCCTCTAATAAAACAGTGCAATCTCAATGAACTCGTTGTAACTATAATTTCTTAATTTAATTCCAAAAACTTATATTGATACAAGAAAACGCAGGGCCAAGCTTGTTTGTAAAATCCATCACCATGTGTCTAGAATTTGATGATAAATTCATACATTTTAACGAAACAATTTAAAACATCATAAGTATCATCTCTTAAATGACTTATAAATATACAAAACACGTATTTTACAAGTACTTTTCACCAAGTAGATTAAAATTATAACATTGGCAAATATTAAAGACTACAACATTATACTTTTATTCATCAAAAGTATACATCATCTTAATTCAAAATACATTCTAATTATAAAGTCATCCTCCAATATTGGAATCCAGCCATTAACTCCTCTTATCTGCTATAATAATTAAGAAAATAGAGGGTAAGAAAATAATCTCAGTGGGCTTTTAAAAAGTGGAGGGGGAATGTATTCTCTATCTTTTATTGATTTAGAAAAGCTTTCTAGTTTTCATTTTCTTTTTAATTTAGAAAAACTTACTGATATCCATTTTCTTTATAAGGAAAATCTTATTGATATCCATTTTCCTCTATTTTAATTAAGGAAAATAAAGTTCGAGATAAACTGTCAAACCCAACACAGGGGAGTCCAAGATAGAAATGAGAGTGCAATAAGCAAGTTAAATGTGTATGAAAGAAAAGACCATTCAGTAACAATAATAGCCTACATTATTATGTAGAAGTGAAAAATAGAGGTGTAAATAGTTGTTTGATCCAAAATCCATTTCCTAGTAACTATAAAAGTCTTTAATGAACAAATAATTTATTTTACTCATCTACATTATAAATTTTTCTCCAAAATACTCATTTTAACATAATATTTTAGTTAATTAAATAGTATACGATGAAATTTGGGATGTTACACATGAAGCCCAACTTGACGGACTAGTACCATATCAATGGATGTATTCAATTGAGAATATAGATATATAAACGAGCTTTTTAGTATGTAAACGAGCTTTTTAAGATATTGAGAGCATAGATATATAAAGTAAATTATCCTCCAGGTGTTCTTATTCTTTAAGTCCTTTGTAGGTAACAAAGCTCATTTAGATGGATCAATTGTATAAGGTTTTTTTGGCTAATGAATGTTTGAAGTTTAGCTTGCAATATCTATCTAGGTGGAAACTAGGTTCAATAAACCTAGCAAAAATGGCGATGAAATCGACTCTATGTTAATAGATAATGTGACCTTTTTACATCCTATTAGAAGACCTTATCACTGAAATATATAGCAACAAAATTAAAACCGTAGATATAACTTTTGTAAGCTATAGATAAACTATACACCAACAGTTATATGTCAATAGGTAAAACCAAATGTTTATAGCAAAGGAAAAAAGACCGTCACAATCCTATAATGATGGCTACAATCCGTAAGTATTAGGTAATTTATAAACAACAGTAGAAGGTTCCATTGATATTGATAATTTTAGCTATAATTCAATTTTTATACACTTACCTACAGGTATATTTTCTTGTACTATGAATATGATTCAACTATCCTAATTTTAGTTTTTAAAATATCATGTGTACACATAGAGCCACATGATCCTAACTATTTATATCTTCTTATCATAAAAATAACTAACAATTAATATTAACAAAAATAACAATTTATCATTACAAAGAACTAACTAACATAACCTAATATAATTTGTTATATCTATATTTTATGACCCAAATTGTCTTATACGTGGCACTAGTTTTACACTAGTTTATGATATATTTTGTACTACTTATCATAAATGTCATAAATATAAAAGTCTCAAATACAATATTTTAAAATTGTAATCATTTTTATTTTCCTGAAATATATATTTATCATAAGTATCATAAATGTATAAGTCTCCAATATAAATATTTTAATAGTTAAATATATTACTTTTTAATAGTTATCTAATAAAAATATTTTATAATACTGCCATATTTATATTCATATAAATATTATTGGATGTTCAAGGTGGAACATTGCCTATATAAATGTACTTGTAGATAACATATTTAAATAAAAAAATGGAAATTGTAGGAAATTCTTCTAATGCTATGGCATTTTTGTTGGTATTTTTTATCATTTCATCAGGTATAATAACTTTGAGTAATTTATTATGGATTATCTTGTTGATTTCTCACTTTAACCGACTTATAAAAAAATTCATATTTTTTCATATAACAATATTCTAATGTCCATGTAATGTTTGTCTATGTAGATATTCATATGGAATCACATGCTAGAGGAGTGTGTGAGGAGCGATATGGGTTTTGTGGCACAAACGACGATTGTCAACATAACTATCATTGTTCACCTGGTCTAGTTGCCGTATGTGTTGCAAATGAGTGTACATGTGTACACTCTCAACAAACCAAGCAAGTGAGAGATGACATAAATGGATTCTGTAGCACAGATGGCGATTGTCAACATATAAGACCTTGTCCACCTGGTCTTATTGCCATATGTGTTGGAAATCGTTGTACATGTATACACTAAATTAAGTTCGTCCAACACCATCAGTTATAAACTGGGTAATACAATATTGTGAAACAACAATCGTGTTTGGATGAAATTATATATATATAATCTTAAATAAAATTGTTTATTGCGTCAAAATGTATTCACATCATATGAAACTGAGTTTTTTATAAAATAAAATTTAGAATGCCAAGGCATCACATGATAAACATGGAGTGACGTAAACTCAAAATGCAAGTGTAACACCTCAGTTTTTAATAGCTAACGTTTTTGTTTTTATTAAAAAAAAAACAACTTAAACTGTTTGAAATTTTTATTCATGATCTAGCCATATAGGAAAATGCATATTTTAACAGTCCTCTTAATGCTTTAAAAATATTTCTAAGCTTAAATTGATTTATTTTATTTGTAATACTCTATTTTAGTAATAGTCGACTTTGCTTAAAGTAGAAGAAGAAAAGTGGTAGTATTAATAAAGTTCAAGTGTTAGAAGGAGATCATGCCACTTTTTTTTTCTCTCTCCTTTTTTTTCTCTCTCCTTCACTTTTTCATCCCCTTCATTTCAGATACACACTTCCATAAAATAACTCCAAAAAACACGAACATCGTTACTATTTATTGTCTCTCTCCACATCAATTTCCTTCTTCTTTCAAAAATCTTTCAAACACAAAAGTTCTCTGAAGTCTTCTACTTCTGCCTAACGCCTTGCATATCCCTTTCTTCCTCTCAAGATCCATTAATTGACAAAAGTAACACTAAAAGAAGATACATAGTAGAATTGGGGGATCTCTAAATCCGAACAAGGGTATAAATGGCAGAAGAGCTGACAAATCAAGATAATCCCATAACTAACTAAAATTAAAGGAATCCCTTCTTGGAAAACAACAAGTTTTTTTCCTAGAATGGTTCCACATCTTGCATGTGGGTTTTCTATGTTTGTTTCTGATTTTACTTCATTGAGTCAAATTGATTTTGTGCTTGAAATAATGGGATTCTAAGAAATTGAGAGAGATGAAAAAACCGTGAGGTTTAATTTAGCATGTAAAAAATGTTTTAAATATGCATTTAGTTGTTCTAAATCCATTCATTTTGCATACATTGTGTGAATGATTATGGTGTGTTAATGATTGAATGAATGAAAGTAATTTGTTTGTTAGCCTCAAATTATGTTTCCTCTAGATTCCTCCAATTATGTTACTTCTAGCTGACTCTGATTCTGTTTTCTCTGTCTGCCTCTAATTTTGTTTCCTCTTATCATGTTGCCTCTATCAAAATATGATGCTAGTAATGTGGCTTCTGATCCAAGTTCCTCTGATCATTCTTGATTTGATTTTGCCTCTAATCATGTTGCCTTTAGTCAGATCATGCTTCTGGACATGTTGCCACTTGTTAGAACATGTTTTTGGTTATGCTGACTCTGATCTATGTTCGTCAGATCATGCTGCTTCTGACCCTAGTCTTTCTCTGATCCAGGTTCCTCTAGCAAGAGTCTGCCTTTATTCACGTTGCCTCTTACTCATGTTCGCCTTTGGTCATGCTACCCCTGATCCAAGTTCCTTTGAACATGCTGCCTCTAATCCAAATTCCCTAACAAGAATGTGTAACATGCTTCCTAAATTATGTTGCATTTAAGAAAAGAAATTTGAACTACTTGCAAAACCGATCACCATGTGTTTAGAATATGGTAATAAATTCATATATTTTGACAAAACATAGCTTGTCATGTTAAAATCCTACATGGTACAATCAACACAATAAATTTTACAACAAATTTATAGTTTACAATCCTCCTTTGATGTACCAAAATTCGATCAAATATTACTTTTCTTGATTTAGAAAAGCTTTATGGTTTTCATTTCCTTTTTAATTAAGGAAAAAGATTACTGATATCCATTTCCTTTAAAAGGAAAAGTTTTTTGGTCTTCATTTCCTTTTTAATTAAGGAAAAGCTTAATGATATCCATATCCTTTATGAGGAAAAGTTCATCCAATCACCCAGATGTGGGTAATTCAAATGGTTGGAGTTTGTCCCAAAGGTGGTTTGGCCATGACCCTAATTGGCGTCCCAATTGTGTCACCTTTATCCATTAATTTATGCCTGAAACAAAGCTAAAATGTCCCACCGTCTACTTGAACCATGAATTCGATGACTTAATGAATGCAATGCATATGTAATGTTATTTATGAAATTAACATTTGATCAACCATTTAATCCACTCAGCTAGGTGATAAAACTAGATGGTATCTTAATTTCTACCATTCATCATGAAAATTCTAGTTAGTTATTCGTTTAAATTGGGTTTTGTCTTTTCAATTTCACATTAAGATTAGGAAGCTTGGACTAGAGGCAACATTTTCTAAAGAATCTTGGATTAGAACTAGAATGATCATAGGCATTCTAATTAGAGGCAACATGAATCAGAGTCATACTTGGATCATAGACAACTTAGTTAGTGGAAGACTTGGACCAGAAGCGGTGCATTTTGGAGTAATAGAGGCATCATGACCAGAAACATATAGCTTAGAGGCATCATAATAAGAGTCAGCGAATATGTAACAAAAGATAGAGTCAGAGGATAGATGCTAGAGGCATAATCAGAAGATAAGTGTTAAGAGGAAGAATCATAGGATACGTGTCTAAATGCAAAATCAGGGAAGTAATCTTCCACTTTAGCTTATAATTTGTTTAGTCTTTGCTCCTTGGTCAATTTCTTTTAAGTTTTTTCTGGTTGTCATCGAATTAGCCTTGGTACAATGTTGCTAATTACTAAAGAGTGGTTGTGAGTTGGAGTATTTTGAGAGAAGATTATGGCTAGAAAAAAACTCAAGAATGAGTTAACACCTGTGAGTTTCTAAGAAAGAGAGAGAGAGAGAGAGAGAGAAATGTGGCATGCCCTTATTTTGACAATTGGATAAATTTTACATTAAATTTAAGTCAACTATTACTAAAATTGAGAATTACAAATAAGTAATTATTCCAATGCCAATATTGGGGGTTACTATAAGGAATACATGGTCACCTTGATCAAATTTGAGGGGTATTCTTCTATGATTAACATAACTCTTTTGTCTACTCAACAACATGATTGTACTAAGTTAGAAGGTGGAGAAGATTGAACATAGTAAGTGCGACTAGTCAATGTTCAAGTGTAAGTATGATTCATTGACAATTTAGTGGATTAAATCCTTCAAGTTGAAGAGATTATACCTAAGAAGAGAAATCCTAACTCTCATTGTACAAACTCTACAATTATGTTAACTATTAAATGGCCTTTTAAAAATTTCTAGCTAAAGGCATAAACATAAGTAAAAAAGCTTATATGAACTATGGTGTTAGCAGAAACAAGAAACGCGACATAGGCTTTGAAGAAGACCCAGAAAATCCTAGATTTATTCAACCATATATTGCTTATGTTTATTTCCAAAAGAAATGTCACAATCGAATAACTTGTCCTATGTTGAAATCACGGAAATACAAGATACCTTTAAAGACTAATAAACCAGAATCCAACCAAATTTACATACCTAAAGATAAAATAATCTATCTTGCAAAAAATACTTAGCAAAAAATTTCAAACACCAGCCATGGTACTTGGACAATGGATTCTAAAAACATATGACAAGAGAAAAGTGTATGTTCGAAGACCTGAACCTTAAGAACAGAAGATTCGTAGGATTTGGAGGCGATCATTAGTAATGGCTCTCTTCCGTCCATTAAGAATGTTTTATTTATAAAAGGACCAATGATGACTCTTCATCATATGCATATTTATTCATTGTTTTAGTGCAATGCTGAATTTTGGTGAGAAATCAACATGACCTATGTGGAGTATTTAAGCCATAGCTGGAGTTTTAGACGTCCAATTGGAGTCAAACAAAGTGCAATCTAAAGCTAAGATCCATAGATACAAATTTCATGAAGACACCGGAACCAAATGTGAACTCAAAAGAGGAGACAAATGCAGTATAGGTTAGACAGCAGATGTTGTGCGCTTGAAGCGCAACAGTCGCGTCTGAGGTGCATTTGTTGTCTTTCAGCATTGCCATCGCGCACCTGAAGCGCGTTTTCTGCGCCTGGGGAGCGCGAACACGACAAAAATCATTAAAAACACAATTTTTCACTTTTTAGGGATCTTTTTGACTTATTATTACTTGCAACGATTCACTAATGAGTTTTTGGCGCCGTTGCTGGGGATTGACATATCACTATTGAATTTAATTTATTTACATAATTGAAATTTTTTGTTCTGCAATAAAATTTTTGTTTTTATTTTAATTATTTATTTTTCTTTATTTTAAAACTCTTTATTACTCACAATTTGTCTAACCTTGTATGCGAGGCCAATCTTAAGTTGAACTTATCTTTGATCCAGAAATCGAAAAAACTGTGAAAGCACATCGAAAGGTAGCTCAAGAAAGGAGACAAAAGGAAAGACATTTAGTAGTGGAAGAAGATGTTTTGGGTGATTTCATCATATATACTGAGATTTCTAATCCACCACCACCAGAACGTACTCTCGGAGACAATGGGAATTGAAATGGAAATCGTGCTCGATGTTTCTTGATGTTTTTAAAAAATTACAAATTAATATTCCTTTTCCAGAAGCACTAGAGCAGATACCAACATATGCCAAGTTCATGAAGAAGATCCTGTCGAAGAAATGAAAAATCAGTGGTGAAACAGGGATGCTTACTAAAGAGTGTAGTGCTATACTATAGTGGAAGCTGCCACCAAATCTCAAGGATCCTGGAAGCTTCTCAATCCCGTGTGCTATAGGAAATACAACTTTTGGGAAGGCTCCGTGTGATCTTGGGGCTAATGTAAGTTTTATGCCCCTTTCAATATACAAAAAGTTGGGCATTGGAAAAGTCAAAGACACACAACTGATGTTATAGTTTGCGGAACACTCAACGAAACACCCCTATGGAATGGTGGAATATGTGTTGGTTAAAGTGGATAAGTTCATTTTTTCAGTGGAATTCGTGGTACTAGACTTGGATGAGGACAAAGACATTCCTTTGATTCTTGTGAGACCGTTCTTAGCAACAGGGCGAACTATGATTTATGTGGCAAATGGCACCTTAACCTTAAACGTAAATGAAGAAACCATCACTTTTAACATTTTAAAAGCCATGGAACATTCAAAAGATAGAGAAGGGTGCAATCGAATCGTGATCTTAGATGCGATAGTCAACGAAGAAATGGAGCATCAAGCACCAAGTTTGCCATTAGAAATAGTGTTATGCCTAGCCCAAGACGTTGTTAAAGAAAGTGAAGATCCAAAGGTGAAAGAGGTTTTGGCCATGTTAGAAGCATCACCATCCTACTCCCCCGTTTTCCTACTAGATGGGAGGAGTTGAAAGGGAATGAAGACAAGCCCTTGGAGAAAAAGACACCACTGATTGAACTCAAGCAGTTGCCTCCTCATTTGAAATATGTATTCCTGGGTGAAGAAGATAAGAATCCAGCTATAATTAATGCAAGCTTGAGTGAGTTACAAGAAGAAAAATTATTTATATTTCTGCAGAAGCATAAGGATGCCATCAGTTGGTCCATTGAGGATGTAACAACCCGTTTTTTTTAACAAAATAAACAATTTCAAAAATAAAATAAATAAATACTTGTGGATAGATATTTAAGTCGTAACATAATGACAAAGTCAACAAATATTTACAAGCAGCGGAATAGTTTTTGAAATAAAAATCCAAAGTATTCAAACATCAAAATACACCGGGGCTATGAGGCCCATCTGATACAGCTCCAGTCAGGTGTGTCCAACTACATCCCTATCTACATAATACTAACCAATGGGAAAATCCTCGTTCTCATCTGAGGGCAAAGCCCAGATTTCCATAATAATTGTAAAAGGTCACCAACCGAAATTAACAAATATCACATAACATTTAAATTTCAAATGCAAAAAATAACCTTTCAACTTAGCATACTCTTTGAAAGGGTTTTCATATGTCCAAAAATGCATAAACGATGTTGAAAAATGAAGTTTTAGCAAACTACACTGTCGTAGCCGAATACAACTGAGAAAATGCAGATTTTCAGTTCTAAAATGGCTATGAATCAATCAACACTTCAAACATTAATATTATCAATTATGAACACATAATTAAAACTAAGTTAATCTCCACAAATTCACACCTCAATTACACATCGAATATTCATAACATCAATTATGAACACATAATCAATCCAACTTCACACCTCTAAGCAATTACATCAAATCAAAACAACAATCGAATATGTATATATAATCATCATAGTATAACAAATGTGACTCATGTGTCAAGCACCCTAATGAAATGCGTATATGCCAAAATGCATGAATTCCGGAATTCGAACCAAAACCCTCCTCGAATGGGCGTAAATCATAATTTTACCGCCTATCACAGACCAATACTAATTAACAAGGTGCCACCTATCACGTGGCAACACGATTTACTAAAAAGCATAAATCGTAAACGTACCACCTATCACAGACTAGACTGTTTCACGAGTTGCCACTTATCACAGGTCAACACGATTTACAAAAAAGCATAAATCGTAAACGTACCGCCTATTACAGACTAGTACTGTTTACCAAGGTGGCACCTATCACGGATCATCACGATTTACTAAAAATCGTAAATGTACCGCCTATCACAGACCAGTACTATTTACTAAGGTGACACCTATCACAGATCAATACGATTTACTAAAAATGTGTAGTCTATCACAGGCCAACACGACGTGAAAATCCCCACAAGGATAAGATGAACCAATAGATCACATGACATCATCTCGTGACCCATCACGGTCACCACTATCACCATGGCCCCATCGCGGTTACCATGTACTATGAAATGCATGAGCATACTCTAACTCTTATCACCACAATCATTAAGTAAATTTAGCTATTAAAAGATTCCCCATTTTTAATACTCATTTAACACTAATGATTTTTCAAACACAACACAGAGCATACTCAAACATATTTATTCACACCAATTTAAATTTCCACAACCACACATAAGTCACATATCCAAATTTCATCCACACCTAAATTGAATTAAATTCATTTTCCACCAAGTCACACATGAATTTTTTCTCAAAAATTCATAATATTTATTATGAACACATCAGTTTCACCAAACATGAATCACCAAAATTTCCAAACATTAATTACCCATATTCAATCTCCAAAATTTTCAACCATAAATCACCACAACAACATTAATATATCAAAGTTCTCCCCACCGCTAACTCGGTGCCAACAGTATCAATTCCTTTTCGAGACTCAAGGAGCTAACTACATAAATATAAATATTTATAACAATTTGTTTACAATAAAATTAATCCATTTACAACAAAATTCCTAAAATTAAATCTTTCTCACACTCCAGACTTTTAAAATCAAAAAATCTATATTATTTAGTTAATACTCAATAAACTCTGTTGGACATAAGTCCCCCTGATTATGGTTTTGACATAATTAACAAACATACAATATCTTTTGATTAAGCTAACTGTGTGAACCAAGTTGCATTTCAGGAAAGAAACAAACCAAACACTAAACATATGGACACAAGCTTGGAACAAAAGGAATCAAGCATAACGTGAAGTTGTGCTGGACAAAGACGCAACTCTGCTTAAGTGTCATTAGTGATTGTGTTAATTAAGTTTTAGACTTGTCAAATATGATATAATGCGTAAGTATTTGCCAAGTTAAAATGTGATTTTAAATTGAACTAAGTAACCAAATCGATTGACTAATCAATTGATACATCTATTGGGCAATCGATTGATTGACTCAAAAGTAAAGTTATCACTAAGCAAATCGATTGATAAATCGATTTTGTGAAAGACCTTAGTGAAATCTGAACTCTGGGTGTAACTCAATCGATTGGACAATTGATTCATGAATCAATTGAGAAATCGATTGTGTGAGTTATAGGAGCAAGCCAAAAACCCTGCAAATCGATTGGCAAATCGATTTCGAGTTTACTTTGCATCAGACTTGACTTCTGTAATATACCAATCGATTGGACAGTCGATTGGGACGTCAATTGATTAATCGATTGAGTAAGTCACAGAGAAAACCAGTTTCTAAGCCAAATCGATTGGGTAAAACCTTTTTATAAGTTTGTACTGCTGTGATAAATAAAATCGATTGAGACATCAATTGAATTTTGTTTCTTGACTTACAAGACACATACTAATCGATTGGCAAATCGATTGGGATTTTAAAATGTTTAATCATATATCATAAACCTTTTTATAAGTTCCTAGTCGATTGGCAAATCAATGTTTTCAAAATAGCTAAGTCCTTGTAACAATTCAAATCGATTGGTAAATCGATTGGAATAAAACAGCTGAAACACTGGGACAAAGCAAATCGATTGACGAATCAATTAGTGCAAATTACTGGAGTCCTTGTGATCAGTCCAATCGATTGACAAATCGATTGGAGTAATTGTTTTAGTTATAGACCAATTGCCAAATCGATTATAATGGAATATCAGTCGACTGCGTAATCGATTGTTTTGATCTCGTTGTTTGAACAAAACATTCCAAATTGATTGGGCAATCGATACTGATATGAACTTGCCTCAGTTTTCTGATATGTGTATTAAAACAATCAATTTCCATATCGATTGATTCATATGTTTTCAAGATTCAAGAAAAACAAGAAACACGAGCATCGATTGGACTGTTTCAAAGTTTTATAAAATCGATTGGTAAATCGATTTAACTGTGTTTTTCTGAAACATATATAAACTGACTCAAATATGTTTTTCAAAGGTAACTTTAGAACTAGAACTTTTGACATTCACATAACTCATAACTTTGAGAATACCTTTGAAAAACCTTTTTACAACTTTGAATACACTTTTTCATAACCCAGAGATTCTGAAAAAGTACTTTGTTAAAAAGGATTGAAATCACACAAAACACTATCTTGGCAAATCTTATTGTGTGCATTTCATAGATTGATTGAGTCGTTGTTCTTATAGATCGTTGATCTGGTATATTCTTTGTAAACTACGTTCTTTTGTAAAGAAAGTCTTGTAAAATCTAGTATTGAAACTGGTAACTATCTTCTTGGTTGAGAGGGCTCTTCAAGAAGAAGTTTCACTATGATCTTGGGATAGTCTGCTGACTGACTTGAGGGATACAGTGGTGAACAATAGAAGCAGGAGAGTTTAGTCTTAAGATAGATAGGCCGGGAGTGCTGGACAATCTGTAAGAAATAACTCTGGAAGATTCTATTGAAAAGAAAGGCTGAAATAAAGTTGATTTCGGGACTGGATGTAGGTTGTCTTACAGACGACCGAACCAGTATAAATATCTGGTATCACCCTTTTATCCCTTCTCTTTTACTTCTTCATTGTTTGGTTGATTAATATTGAATAAATGTTCTGTTTGATATTGCTTGAAAGATTAAATTGACATGTTTGTATCTAGATTCATCTGTTGAACAATTACTGTATTTGATGCATTAGTAATTAGACAATACATGTAATTGTGAACCTTCTCCTAGAATCAATTCTTTGGGACCTTGATTGATATTCTGTTTAATAAAATTGATATTTGTTAAACTGATTGGAATTCTTGTGAATTTTTATTTGATTGTCATATACATATTCTTGCATTAGAAGTCATATATTTACCACACACTCGACTATTAAAGCTCCAAATTTTTTGAGTTAATAAGATACTCTAATTTTTTTTCTTTTTAAACTCGGTGCAAGAGTAATTAAAAGAGTAATATTTTAAACTTTAACCATTTTTAATTTCAATCTATCTTTTTGCTCATACTCTTTAACTTAGTTAAAATTTTAACTTTCTCACAACTTTAAAAATTATAAGTTTTTTTTGTAAAATTTCAATTTCAGTTCAAGCTCATTTATTTGAAAATAACTCATTACATAACTGAAACTCATCAAATTTAATTACCGCCAATTCACACCAACAAAAATCAATTCAATTCCACAACACACATTTAGCACCTCAATTAAATTTCAACAATTCAAACCTAACTCACCCAATTTCAAAACTCCACATTTTTACACATAAACCACCAAATTTCATCAATTCATTTTCCAAAAAATCTGCAAATATATCACATCTCAAAAATTCATAATTATAATTATGAACATATAAACCACATCAAATATGGATCACCATAAACCACACCTCAAATTTAAATTTCACTAAATCGCACATAATCACATTAAATTCATTTTCTACAAATTCACACATCAAATACATTAAATTTATTTTCCACAAAATCACAAATAATATCCTAAATGCAAACTAAAAGTTTGGAAGATTGTGGTTTTAACAATCAATTACGGCGCCGCGATTGATTCCGGTAAAATTTAAGTTCGTGATGTTGCTTCGAAAACTAGCTCACTATCACCGCAACGTGGCAATGAGCAACTTTCTCTTTTGTCACTTTTCGAATGGAAGCTTAGATCTAGTAAATAAATGAGGGTTTGTATTTTGTAGTTTTGGTTTTCTATTGTGGTCTCTATGTTTTTCAAGAAACTAAGAAAGAAAAGAAAGTTGGAGAAGGCGTGACTTCACAGAATGTGTTTTTCCTCTGTTCGTTCCACACACACACACACACACACACACACACATATATATATATATATATATATATATATATATATATATATATTATAATTAAAACTAAACTAACAAATATCTAACAACTCTTACACACATCTCTTCTCGAATTACTTTTTTTTAAAAATATCTACTTTCATCGCAACTCAATTGACAGATAAATTTTTTTTTAGCAATAAGTGATATTTAAAATAATATGCCTAATATTAAATTATTCGTAACATAATTAAATTATTCTTCGACAAATAACTTTAATCGGGTCTCAAAATATATATTAAAATATATATAAATATTAAATATATTATTAATTCTAATAAAATATATTTTTGATATTTAATTCACAAAATTATATTAAATTGGCTAAATTCCTCAACAATTCAACACAAAACACACTAAAATTTGCATAATTTAGAATTTAAAATCTAAGGATCTTATAGAGGACTTGAAGGGAATAAGTCCTACTTTTTGTATGCACAAAATTCTAATGGAGGACAATCACAGACTGGTTGTACAACCCCAAAGGAGATTGAATCCGACAATGAAATAAGTGATTCAGAAAGAAGTGGTAAAGCTCCTAGAAGTTGGTCTCATTTACCGCATTTTAGATACACAACAAGAATACATTAATTTTGTGAGGGCCAAAAGCCCTCACAAAGAAGGGGAAACAACCACAAAGGAGACATTTGTGGCGGCCTTAGGCAGCCACAAATAAGGTGGTCACAAACCTTTGTGGCAGCCAAAACGGCCACAAAATGTGAAATATTCTTTGCCATTTGTGAGGGCAAAGGCTGCCACAAAATTTTCACATTATTAAAAACTAATTTTATTAAATTGAAAATTAATATTAAACAATAATATTATATATTAAAAATTAATATCAATGTAATTTAAAATTTAAAATATAATATTATAATTCAATTAAAATTTAAATTAAATTTAAAATATAATATTTAAATTTAAATTAAATATATTATATATAATAAACTAATATTGATATAAATTTAAAATATAATTTTATAATTTAATTAAAATTTAAAGGTTTAATTGCAGTTTTGGTCCCATACTTTTGTTGAATCGCAAAAGTAGTCCCCCCCCCCATTTTATTTCTCCCCAGTTTTGGTTCCTCAAACATAATTTTGGTCCAAAACGTGATAAAATTTCATTTTTTTTCATTTATTTAAGTCACATTATGCCTCAACATCTTATTTGCAACAATTGTACTTGAAATCTAAGATCAAAAATGGTGCAGTGCAGCTTTAAAAAAATGAAATTTCATCTATTTTTGGATCAAAATTTTTATTGGGGAACCAAAAATAGGAAGAAACAAAATAGGAGGACTACTTTCGCGATTAAGCTAAAATAGGGGGACCAAAACTGCAATTAAGTCAAATTTAAATTAAATTTAAAATATAATATTGAAATTTAAATTAAATTTAAAAATTAAAATAACTATTATATATAAAAATATAATATTAATATTAATTAAAGTAATTACTACCAAACCAAATAAAACATTCAAAAATTAATAAATCATGTCTTACAAACCAAAAATTAAACACACCATAATTAAATAGGACAAGATATAATGTGTTCATACAAACCAAAAATATTCTCTGATATGATTGAGAAACATATCGAAGTATTTATGGATGACTTTTCTATCTTTGGTTCATCTTTCGATAATTGTTTGATTAATCTATCTCTTGTATTAGAAAGGTGTGAAAAATCTAACTTGGTCATAAATTGGGAAAAATGTAATTTTATGGTAAGAGAGGGAATGGTGTTAGACCACCGAATCTCCCACAAGCGGATCGAGGTAGACAAGGCCGAAGTTGAAGTTATTGAAAAACTTCCCCCTCCTACCAACGAAAAAGGCATTAGAAACTTTTTAGGCCATGTGGATTTTATAGGAGATTTTTAAAATATTTTTCTAAAATTGAAAAACCGCTTACAAACCTACTTATAAAAGACACACCTTTGAAATTCAATGAGGATTTTTTATATGCTTTTAACAATTTGAAAAATAAGTTGATAGCTGCTCTCATTATCACTGCACCTGACTAGTCACAACCTTTTGAAATCATGTGTGATGCAAGTGACAATACTATTGGGGCAGTCCTGGGACAAAGAAAAGACAAGATATTGCATGTAATCTACTATGCAAGTCATGTTTTCAATCAGGCACAACACAATTAAGCCACAACTGAAAAAGAATTATTAGCTATAGCTTATGCTTTTGCTAAGTTTCTATCTTATTTATTAGGATCAAAAGTTATTGTTTATACTGATCATGTTACGTTGAGGTATTTGTTTACTAAGCAGGAATCGAAACCAAGGTTACTTAGATGGATTCTATTACTACAAGAATTTGACATTGAGATCCGGGATAAGAAGGGATCGAAGAACACTGTAGCTGACCATCTATCTCGATTGGAGAAAGTTGAGGAGAATGAGGACATTAGACCAATTCGAGACCAATTTGCTGATGAGCATATCTTCACTATTGTCAAGGCCCCTTGGTTCGCCGACTTTGCTAATTTTAAGGTAGATGAGACAATTCCATCTGAATTCATTTACCAACAACGAAAGAAGTTATCCATGATACCAAATTCTATGTATGGGATGAACCCTTTCTGTAAAAAAGAGAAGTGGATGGGTTGTTGCGAAGGTGTGTGCCCAAGGAGGAGCAAGAAAAGGTATTGTGGCACTGCCACGACTCTTGAAGTTGTTTATAGGAAAACTAAAGTCAAGATGATTGGGCCCTTTCAAGATAATCAAGGTATTTCTATACGGTGTTGTGGAGTTGAAAGATACACACTCAAATCGGAGCTTCAAGGTGAATGGACAAAGGCTTAAATCTTATATAGAGGTAGAGTCAAAACTTTCGATGAAGTCCATCCATCTGATCACCACTTGAAGAGTGGAATGTCAAGCTCAAGACACTAAACGAGCGCTTATTGGGAGGCAACCCAAATTCGTATACTTTGCATTTCAGTTTCATTTTACCCCATTTAGTTTCAATTTTGGTTTTTAATTGCTAGTTGTATTAGTTCTTGATGTTTGGTATTAGCAAGGATTCAAAAAGATGTGTTAGGGATTGAGTTTACTATTCAGATTGGCATCATTCGTGCCTGAAGCATGGGCGCACGACTAGGTTTAAAACCCTTGTTTTCTCACACAACACTCCCCTCCCACTTATTTACCTCTCCAACACATCTTTATTACCTCTCCAAGCCTTCCTCCATTATCATCAAATGTTAGTTTTCCTCTCCTATCAAACATTCTTCCATGCTCAAGTATGTTTTCTCCAATTGTTACTATCAACCTCCTTGTTCATTGATGCTTGTGGGTTCTTTAAATTTGAATTTGTGCTAGTATACAAAATTGTTCATGCTTGCATGTTGTTTGTTTGAGATCGAATATGGTTAATGTTTTGCATGAATGTGGATTGTTCATGTATTTCGTGCTTGCACTCCAACTGAATGTTAAAATAACACAACCACTTTTGAACCCTAGTTACCACAAAATATGTATTGCACTCCAATTGATTGAGTAAATAACACAATAAATGTATATGCACTATTATCATTCAGAATTTTGTTGGATAAACTCAGGGAAATTGATGTAGTTATTTTTCCAAGAGGAAACATGCTTAAACTAATTATTTTCTTTATATCTAACCCAAAATATTTTGATCCTTGGATATAAATAATTGTTTTTTTGGACTTAATGGAAACCCAACAAAAAGCAAAACGAACTAAGATCGTAACTACATCTTCCTCCCAACCACACAATACATTCTTATTCAAGACCATGGCAACGCAAGAGTTTCATGCCAAACTCCCCGCAGTCAACAAGTTTGTAATTGAGAAAATTTTTAAGTTGGAAGCCAATGAATTTGTTGACACCTAGGCGATGATTGCTGCCAGAGGATGGGAGAAGCTGGCTACATTCGTCACCACAACGAGCAAATCATTAGCCGTGGAATTCTTCTCCAATGCCTTCGATCTAAGTCTGACCAACCATTTCCTCATAATCGATTTGAGAGTTATAAGACCCATAATTTTAAATTACACTTTATGTATTGTAGGGTATTTTGGGTATTGAACTCGGAGGCTTTTCAGCCAAGTTATTAATATTTTGTGTGCTTACATGCCCAAAAATATATATTGATGCCCCGATTAAATTTGTTCGTCGATAAATAAATTAATTTAACTAATGGAATTTCATCTGTCAATTGAGTTACGACGAGAGAAGATATTTTTAACAAAGTGGTTTGGGAAGTTATGAGTGAAATGGTAATTTAACAAATATCTAAACATTTTGAGATATTTGTTAATTGTATTTAATATATAAATTTATATTTATATGATTGGAGGGAAATAAGAGGAAGGAAAGAGAGAAAGAGAAGAAAAAGAAAAGGAAAGAGAAAGAAAGGAAAGAAAGGGAAAGGAAAGAAAATAAAAAACTCCTTCTTCTTCCTCTGTCCCGCGAGCATATTCTTTTCCTCCATTGTCATTCGTTGTTCCTTTTTCTTGCTCCCTTCGAGTTTGAAAATCGAAACCCAAGGCTAATGGGTGAGAAAGATCAAGTTCCCAACTCCTTCCTCTTTCTCGGATTCGAAAACGGGTTAGGGATTTCAAAAACCGTCAAACACAAATATCCCCATTTCACCTAGATCTAAGCTTCGTTTCGCAAAGAGATAGAAGGGAATGTTGCTCACTACCACGCTACGGTGCTAGGGACCAACTTTGGAAGCGGCGTAGCGAGCGGAAAATTTATCGGATTTACTCACGGTGCCGTAATCGCACGTTAAAGCTAACGTGAAGGTAAGGGCTCCTTCCAAATTTTTAGTTTGCATTAGGGACTTATCTGTGGTTGTGTGGAAAAGAATTTGGTTAGGGTTAAAGTAATGTTTTGAGGAATAATGAATTTATGAATTTATTTATGTATGATTTTGAGTATATGAACGTTGTTGTGTTTGAGTGATGGATTGTATTGATTTATGTCGTCGTATTCGACGTGTTCATATTTGATAATTATAGAATTTGAGATGTATTTTGTTGTGGATTGATAATATGTTTGAATTTGTTAGGTGTGGAATTTGAAAACCATTAGAGTTAAACGAGTATTAAGAATGAGGAATCTCTTAATGTCTCATTTACTTAATGTGTGTTTGTAAAAATTGGTTAAGTTAAATGAGTATTGAGAATGGGGAATCTCTTAATGTATGCGTTTACTTAATGTTGTCTTGAAAACGATTTTGTGGAGAAATGAATTGATGTGTTTTGGATTGAATTGGATAATATGTGTGAGTTTGTTTTGTGTGAAATTTGGAAACCATTAGAGTTAAATGAGTATTAAGAATGAGGAATCTCTTAATGTCTCATTTACTTAATGTGTGTTGTTAAAATTGTTTAAGTTAAATGAGCATTAAGAATGGGGAATCTCTTAATGTCTTGCTTACTTAATGTTTGTTGTGAAAATCGTTTAAGTTAAATGAATATTTAAAACGGGGAATCTTTTCATATTGCATTTACTTAACGATTGTAGTGGATAGAGTCAAGGTGATGCCATGTGATTTGTTGGTTCATCTTGTCTGTGTGGGTATTGCATTGTAACCATTAAGCGGTATGTTTTGAAATTGTGTGTAAGTGTGTTGATTCAAGTTCATTATTGAGTATTTGAACTGGAGATGTCGTTGTGATTGTGTTGATTTTACTAAGGGTTATGTCTTGGAATTATGTGATAACATGTTGAATGTAAAACTATTTCGAAGTTCATGATGTTGTAGTGAATGTGTGGAAATTGCTAAGTGTTAAGATTCAGAGTTGTGTATCAATGTGAAAGAGTTTGATTATGTAATTTTGGAAGAATTGACAGGGAAATCGATTTTCCCAATCGATTGGATCCAATACAGGGGCTCTGTCTTTAAGGAAATCGATTTGCCCAATCGATTGGATTCAATACAGGGGCTCTGTCTTACACGAAATCGATTTGCCCAATCGATTTGGCAATACAGGGGCTCAGACCTTCATCAATCGATTTCCCCAATCGATTGATGTAAGTTCAAAGTTCAGTTTTCACTAAAAAATTTCAGGAAATTGATTTGCCCAATCGATTGGCCCAGTATAAATTCTCATTTTGAGCTAGATAATCGATTGCTCAATTGATGTATCAATGTTTTGATCAGTTATGTATTACTTAATGGATTGAGAACTTTATTTTGATTTCATTTACACTGGGCAAGCATTATATGAACTTTTAGCATATGGAAAATCCTTTCAAGGTGCATGCTTAGTGGAAAGGTTATTTATGCATTTAAAATCTTGAATGTTATGTGTTAAATGTTAATTTCGGTTGGTGACCCTTTACAATTATTGTGGAAATTTGGGCTTTGCCCTCAGATGAGAGTCAGGACAATCCTACTGGTTCGTACCCTGCGGATGGGAATGCTTGACTGGAGCTATGTTAGGAGGATCCTACGGGGCGCGTGGTGATCACTCAGGGTTTTTAGCTTTTTGGTAGAATGATCAGATTAGGCTGACATAGAGGGAACATATGTCTTTATTTTGAATTGTGGTTTTTTTAAAAATTGGAAGACTGTATCTTACTACTATTGTCAGGATGATATCTTATTTTGACGAGTCCATGTATCACCTATGATTGTGTAAATACATTGGATTCATACTTTGAGAAACTTTTCCGCTGCTTGTTAAATTATAATTACTTAATTATTTATTCAAAGGTGTTTATCTTATTTATTTCTCTCTTTTATTTTAATCTCTTTTGAAAAAAAAAAAATACACCCTCGCTTTGAAAAACAGGGTGTTACATTTGTGGTATCAGAGCTTTGGTTGGGTTTTCTTTGGGGGCTGTGGAACCTTTGGTTACTGATTGTAGGTAAACCTGTAGGTTAGGAGTTGTTATCTGATCATGCGTCGGGTTAGGTGGTTGGAGTGGACAGGTCCGCAATAATTATTATGTGTGGATTGTGGAGGGAAGTTAGCTTTGGAATTTTATGTAGTGTTAAGTTTTTAATTGATGTTGGTTTTATAGGAACACCATGCCGCCAAGAAGGGATGACACTCCGAGAGCCAATGCTAACAGGGATGATTGAATGGCGGAGGCTATGAATAACATGGTTGCTGGTGTTGTTGCACAGACTGCCGCCAAGACTCAACGTGATCTCGAAAAGAGGGAAAGAGAGATCCGTGCTACAGAGTCAAGAGGGTTGGAAGATTTCCGTCGTTACAATCCTCCCAAGTTTAAGGGGGATGAGAATTCGGAGAAAGCGGATCAGTGGATCCAAGAAGTGGAGAAGATCTTCGAAATGATTAACTATCAGGCGATAGTGAAGGTCAACTATGCCACTTATATGCTACTAGGGGATGCAGAGTACTGGTGGAGGAGTACAAGATTGTTGATGAGGTCGGCCCATGAGGAGGTGAATTGGGAATCGTTCAAAAGGAAGTTTTTAGACAAATTCTTCCCGATGAGCACCAGGACTAAACTGGATGATGATTTCCTGAAACTGCAGCAGGGAAACATGACCGTGGGTGAATATGCCGCTATGCTTGAATCTCTATCAATGCACTTTAGGTTTTTCCGTGAAGAGATTGATGAACCATTCACGTGTCATAATTTCCAAGACGGACTAAAATATGAGATCCAGGATTCTGTCTTGCCTTTGGGAATTCAACGTTTCCAAGTCCTCGTGGAAAAATGCAGGGAAGTCGAGGACATAGAGAATAAGAGGACTAGCCGAGGAGGGAATTTTAGTGCTGGAGGGCCTAGTCGGCTGAATTATCAGAACAACAAGGGGAAGCAAGTTGCTTAACCTTATATTCGACCACATAATAACAACGGTGGGCAGAATCGTCCAGGGAACCAGAATTTCGGGAGACAATTGGGACGAGTGGTTCGATGTTTCCGATGTGGGGAAGAGGGACATTATGCTAATGATTGTACCTCTAATAGACCGACGTGCCATAATTGCCAGAAGCTAGGGCACTTTGCAAGGGATTGCACGGCTCCAAAGGTGGAACCAGTTGTGAATGTAGCTAGGGCTACCCGTCCTACTGCTGAAGGACGCATTTATTGCGGGAGTGCTGAAGAGGGGAATCCATCTGATAATCTGATTCAACGTGACTGTGAGATTGCAAGTAACACTTTAACTGCCCTTTTTGATTCGGGGGCAACCCATTCCTTCATTGCTATGGATTGTGTGAATCGTTTGAAGTTATCTGTGTTCGCTTTACCTTTTGATTTGGTTGTCTCCACACCTGCTAAGACTTTGATAGTAAATTCTGCATGTTTACATTGTCAAATAACTATTCAGAACAGGGATTTCTTGGTTAATTTGATTTGTTTACCACTACAATCACTCGAGGTCATTCTCGGTATGGATTGGATGTCTTATCATTATGTGATCTTGGATTGTGCTCGTAAATTGGTTCTTTTCCCCGAACCAGCAGTTGTTAAGTATTTAGCCGCTAACAAACTCCAAGTGACGCTAAGTGAAGGGACTCATGAGTTTTTGTCTCTAGCTAATGTGGAGGCAAGGATAAATGTGAACATAGAAGACGTGATTCTTGTCAATGAGTATCGGGATGTATTTCCAACAGAAATTCCAGGATTGCCACTAGTAAGAGAAGTGGAATTTTTCATTGATTTGCACTCAGGAACGGGACCAATTTCGATTGCACCGTACCGAATGTCACCATTGGAATTAAATGAGCTCAAAGGCCAAATTGATGATTTGTTGAAGAAGAAATTTATTAGACCAAGTGTATCGTCATGGGAAGCTCCTGTTTTACTAGTTAAGAAGAAAGACGAAAGCTCGCGGTTATGTGTGGATTATAGACAGCTTAATAAGGCAACTATTAAGAATCGTTATCCTTTGCCACGCATTGATGATTTAATGGATCAATTAAGAGGGGCCGCGGTATTTTCGAAGATTGACCTGAAGTCGGGTTACCATCAGATTCGAGTAAGAGAAGGAGATATTCATAAAATTGCTTTCATAACCCGTTACGGACATTATGAATATCTCGTGATGCCGTTTGGAGTTACCAATGCACCAGCAATTTTCATGGACTACATGAACAGAATTTTTAAACCATTCCTAGATAAATTTGTAGTGGTGTTCATCGATGATATATTAATCTATTCAAGGTTTTGCCAAGATTGTGACTCCATTGACACAACTCACCAGAAAAGATCAACCGTTCCCATGGACGGAGAAGTGTGAGGAGAATTTTCAGTTACTACAGAGAAAATTGACGACCTCACCAGTGTTGGTATTACCACAATCAGATGAACCCTATGAAGTTTATTGCGATGCATCTCACCAAGGGTTGGGATGTGTTCTGATGCAGCACAAGAAAGTTGTGGCTTATGCCTAAAGACAATTGAAGATTCATTAGAGAAACTGTAACACCCCGTTTTTCAAAGCGAGGGAGTATTTTTTTTTTTTAAAGATATTAAAATAAAACAGAGAAAACAAATAAGGAAATACCTTTGGATAAATAATTAAGTCATTATAATTTACAAGCAGCGGAAAAAGTTCTCTAATTATGAATTCAAAATATTTACATAACAAAAGTGGTACAGTCTTCCAATATAAAATAAAAGTAGCCCAAAAGAAAGACATATGTGTCCCGAGTGACAACCTAGTCTGATCATTCTATACATAACAAAAAACTATACACCTCGAGTAATCTCTACGTGCCTCGTGGGATCCTCCTAACGTAGCTCCAATCAAGCATTCCCGTCCACATTCCCATCCGTAGGGTACGAACCAGTAGGACCGCCCTGACTCTCATCTGAGGGAAAATCCCAGATTTCCACAATAGTTGCAAAGGGTCACCAACCGAAATTAACAGTTAACAAATAACATTTAAGTTTTCAAATGCACAAAATACCCTTTTCAATTTAGCATGCATCTTAAAAGGTTTTCCATATGCTAAAAGTTCATACAATGCTTACCAAATGATAATGAAATCAAAATAAAGTTCTCAATCCATTAAGTAATACATAACTGATCAAAACATTGATACATCAACTGAGCAATCGATTATCTAACTCAAAATGAGAATTTCCACTAAGCCAATCGATTGCTTGAAGGTTGTTTTGAAAAATCTGAACTCTGGCTTAAATCAATCGATTGGGCAATCAACTAGGCAATCAACTGGGCAATCGACTGGGCAATCGATTGCCAGCATTGCTGAGCCACTGACTTACTGCCAATCGATTGGGCAATCAACTGGGCAATCAACTGGGCAATCGATTGGGTAATCAACTGGGCAATCGATTGGGCAATCAACTGACAGCATTGCTGTTAATGCCAATCGATTGGGCAATCGATTTCCCTGCATATTCTTCCAAAAATACATAAACTAACTCGATCACATTCATACACAAATCCACATCTTAACACTTAGCACTGATAACGCAATCGCTACAACAACATGAGTTTCGAAATAGTATTGCAACCAAACATGCTATCACCAAATTCCAAAACCTAACACATAACACTTATAACACAATTACTACGACCTCATGAGTTTCGAAATGGTATTGCAATCAAACATGTTATCACCAAATTCCAAAGCATAACACTTAACACTCATAACACAATACTACAACATCATGAGTTTCAAAATAGTATTGAAATCAAACATGTTATCACCAAATTCCAAAACGTAATACTTAATACTTATAACACAATACCCACACGGACAAGATGAACCAACAATACACAATTTAACAGGGTGTAGTCTCTCACGGACAAACACCTGTGCAGTCTCTCACAGACAAATACCTGTGCAGTCTCTCACGGACAAACACAATTCACCAGGGTGTAGTCTCTCACGGACAAACACCTGTGCAGTCTCTCACGGACAAACACAATTCACCCGGGTGTAGTCTCTCATGGACAAACACCTGTGCAGTCTCTCACGGACAAACACAATTCAGCAGGGTGTAGTCTCTCACGGACAAACACCTGTGCAGTCTCTCACGGACAAACACAATTCACCAAGAAACGTAAGTCGTAAACGTACCACCTATCACGGGTCAGTACAGTTTACCGAGGTGCCACCTATCACGGGTCAGCACGATTTACCACAACAAACAATAAGTAACCAAGACATTAAGAGATTCCCCATTCTTAACGCCCAGTTAACTTAAACAATTTTCAAAACAACATTAAGTAACCAAGACATTAAGAGATTCCCCATTCTTAACGCCCAGTTAACTTAAACGATTTTCAAAACAAATATTAAGTAAACGAGACATTAAGAGATTCCCCATTCTTAATTCTCATTTAACTTAAACGATTTTCACAAACGAACACACATTAAGTAAACAAGACATTAAGAGATTCCCCATTCTTAATACTCGTTTAACTTAATGGTTTTCAAATTCCACACAACACAAACTCAAACATATTCACAAATTTATTAAACTATTCACGACAATTCATTTCTCCACAAAATCATTTTCACGATGACATTAAGTAAACGCAGATATTAACAGATTCCCCATTCTTAATACTCATTTAACTTAACAATTTTCACAACAACCATAAGCAAACAGACATATTAGGAGATTCCCCATTCTCAATATTCTTTTGACTTAAATGATTTTCAAAACAAACATTAAGTAACCAAGACATTAAGAGATTCCCCATTCTTAACGCCCAGTTAACTTAAACGATTTTCAAACAAACATTAAGTAACCAAGACATTAAGAGATTCCCCATTCTTAACGCCCAATTAACTTAAACGATTTCCAAAACGAACATTAAGTAAACAAGAAATTAAGAGATTCCCCATTCTTAATTCTCATTTGACTTAAACGATTTTCCAAAACATTATTAACGGAAATATTAAGAGATTCCCCATTCTTAATACTCTTTTAACTCAAAACGATTTTCACAAACACACATTAAGTAAACAAGACATTAAGAGATTCCCCATTCTTAATACTCGTTTAACTTAATGGTTTTCAAATTCCACACAGAACAAAATCAAACATACTTTCACATTCAATCCATAATTCGCACCAAATCATTTTCCACACAAACCACACAAACACATCTCAAGTTTCATCAGTATCAATTAAGAACACGTCAAAAACAACGAACACAAATCAACATAATCCACCACTCAAACACACAAGTTTCATTCATTCAAAATCATACATAACTGAGTTTCAATTCATTTTCCACGATACATTCATCAAGATAACCAAAACTTAACTCTCAGATTTTACCCATAAATCCTTAGATATATTTTCCCCAAATCAATACTCTAACCCTAACAAAATTCTTTTTCACACAACCACAGATAAGGCCGTAAGTTTAAACTAAAAGTTTGGAAGGATCCCTTACCTTAACGTTAGCTTTAACGTCTGTTTACGGTGCTGTGGGTAAATCCGGTAAAATCTTCCGTCCGCAACACCGCTTCCAAAGTTGGTCCCCTAGCACCGTAGCGTGGTAGTGAACAACTTTCCCTTCTATCTCTTCTTGAAAGGAGGCTTAGATCTAGATGAAACGGGGAGATTTGAGTTTGAATCCCTAATACTGTTTTTCTCCGTTTTCGAATCAAAGAGGAAGAGTGAAGTTGAGAAATCCTTGTCCTATCACCCATTATCAATTTTGAATTCAAGGAAGCAAGGAAGAACGAAAATGGATGAAGATGGAGGAAGGAGAAGGATTGGGTGTTCACGCGAAGCAGAGGAGGGAGAAGATGGAAATTTTCTGTTTTCTCTCCTTCTCTTTTCCTTTCTTCCTTTTTCTTTCCTTTCTATTTGCTTTCTTTTCAATTCCTTCCCTTCCTTTTCTATATATATATATATATATATTAATTATAATTAACAAATATCTCAAAACCTTTAGATATTTATTAAATTATCCTTTCACCCAAAATGTATTAAACTCTTCGCAAAAGATTCACCGCAGTAAATTTAATTTATTTATCGACTAGTAATTCTAATCAAGCATCAAAATATCTTTTTGGTCATATAAACTCCAAAATATTAATAACTTGGCTAAAAAGCCCCTGAGTTCAATACCAAAATCCATTAAAATACATAAAGTATAATTTAAAATTACGGGTCTTACATTACTACCCCCCTAAAATTAGTTTCGTCCTCGAAACTATGCGTCGATAAATAACTCTGGGTGTTGTTCTCTCATCTTGCTCTCCAGTTCCCAAGTCGCTGAACTCAACCGCAGTTTCGTTCCCAACGCTTCGTGCAATGCTCCCCAAAAATTTGATGTGAACTTCGGATCACGGTCTGATACAATACTCGATGGTATCCCGTGTAACCTCACAATTTCAACAATGTATATCTTTGTTAGCTGATCTATCTTATAAGTGGTCTTTACTGGCAAAAAGTGTGCGGATTTAGTCAGTCGATCCACTGTCACCCATATAGAATCATTCTTTCTCCTCTTTTTAGGCAATCCAGTTATAAAATCCATGGAAATGCTGTCTCACTTCCATTCAGGTATATCTAAAGGTTGCAACATCCCAACAGGTCGCTGATGTTCCACCTTGTACGGAACATCCATCTAACACCAAACCTAAATACTGCAATCTCACAGTCACGTTGATTCAGATTGTTAGATGGATTCCCATCTTCAGCACTTACACAATAAATGCGTCTTCTAGAAGTAGGACGAGTAATCCTAGCTACATTCACCATTGGTTCCACATTCGGAGACTTGCAATTCTTTGCAAAGTGCCCGGGTTTATGGCAATTGTAGCAAGTAGGACTGTTAAAGGTACAAGCATAAGCATAATGTCCCTCTTCTCCACATCGGAAACATCGTATCCCTTGTCCCACTTGTCTCCCAAAGCCTTGGTTCGCTGGGTTATTCTGTCCCCCGTTGTTATCATGTGGTCGATTATAAGGTTTAGCAACTTGTATTCCCTTATTCTGATACTTCACCCGACTAGGCCCTCCTGAGTTAAAATTCCCTCCTCGGCTGGCTCTCTTATTCTTCATATCCTCAACTTCTCTACAATTTTCCACAAGAACTTGGAAACGTTGAATTCCCAAGGGTAAGATAGAGTCTTGAATCTCAAACTTTAGTCCGTCTTGGAAACGATGACACAAGAATGGCTCGTCAATCTCTTCACGGAAAAATATGAAATGCCTTGATAGTGATTCAAACATAGCAGCGTATTTGCCCACGATCATATTCCCCTGATGCAGTCTCAAGAAATCATCAGCAAGTCTAGTCCTGGTACTCATCAGGAAGTATTTGTCTAAAAACTTCCTTTTGAAAGATTCCCAGTTCACCTCTTGGTTAGCTAATCTCATCAACAATCGGGTACTCCTCCACCAGTACTCGACATCTCCTAGTAGCATATACGTGGCATAGTTGACCTTTACTCCCGCCTGACAGTTAATCATTTCGAAAATCTTCTCCACTTCTTGGATCCATTGATCCGCTTTCTCTGAATTCTCATGCCCCTCAAACTTGGGAGGATTGTAACGACGAAAGTCTTTTAATCCTCTTGACTCTGCAGCACAGATCTCTCTTTCCCTCTTTTCGAGATCACGTTGAATCTTGGCAGCAGTTTGTGCAGCAACAGAAGCAGTCATGTTATTCATAGCCTCCGCCATTCGATCATCCCTATTGGCATTGGCTCTCGGAACGCCATTCCACCTTGGCGGCATGGTTTTCCTTTAAAACCATCTTCAAGTAGAGTCTTAACACTACTTCAATAATTCCAAAAATAACTGTCGACCACATCAGCACATAATAATTATTCTAAACTTGTCAACTCAAACCACCTAAACCGACACATGATCAGACAACAACTCCTAACCTACAATCTAGAACTAAAGGTTCCACAGCTCCCAAAGAAAACCAAACCAAAGCTCTGATACCACAAATGTAACACCCCGTTTTTCAAAGCGAGGGTGTATTTTTTTTTTAAAGATATTAAAATAAAACAGAGAAAACAAATAAGGAAATACCTTTGGATAAATAATTAAGTCATTATAATTTACAAGCAGCGGAAAAAGTTCTCTAATTATGAATTCAAAATATTTACATAACAAAAGTGGTACAGTCTTCCAATATAAAATAAAAGTAGCCCAAAAGAAAGACATATGTGTCCTGAGTGACAACCTAGTCTGATCATTCTATACATAACAAAAAACTATACGCCTCGAGTAATCTCTACGCGCCCCGTGGGATCCTCCTAACGTAGCTCCAATCAAGCATTCCCGTCCACATTTCCATCCATAGGGTACGAACCAGTAGGACCGCCCTGACTCTCATCTGAGGGCAAAGCCCAGATTCCCACAATAGTTGCAAAGGGTCACCAACCGAAATTAACAGTTAACAAATAACATTTAAGTTTTCAAATGCACAAAATACCCTTTTCAACTTAGCATGCATCTTAAAAGGTTTTTCCATATGCTAAAAGTTCATACAATGCTTACCAAATGATAATGAAATCAAAATAAAGTTCTCAATCCATTAAGTAATAATTAACTGATCAAAACATTGATACATCAACTGAGCAATCGATTATCTAACTCAAAATGAGAATTTCCACTAAGCCAATCGATTGTTTGAAGGTTGTTTTAAAAAATCTGAACTCTGGCTTAAATCAATCGATTGGGCAATCAACTGGGCAAACGACTGGGCAATCGATTGACAGCATTGCTGAGCCACTGACTTACTGCCAATCGATTGGGCAATCAACTAGGCAATCGATTGGGCAATCAACTGACAGCATTGCTGTTAATGCCAATTGATTGGGCAATCGATTTCCCTGCATATTCTTCCAAAAATACATAAACTATCTCGATCACATTCATACACAAATCCACATCTTAACACTGATAACGCAATCGCTACAACAACATGAGTTTCGAAATAGTATTGAAACCAAACATGCTATCACCAAATTCCAAAACCTAACACATAACACTTATAACACAATTACTACGACCTCATGAGTTTCGAAATGGTATTGCAATCAAACATGTTATCACCAAATTCCAAAGCATAACACTTAACACTCATAACACAATACTACAACATCATGAGTTTCAAAATAGTATTGAAATCAAACATGTTATCACCAAATTCCAAAACATAATACTTAACACTTATAACACAATACCCACACGGACAAGATAAACCAACAATTCACAATATAACAGGGTGTAGTCTCTCACGGACAAACACCTGTGCAGTCTCTCACGGACAAACACAATTCACCAGGGTGTAGTCTCTCACGGACAAACACCTGTGCAGTCTCTCACGGAAAAACACAATTCACCCGGGTGTAGTCTCTCACGGACAAACACCTCTGCAGTCTCTCACGGACAAACACCTCTGCAGTCTCTCACGGACAAACACAATTCACCAAGAAACGTAAGTCGTAAACGAACCACCTATCACGGGTCAGCACTGTTTACCGAGGTGCCACCTATCACGGGTCAGCACAACTTACCAAACGTAAATCGTAACCGTACCACCTATCACGGGTCAGTACAGTTTACCGAGGTGCCACCTATCACGGGTCAGCACGATTTACCACAACAAACAATAAGTAACCAAGACATTAAGAGATTCCCCATTCTTAACGCCCAGTTAACTTAAACAATTTTCAAAACAACATTAAGTAACCAAGACATTAAGAGATTCCCCATTCTTAATGCCCAGTTAACTTAAACGATTTTCAAAACAAATATTAAGTAAACGAGACATTAAGAGATTCCCCATTCTTAATTCTCATTTAACTTAAACGATTTTCACAAACGAACACACATTAAGTAAACAAGACATTAAGAGATTCCCCATTCTTAATACTCGTTTAACTTAATGGTTTTCAAACTCCACACAACACAGACTCAAACATATTCACAAATTTATTACACTATTCACGCCAAAACACGACAATTCATTTCTCCACAAAATCATTTTCACGATGACATTAAGTAAACGCAGATATCAACAGATTCCCCATTCTTAATACTCATTTAACTTAACAATTTTCACAACAACCATAAGCAAACAGACATATTAAGAGATTCCCCATTCTCAATATTCTTTTGACTTAAACGATTTTCAAAACAAACATTAAGTAACCAAGACATTAAGAGATTCCCCATTCTTAACGCCCAGTTAACTTAAACGATTTTCAAACAAACATTAAGTAACCAGACATTAAGAGATTCCCCATTCTTAACGCCCAGTTAACTTAAACGATTTTCAAACAAACATTAAGTAACCAAAACATTAAGAGATTCCCCATTCTTAACGCCCAATTAACTTAAACGATTTCCAAAACGAATATTAAGTAAATAAGAAATTAAGAGATTCCCCATTCTTAATTCTCATTTGACTTAAACGATTTTCCAAAACATTAGTAAACGGAAATATTAAGAGATTCCCCATTCTTAATACTCTTTTAACTCAAAACGATTTTCACAAACACACATTAAGTAAACAAGACATTAAGAGATTCCCCATTCTTAATACTCGTTTAACTTAATGGTTTTCAAATTCCACACAGAACAAAATCAAACATACTTTCACATTCAATCCATAATTCGCACCAAATCATTTTCCACACAAACCACACAAACACATCTCAAGTTTCATCAGTATCAATTAAGAACACATCAAAAAAAACGAACACGAATCAACATAATCCACCACTCAAACACACAAGTTTCATTCATTCAAAATCATACATAACTGAGTTTAAATTCATTTTCCACGATACATTCATCAAGATAACCAAAACCTAACTCTCAGATTTTACCCATAAAGCCTTAGATATATTTTCCCCAAATCAATACGCCAACCCTAACAAAATTCTTTTTCATACAACCATAGACAAGGCCCTAAGTGCAAACTAAAAGTTTGGAAGGTGCCCTTACCTTAACGTTAGCTTTAACGTCTGTTTACGGTGCCGCGGGTAAATCCAGTAAAATCTTCCGTCCGCAACGCGGCTTCCGAAGTTGGTCCCCTAGCACCGTAGCGTGGTAGTGAGCAACTTTCCCTTCTATCTCTTCTTGAAAGGAGGCTTAGATTTAGATGAAATGGGGAGATTTGAGTTTGAATCCCTAATACTGTTTTCGAATCAATAAGGAAGAGTGAAGTTGAGAAATCCTTGTCCTATCACCCACTATCAATTTCGAATTCAAGGAAGCAAGGAAGAACGAAAATGGATGAAGATGGAGGAAGGAGAAGGATTGGGTGTTCACGCGAAGCAGAGGAGGGAGAAGATGGAAATTTTCTGTTTTCTCTCCTTCTCTTTTCCTTTCTTCCTTTTTCTTTCCTTTCTATTTGCTTTCTTTTCAATTCCTTCCCTTCCTTTTCTATATATATATGTATATATATATATATATATATATATTAATTATAATTAACAAATATCTCTAAACCTTTAGATATTTATTAAATTATCCTTTCACCCAAAATGTATTAAACTCTTCGCAAAAGATTCACCGCAGTAAATTTAATTTATTTATCGATGAGTAATTCTAATCAGGCATCAAAATATCTTTTTGGTCATATAAACTCCAAAATAATAATAACTTGGCTAAAAAGCCCCTAAGTTCAATACCAAAATCCATTAAAATACATAAAGTATAATTTAAAATTATGGGTCTTACAGAAACTATCATACTCATGATTTGGAGCTTTCTGCGGTTGTTTTTGCATTGAAGATCTGGATGCACTATTTATATGGGTTCACGAACAAAAAGCAACAATACATTCTTATTCAAGACCATGGCAACCCAACAAAAAGCAACACGAACTAAGATCGTAACTACATCTTCCTCCCAACCACACAATACATTCTTATTCAAGACCATGGCAACGCAAGAGTTTCATGCCAAACTCCCCGCAGTCAACAAGTTTGTAATTGAGAAAATTTTTAAGTTGGAAGCCAATGAATTTGTTGACACCTAGGCGATGATTGCTGCCAGAGGATGGGAGAAGCTGGCTACATTCGTCACCACAACGAGCAAATCATTAGCCGTGGAATTCTTCTCCAATGCCTTCGATCTAAGTCTGACCAACCATTTCCTCATAATCGATTTGAGAGTTATAAGACCCATAATTTTAAATTACACTTTATGTATTGTAGGGTATTTTGGGTATTGAACTCGGAGGCTTTTCAGCCAAGTTATTAATATTTTGTGTGCTTACATGCCCAAAAATATATATTGATGCCCCGATTAAATTTGTTCGTCTTATAAATAAATTAATTTAACTAATGGAATTTCATCTGTCATTTGAGTTACGACGAGAGAAGATATTTTTAACAAAGTGGTTTGGGAAGTTATGAGTGAAATGGTAATTTAACAAATATCTAAACATTTTGAGATATTTTTTAATTGTATTTAATACATAAATTTATATTTATATGATTGGAGGGAAATAAGAGGAAGGAAAGAGAGAAAGAGAAGAAAAAGAAAAGGAAAGAGAAAGAAAGGAAAGAAAGGGAAAGGAAAGAAAATCAAAAACTCCTTCTTCTTCCTCTGTCCCGCGAGCATATTCTTTTCCTCCATTGTCATTCGTTGTTCATTTTTCTTGCTCCCTTCGAGTTCGAAAATCGAAACCCAAGGCTAGTGGGTGAGAAAGATCAAGTTCCCAACTCCTTCCTCTTTCTCGAATTTGAAAACGGGTTAGGGATTTCAAAAACCGTCAAACACAAATATCCCCATTTCACCTAGATCTAAGCTTCGTTTCGCAAAGAGATAGAAGGGAATGTTGCTCACTACCACGCTACGGTGCTAGGGACCAACTTTGGAAGCGGCGTAGCGAGCGAAAAATTTATCGGATTTACTCACGGTGCCGTAATCGCACGTTAAAGCTAACGTGAAGGTAAGGGCTCCTTCCAAATTTTTAGTTTGCATTAGGGACTTATCTGTGGTTGTGTGGAAAAGAATTTGGTTACGGTTAAAGTAATGTTTTGAGGAATAATGAATTTATGAATTTATTTATGTATGATTTTGAGTATATGAACGTTGTTGTGTTTGAGTGATGGATTGTATTGATTTATGTCGTCGTATTCGACGTGTTCATATTTGATAATTATAGAATTTGAGATGTGTTTTGTTGTGGATTGATAATATGTTTGAATTTGTTAGGTGTGGAATTTGAAAACCATTAGAATTAAACGAGTATTAAGAATGAGGAATCTCTTAATGTCTCATTTACTTAATGTGTGTTTGTAAAAATTGGTTAAGTTAAACGAGTATTGAGAATGGGGAATCTCTTAATGTATGCGTTTACTTAATGTTGTCTTGAAAACGATTTTGTGGAGAAATGAATTGATGTGTTTTGGATTGAATTGGATAATATGTGTGAGTTTGTTTTGTGTGAAATTTGGAAACCATTAGAGTTAAATGAGTATTAAGAATGAGGAATCTCTTAATGTCTCATTTACTTAATGTGTGTTGTGAAAATTGTTTAAGTTAAATGAGCATTAAGAATGGGGAATCTCTTAATGTCTTGCTTACTTAATGTTTGTTGTGAAAATCGTTTAAATTAAATGAATATTTAAAACGGGGAATCTTTTCATATTGCATTTACATAACGATTGTAGTGGATAGAGTCAAGGTGATGCCATGTGATTTGTTGGTTCATCTTATCCGTTGGGATTTTCGAGTCATGGTGATGCCATGTGATTTGTTGGTTCATCTTGTCCGTGTTGGGATTGTCGAGTCAAGGTGATGCCATGTGATTTGTTGGTTCATCTTGTCCGTGTTGGGATTGTCGAGTCAAGGTGATGCCATGTGATTTGTTGGTTCATCTTGTCCGTGATGGGATTGTCGAGTCAAGGTGATGCCATGTGATTAGTTGGTTCATCTTGTCCGTGTTGGGATTTTCGAGTCAAGGTGATGCCATGTGATTTGTTGGTTCATGTTGTCCGTGTAGGGATTGTCGAGTCAAGGTGATGCCATGTGATTTGTTGGTTTATCTTGTCCGTGTTGGGATTGTCGAGTCAAGGTGATGCCATGTGATTTGTTGGTTCATCTTGTCCGTGTTGGGATTGTCGAGTCAAGGTGATGCCATGTGATTCGTTGGTTCATCTTTTCCGTGTTGGGATTGTCGAGTCAAGGTGATGCCATGTGATTTGTTGGTTCATCTTGTCTGTGTGGGTATTGCATTGTAACCGTTAAGCGGTATGTTTTTAAATTGTTTGTAAGTGTGTTGATTCAAGTTCATTATTGAGTATTTGAACTGGAGATGTCGTTGTGATTGTGTTGATTTTACTAAGGGTTATGTTTTGGAATTATGTGATAACATGTTGAATGTAAAACTATTTCGAAGTTCATGATGTTGTAGTGAATGTTTGGAAATTGCTAAGTGTTAAGATTTGGAGTTGTGTATGAATGTGAATGAGTTTGATTATGTAATTTTGGAAGAATTGACAGGGAAATCGATTTTCCCAATCGATTGGATCCAATACAGGGGCTCTGTCTTTAAGGAAATCGATTTGCCTAATCGATTGGATTCAATACAGGAACTCTGTCTTACACGAAATCGATTTGCCTAATTGATTTTGAAATATAGGGGCTGAGACCTTCATCAATCGATTTCCCCAATTGATGTAAGTTCAAAGTTCAGTTTTCACTAAAAAATTTCAGGAAATCGATTTGCCCAATCGATTGGCCCAGTATAAATTCTCATTTCGAGCTAGATAATCGATTGCTCAATTGATGTATCAATGTTTTGATCAGTTATGTATTACTTAATGGATTGAGAACTTTATTTTGATTTCATTTACATTGGGGAAGCATTATATGAAGTTTTAGCATATGGAAAATCCTTTCAAGGTGCATGCTTAGTGGAAAGGTTATTTATGCATTTAAAATCTTGAATGTTATGTGTTAAATGTTAATTTCGGTTGGTGACCCTTTACAATTATTGTGGAAATTTTGGCTTTGCCCTCAGATGAGAGTCAGGACAATCCTACCAGTTCGTACCCTACGGATGGGAATGCTTGACTGGAGCTATGTTAGGAGGATCCTACGGGGCGCGTGGTGATCACTCAGGGTTTTTAGCTTTTTGGTAGAATGATCAGATTATGATGACATAGAGGGAACATATGTCTTTATTTTGAATTGTGGTTTTTTTAAAAATTTGAAGACTGTATCTTACTACTATTGTCAGGATGACATCTTATTTTGACGAGTCCATGTATCACCTATGATTGTGTAAATACTTTGGATTCATACTTTGAGAAACTTTGGATCCATGTATCACCTATGCTTGTTAAATTATAATGACTTAATTATTTATTCAAAGGTGTTTATCTTATTTATTTCTCTCTTATATTTTAATCTCTTTTGAAGAAAAAAAAAATACACCCTCTCTTTGAAAAACGGGGTGTTACATGAGTTATGTGAGGGGAAAAAGGGTACCCTTCACGCCTCAAGTCAATAATGAAATTTTTGGTCTACCGAACTATAAGGATTGCCGTTTTCAAGCAATGGAAGACCACATTATAAAAGTAGACACTTAGGAGATCCTAGGCATTTTATGCAGACCAAGTACATATTGGGTATGAAATAGAGATGGCTTTGTTAGGAAACTGCGCTCATTGGATCTTACCCTAATAGCAAAATCATGGAGTACCTTTGTTCATCATACGCTACTACCATGTTCGAATGTGTCAGATATAACATTTCAGAGAGAATGTCTACTAATTGCTATCATAAAAGACGATTGAATTAATGTGGGCATGTTACTAGCTCATGATATTCAAAGGACAACAACTCTTGATCTTCTGATAGGCTACTTCCATCACGCTTCCCTGATAAGCAAACTATGTGAGCAGGTGAGAGTGTCACCTAAACAGGGTGAAAAAGTGGTGAAACCTGCTACTCCAATCACTGCTAAGTGGATAGAAAAACACTTTATGATTCCGACAGACTATCAAGTTGCCCCACATGTAGCGATGACGGTAGAGGAAAATACTAAACCACAGGAACCACATGATCACCCTCCACATTCATCACAGCTCCCCACCAAGAAAGATGTAGCAGATTGGAAACTATGATGGAACATATGATGATTGATCAGCGAGATGGACAAGCAAGAATAGAATTGGGGATGACCAATCTATATCGAGCCTTCGCTTATTCTCAACAGACACCAGGAGGCATGTTTTATGCTGATTTATTTTCACCTCACCAATATACTGGCGACCATCGTGGTACAGGAGCGGATGACCTAAACAAGACCCCTTGAATTACTAAATTGAGGGAGTTTTCTTTCCTCTTTTTTTATTTTTTATTTTTATTTTTTCTGTTCGTTATTTCAATTATCTAAGCTTATTTTATTTTTATTTTTTTTTCCGTAATTTTTTTTCCTTTCACTAAATGTGTACTATGATGAAGAAGTTGTAATAACTTTGAATTCGATCTTAAGTTCTCTGTTTGGAATGTCGAACAAGTCTTTCTTAGATTATGTTATTGCTCAAGTCGACAAGTCTTCCTAATGCATACATTTTTTATTACTAAGTGGTTGTAGAAGGCTAATATGCCATCAATTTTAAAAAAAATACAATTTTAACTTTTCAGAGTCATGTTAGGCATTATTTTGATTGTTCATACTCTCTCTTATTATCCTAGTTGTGAACTTTTGGGCCTTAATACTTAAATTTGTTGTTGTGTGATTATCCAAACATGCGTTATCTCTTCAGTACGTGCACTAATTTTGACTTGCATCACTTGTAATTTATGCATACACTGAGGCAATTTTGTTTGGTCGCTTGAGCCTTTTTAACTACCCTATGAAAATTTTACCCTTTGCTAGCCCCTTTGAGCCTTGCCCTTTTATTTCGGTTACTAGCCACATTACAAGCAAAATACCCGAATTTAATTAAATCACCTTACTTGGAGTTAGGTAGGAAAAAAAATTTTGTCTTCACAAAGTTCTATGTTTGGGGTTGCTCATGGGATAACAACCTTTTAAGTTTGGGGTGGTGATTCGCACAAAAAGAAAAAAAAAATGAAAAAAATTAAATTAAAAAAAAAGTGGTAGAATGCCTAACTCCAAGTAGTAAAGTCTAATATCGCAAAATGTCCTACCCTTACCTAACCCCCATTACAACCCGAAAGTCCTCCAAAAGTGTATGTGTTTGCTGCATTGTGACTGCTAACTAGAATTTTTTCAAGCCTATGGTAGCATGATGCTTGTTCAAGGATTTGAGTGATAAATTCACAATCCTTTCTAAACACTTGAGAGAAATTTTGGTGAGATTATATGAAGAGAGAGTTGAATCAGATAAATGAATGCTAAAGTGTACAAATTTTGTTGTTTTTGGTAAGCAACCATAGAGCATGATGAATGTTTTGTAGTAGCAGGAACTTTGAGAATTGAGTTTGATTTGATTTGAGAAATTAAGTTTACTTTTAACTGTACCAAATCTGAAATAAATTTTTGCTTGGGGACAAGCAATAGATTAAGTTTGGGGTTTTGATGACTCTTCATCATATGCATATTTGTTCATTGTTTTAGTCGTATTTATCTTCAATCATTAGTTAAATTAAGGAATTATTTGATATATTTTGTTGATTTTTGTTCTTTGAGTTAATAAAATGCTTGTGTTTTTATTTCATTGATAAAGTATGGATTTTTTCGTAATTTTACATTGCGTTTTGCTTTAGTGCAATGCTGAATTTTGGTGAGAAATCAACATGACCTAAGTGGAGTATTTCAGCCATATCTGGAGTTGTAGATATTTAATTGGAGGCAAATTCAATGCAATCGAAAGCTACGATCCATCACTACAACTTTCATGAAGATACCGAAACCACATTCAAAATCGAGAGAGGAGAAAAATGCAATATAAGTCAGAGAGCAGATGTTGTGCGCCTGAAGCGCAACAGGTGCACCTAAGTCGCATTTCTTGCCTTTAAGCACTACCAGTGCGGGCCTGAAGTGCGTTTTATGCACCTGAGGCGTATTTCTTGCCTTTCAGCACTGCCAACGCGCACCTGAAGTGTGTTTTCTACGCTTGAGGCGTATTTCTTGCCTTTAAGCACTGCCACTGTGTGCCTGAAGCGCATTTTATGCGCTTGGAGCGCGTGGACGCGACAATAATCATTAAAAATGAAATTTTTCTCTTTTTCGGGATCTTTTAGACTATTCGAAAGTCGAGAGACTTGTGCCCTAATATAGAAACTCAAAGACAGTCGTTTCTAACACCATTGGAGCAATTTTATCAAGAATCATTTATGAATCATTCATGTAATTCTTCTCTAATCTCTATCTTTTCTATCTCAATTATTGTGCTTAATGCTTTTCATTGCTTGATCAACATTAAAATTTTCTACGATTTGTATTTTGAAATGGAAGTGGACTTTACGAATGCTTGAGATGAGAAATTCATGAATTTGTAGCTTAGACATAGATACAGGTCATGAAACCAATTAAATTTGTTGAAAAGACAATAGTTTAACAAGAGAATTCTTGTACGGTAATACATAATTCTAATCTTAGATCTACTAAGGAATTATGGGTTACTTTCCAAATGAAAGGTTTTCTCACTAGGATATTTGGGCAAGAATAATAAAGAGAATTCGATAATAATTCAATAAAGGAATTCCGTAACTAGGATTAAATTAGGCACCAAGGTTGGATTCGAAGTGAAAGTCATCTCTAACATTTTTCTCATTATAAAGGATCAACTTTATTACCATTGTTAATTTTAAATATTATTTCAATCAATTTGGGAATCTTTTATTCAATTGCAGTAATTAAATACAATTTAATAGTAAAACACAATCCTTGAGTTCAACACTCGATACTAGTATTTTATTATTACTTGCAACGATTTAGTACACTTGCTGAAAAGCTATCAGTCAACTAAGTGATAAAGTCTATGATGTAATCTTTAATCAAAAGTTTTGTAAGACAATTAGTCAAATAAATGGATTCATACTATTTACGGGCCAAAGGAAAAATAACATTTAAAAAATAAACTTATCTGATTTGAACAAACAAGAACTCGACTGCCTTGTGTCTACAGGCGATGAACAACTGATATGGCACAAAAGATTATGACATGTCATCTTAAGGTTAATCTCAAATATAAAAATACTTGAATTAGTTAGAGGCTTTCCTAATCTTATGTACAACTCATATGTTCTTTGGGAGGCATGTCAGACAGGGAAACAAACAAAATCTTATTTTTCTTCTAAAATTGTTGTTTCCACATCTAGACGACTTGAACTTTTACATATTGATCTTTTTGGTCTTGTAAGTATTGCCTCAATCAGTGGTAAAAAGTATGGACTCATTATTGTTGACAACTAATCCAGATGGACATGGGTAAAATTGCGAAAGCACAAAGATGAGTTACATAAAGTAGTCACTACCTTATGCAAAAAAGTGCAAAATGACAAAGTTTTTTGTATAACGATTGGTAGTAATAATGGAGGTGAATTTGAAAACAAGCTTTTTGAAAATTCTGGGAAGAGAACGGTATTTTACATGTTTTTTCTCTTGCTAGAATACCCCCAATAAAATAGTGTTGTAGTAAGGAAAATTGGATATCTTTAGGAAATGGCACGCACCAAGTTTCATGAAATGAATGTTTCCAAACACTTCTAGGAAGAAGCAATGAACATTCCATGCTACATTAAGAATAGAATCTATATTATACATACTCTTAATAAGTCTCCTTGTGAATTATGGAAAGCAATAAAACCCAACATTAAACCCCGAAGACAATATTGACATTTTTTACTCACGATCTGAAAAGTGCATCTTTTTGGGTTACTCTAAAAAGTATAAATCCTATGTTGTGTACAACAAATAAACACAAATTATTAAGGAATTAATCCATGTCAAGTTTGATAACAAAAAGTCTGATTTAAAAAATTCAAAGCTAGATGTAGACACAAAAGATTTATAGATTGGAGAGGAACTAGCTGCTTTAGACGAACAAAAAAAAAATGAACCAGAGAATCCACCAAACAACTCAGATCAAGAGCATCAAGAATCCAAAACTAGATGAAAATACAAGTCATTTCATCCATAATCATTGATTATAGGCAACATAAACGATCCTTTGAAAATCATATCGGTTCTTTAGGAGACATCTTTGTTTGGAATACTCTCCGAAATTGAACCTACATCCGTAGAAAAAGAAAATCATCAAATGATAGATAGATACTAGCTATGCAAGAAGAACTAAGCCAATTGAAAAGAAATTATATATGGAGTCTAGTACCAAGACCTATAGAAAAGAAGCCAACTGGAACCAAGTGGGTTTTCAGAAACAAACTCAATGAGAAACGCGAAGTTGTTAGAAACAAAGATAGTCTTGTAGCCCAAGGTTGTAGATGTAACACCTCGATTTTTAAAAGCGAGAATGTATTTGGTTTTTCAAAACAAATTCATAAAACAAAGAAATAAATAAGGAAATACCTTTGGATAAATATTTAAGTCATAACACAACGACAATTAAGTCGACATAATTTACAAGCAGCGGAATAGTTTTTTTGAAATACGAATCCAAAGTATTTACACATCAAAAAGTGGTACATGGGACCCATCGAAAATAAAATGTCATGCTGACAATATTGGTATAGGTACATACTTCCAATTTCAAATAAACACATTCCAAAAGAAAGACCTCTAGTCCCTATACGTCAACCTAATCTGATCATTCTACAAAAAAACTATACATCCTGAGTGATCTTCACGCGCCCCGCAAGATCCTCCTAACATAGCTCTAGTCAGGTGTTTCCAACTACATTCCCATCCACAGGGTACGAACCGGTAGGATGGTCTTGGTTCTCACTTAAGGGCAAACCCAGATTTCCACAATAGTGTAAAGGGTCACCAACCGAAATTAACAATTAACATATAACATTTAAGTTTTTAAATGCACAAAATAACCTTTCAACTTAGCATGCACCTTAAAAGGGTTTCCATATGCTAAACATTCATATAATAAGGTTTTAATCATTCAAGTAATAAATCAACTGACCAGTCAATTGATGAATCAATTGGGCAATCGATTGTCTAACTCAGAATAAATTTTTTTACTAAGTAAATCGATTGGGAATTCGATTTGCACATCCATTGAGAAATCAATTTTGTGATTCACAGAATAAAGATTTTGCTGATTTAATCGATTGGGAAATCGATTTTGTAATTCACAGAACAAAGGTTTTGCTGATTTAATCAACTGGGAAATCGATTTTGTAATTCACAGAACAAAGGTTTTGCTGATTTAATCGATTGGGAAATCGATTGTGTAATTCACAAAATAAAGGTTTTGCTGATTTAATCGATTGGGAAATCGATTTTTGAAATGGTTTTATCAGACCTCTGTGATTAAGTAAATCGATTGAACAATCGATTGAAATAAATAGCTGAGCCATTATAACAAGCCGAATCGATTGACAAATCGATTTTAACTAAATAATTGAGCTACTGTAACAAGCCAAATTGATTGGCAAATCGATTAGTTGAATATATTTTCTAGATTCAAGAATACCAAAAATGTAATAAATGGTTAGGCAGTCAATTGAGCTGGTATCACATTTTAACAAAATCGATTGGGAAATCGATTTTTCTGAAGTTTTTCTAAACTACATAAACTGAATAAATCACAGTTACACACAATTCCAAAACATAACACTTTGCAATTACAACACAATCACCACAACATCTTGAGTTCCGAAATAGTTTTGCAATCAATCACACTTACACACAATTTCAAAACATCCACACTTGGCAATTATAACACAATTACCACAACAACTTAAGTTCAAACACTCAATCATAATCTTGAATCAAACACGACTCGTGTGCCAAGCACCCTAATGCAATGCATATATGCCAAAATGCATGGACTAGGAATCCCAAACCATAACCCTCCTCGAAAGGGCCGTAAATCATAATTACACCGCCTATCACAGGCCAAAGTACTAAATTACTGAGGTGCCAGCTATCTATTTACCGAGGTGCTACCTATCACGGGTCAACACGATTTACTAAAAAGAAACGTAAACCGTAAATGTACCGCCTATCACAGGCCGAAGTACTATTTATCGAGGTGCTACCTATAACGGGTCAGCATGATTTACTAAAAAGAAACGTAAACCGTAAATGTACCGCCTATCATAGGCCGAAGTACTATTTACCGAGGTGCTACCTATCACGGGTCAGCACGATTTACCAAAAACATAAATCGTAAATGTACCGCCTATCACACGCCGAAGTACTATTTACCGAGGTGCCACCAATCACGGGTCTACACGATTTACCAAAAATGAAATGCATGAGCATACTCTGACTCTATCCACGACAATCGTTAAGTAAATGCAGATATTAAAATATTCCCCCATTTTTAATACTCATTTAACTCTAACAATTTTTCACGACAATCATTAAGTAAACAAAGATATTAAAAGATTCCCCATTTTAAATACTCGTTTAACTCTAATGACTTTCAAATTCCCCACAGAGCATACTCAGACATATTCTCAAATTCAATCCACAATTCATACCAAATCACATCAGTTCATTTTTCCACAAAAATCCACACAAACACATCTCAAAATTTATAAGTGTTAATTATGAACACGTCAAATACGACAAACACAAATCATCACAACCCACCACTCAAACACATCAAATTTCATTTCCTCAAAATCATACATAAATGAGTTAAATTCATTTTCCACGAAACACTCATCAATATCACCAAAACCCAACATTAGAATTTCACCCATAATAGTATTAAATTCATTTTCTCCAAATCAACACTTCAACCCTAACAAAATTCTTTTCCACACAACCACAAATAAGTCCCCAAATGCAAACTAAAAGTTTGGAAGGAGTCCTTACCTTAATGTTAAATTTAACGTGTGATTGCGGTACCGCGAGTAAATTCGGTAAAATCTCCGCTCGCGACGTCGCTTCCAAAGTTAGTTCACTAGCACCGTAGCATGGTGGTGCGCAACTTTCCCTTCTATCTCTTCGCGAAACGAAGCTTAGATCTAGATGAAACGTGGAAGATTGTGTTTGAAGGTTTTAAAATTCCTAACATCATTTTTCTTTGTTTTCGATTCAAAGAAGAAAGAGGTTTGGAAATCAAGAGAGAAAGAAAGAAGGGCGAGGGAGATGAAGCGAGTAGAGAGGAAAAGTTTTCTCGTTCCTCTGTTTGCTGTTTTCTTTTGTTTTTCCTTCCTTCTGTTTTCTTTTCTTTCTATTTCCTTCTCTTTCCTTTCTATTTCCTTTTCTTTTCCCTCCAAACAAACATATATATTTATATATTAATTATAACATAACAAATATCTCAAAATATCTAGATATTTATTAAAATTACCGTTTCATCCATAACCTCTCCAACCCACTTTTTGCTAAAAATATCTACTATCGTCGCAACTCAATTGACAGATACAATTTTTAGCAACTAGAGATATTTTTAACAAAACTCCCCAGAATTAAATTCTTCGTAAAAGATTCACCGCAGTTAATTTAATTTATTTATCGACGGGTAATTTTAATCAAGCATCAAAATATCTTGTTGGTCATTTAAACTCCCAAAATATTAATAACTTGGCTAAAAAGCCTCCGAGTTCAATACCAAAATACAATAAAATACATAAAGTATAATTTAAAATTATGGGTCTTACATTACTACCCCCCTAAAATTAGTTTCGTCCTCGAAACTATGCGTCGATAAATAACTCTGGGTGTTATTCTCTCATCTTGCTCTCCAGTTCCCAAGTCGCATCTCCAGTAATTGGGTTCCAAATCACCTTGACCAATGAAACATCCGTGGTCCTCAATCGCTTAATCTTCCTGTCATCAATTCTCACAGGTGGTACTTCGAATGACAAGTTATCCTTTAGTTGGATTGTGTTTGGTTCGATCACATGAGATGAATTTGCAAGATATTTCCTTAATTGTGACACATGAAACACGTCATGAATATTGGACAGTATCGGAGGCAATGCAATCCGATAAGCAACAGGCCCAATTCGTGCAGAAATCTGATATGGTCCAATGAATTTCGGAGTCAACTTCTTCGATTTCAAGGCTCTACCAACTCCAATAGTAGGTGTGACACTTAGAAATACATGGTCACCCTGTTCGAATTCTAAAAGTCCGCGACACTTGTCCGCGTAACTCTTCAGACGATCTTGTGAAGTCTTCATTTTCTCCTTGATCTTCTTTACCTTAGTTGTAGTCTGTTGTACCATCTCTAGTCCGACAATCATACTTTCACTGTCCTTATACCAACACAAGGGCGTTTGACACTTGCGCCCATATAAAGCCTCATATGGTGCCATTCCAATACTTGCGTGGAAACTATTGTTGTAGGTGAACTCAATCAACGGAAGTACATCATCCCAACTTCGTCTATCATCTAATACACATGCTCTCAATAGATCTTCCAGGGACTGATTTGTCCTTTCAGTCTGTCCGTCCGTTTGTGGATGGTAAGTTGAACTCAATCGTAGTTTCGTTCCCAACGCTTCGTGTAATGCTCCCCAAAAGTGTGATGTGAACTTTGGATCACGGTCTGATACAATACTCGATGGTACTCCGTGTAATTTCACAATTTCAGCAATGTAGATCTTTGTTAGCTTATCTACTTTATAGGTGGTCTTTACTGGCAAAAAGTTTGCGGATTTAGTCAGTCGATCCACTATCATCCATATAGAATCATTCTTTCTCCTTGTTTTAGGCAATCCAGTTATAAAACCCATGGAAATGTTGTCCCACTTCCATTCAGGTATATCTAAAGGTTGCAACATCCCAACTGGTCGCTGATTTTCCACCTTCGCTTTCTGACAAGTTAGACAAGTTGATACATACTTCGCTACATGTTTCTTCATTCCTGGCCACCAATAATTTTGCCTCAAATCCTGATACATCTTTGTTGCTCCAAGATGAATACTCAACTTACTCTTATGACCCTCATCTAAAATTGGTTTCCTCATATCTGTAATTTCTGGTACACAAATCCTACCATTACATCGCAAAATATTATCTAATCCAATCTTAAACTCAGTTGTCTTCCCTTGCACTATTAGGTTCCTCTTTTGTTGAATTAAGACGTCATCTTGAGAATTTGCAATGTTTTCAAGTAGTCCACTCGAAATCTTAATCATTCCGAATTTCAAAATTCCCGGTGCAAACTCTAAGTTCAAGTGTAGGTCTCTAAAAGCTTCCCACAACTCTTATTGTCTAGCCATAATTGTTGAAGACACCGATACACTTCTTCTACTCAATGCATCAGCCACTACATTGGCCTTCACAGGGTGGTACTGCAGTGTGAAATCAAAATCCTTGAGAGTCTCCATCCATCGTCTTTGGCGAATGCTCAATTCTTTCAGATCAAACAAATATTTCAAACTTTTATGGTAACTGAACACTGTGAACGTGCACCCATATAAATAGTGCCTCAAGATCTTCAATGCAAAAACAACAGCAGCAAGCTCCAAATCATGTGTAGGATAGTTTCTCTCAAGAATCTTCAATTGCCTTGAGGCATAAGCTACAACTTTCTTGTGTTGCATCAGAACACATCCCAAACCATGGAGAGATGCATCACAATAAACTTCATAGGGTTCTTTTGATTGCGGTAATACCAATACTGGTGAGGTCGTCAATTTTCTCTTTAGTAACTGAAAATTTCCTCACACTTCTCCTTCCATGCGAACGGTTGATCTTTTCTGGTAAGTTGTGTCAATCGAGTCACAATCTTAGCAAAACCTTCAATAAACCTCCTGTAGTACCCTGCCAATCCTATGAATCTTCGTATGTCAGTAACAGTTTGAGGCTGTTTCCAAGCAAGAACCACCTCAATCTTAGCCGGATCTACAGCGATTCCTTCCTTGGTTATCACATGTCCTAAGAAATTCACTTCTTCTAGCCAAAACTTACACTTCGACAGATTGGCATACAATTGCTTCTCGCGTAAAATCTCAAGAACTTGACGTAAATGTTCTCCATGCTCTTCTTTAGTTCTTGAATAAATTAATATATCAGCAATGAACACCACAACAAATTTATCAAGGAATGGATTAAAGATTATGTTCATGTAGTCCATGAAAATTGTTGGTGCATTTGTAACTCCAAATGGCATAACAAGATATTCATAATGTCTATAACGGGTTCTCAAAGCAGTTTTCTGAATATCTCTTTCCCTTACTCGAATCTGATGGTAACCCGACTTCAAGTCAATCTTCGAGAATATTGCGGCCCCTCTCAACTGATCCATCAAATCATCGATGTGTGGCAAAGGATAACGGTTCTTAATAGTTGCCTTGTTAAGCTGTCTATTATCCACACATAAGCGTGAGCTTCCGTCCTTCTTCTTAACTAGCAAAACTGGAGCTGCCCATGGTGATACACTTGGTCTAATAAATTTCTCCTCCAACAAATCTTCAATTTGGCCTTTGAGCTCATTTAATTCCAATGGCGACATTCGATACGGTGCAATTGAAATAGGTCCGGTTCTTGGGTGAAAATCAATGAAAAATTCCACTTCTCTTACCGGTGGCAATCCTGGAATTTCTGTTGGAAATACGTCCCGGTACTTATTGACAAGCATCACATCTTCTATGTTCACATTTATCTTTGCCTCCACATTAGCCAAAGACAAAAACTCATGATTTCCTTCCCTTAGAGACACTCGGAGTTTGTTAGCGAGTAGATACTTAACAACTCCTGGTTCGGGGAAAAGAACTATTTTGCGAGCACAATCCAAGATCACATAATGATACGACATCCAATCCATACCGAGAATGACCTCGAGTGATTGTAGAGGTAAACAAATTAAATTAATCAAGAAATCCCTATTTTGTATAGTTACTTGACAATGTAAACATGCAGAATTTACTGTCAAAGTCTTAGCAGGTGTAGAAACAACCAAATCAAAAGGTAGAGACGACATAGATAACTTCAAACGATTCACACAATCCATAGCAATGAAGGAACGGGTTGCCCCCGAATCAAAAAGTGCAGTTAGAGTGTTACATGCAATCTCACAGTCACGTTGAATCAGATTTCTAGATGGATTCCCATCTTCAGCACTCACACAATAAATGCGTCCCCTAGCAGTAGGACGAGTAGCCTTGGTTACATTCACAACTGGTTCCACCTTCGGAGCCTTGCAATCCCTTCCCATGTGCCCTGGCTTCTGACAATTTTAGCAGGTGAGAATGTTAGGGGTACAAGCACTAGCATAATGTCCCTCTTCCCCACATCGGAAACATCGAACCACTTGTCCCAATTGTCTTCCGAAATTCTGGTTCCCTAGGCGATTCTGCCCAACGTTGTTATTTTGTGGTCGATTATAAGGTTTAGCAACTTGTTTTCCCTTGTTGTCCTGATGATTCGCCCGACTAGGCCCTCCTGAACTAAAATTCCCTCCACGACTAGCCCTCTTATTCTTCATATCCTCAACTTCTCTACATCTTTCCACAAGAACTTGGAAACGTTGAATTCTCAAGGGTATGACAGAGTCTTGAATCTCATACTTTAGTCCGTCTTGGAAACGATGACACATGAATGGTTCATCAATCTCTTCACGGAAAAATCTGAAATGCCTTGATAGCGAATTAAACTTAGCAGCATATTCGCCCACGGTCATGTTCCCCTGATGCAGTTTCAGAAAATCATCACCCAGTTTAGTCCTAGTACTCATCGGGAAGTATTTGTCTAAAAACTTCCTTTTGAATGATTCCCAATTCACCTCCTCGTGAGCTGATCTCATCAACAATCTTGTACTACTCTACCAGTACTCAGCATCCCCTAATAGCACATACGTTGCATAGTTGACCTTCACTCCCGCCTGATAGTTAATCATTTCGAAGATCTTTTCCACTTCTTGGATCCATTGATCCGCTTCCTCTGAATTCTCATCCCCCTTAAACTTGGGAGAATTGTAACGACGAAAATATTATAATCCTCTTTACTCTGCAGCGCGAATCTCTCTTTCCTTCTTTTCAAGATCACATTGAGTCTTGGCAGCAGTCTGTGCAGCAACAAAAGTAGCCATGTTATTCATAGCCTCCGCCATTCGATCATCCCTATTAGCATTGGCTCTTGGAGCGTCATTCCTTCTTGGCAGCATGGTTTTCCTATAAAACCATCATCAAGTAGAGTCTTAACACTACATCAAATAATTCCAAAACTAACTTCCGACCACATCAACACATAATAATTACTTCGGACCTGACAACTCAAACCACCTAAACCGACGCATGATCAAATAAAAACTCCCGACCTACAGGTTGACCTTCAATCTATAACCAAAACTCCACATCCCCAAAGAAATCTATACCAATGCTCTGATACCACAATGTAACACCCCGATTTTTAAAAGCGAGAGTGTATTTTTTTTTTCAAAACAAATTTATAAAACAAAGAAATAAATAAGGAAATACCTTTGGATAAATATTTAAGTCGACATAATTTACAAGCAGCGGAATAGATTTTTTGAAATACGAATCCAAAGTATTTACACATCAAAAAGTGGTACATAGGACCCATCGAAAATAAAATGTCATGCTGACAATATTGGTATAGGTACAGTCTTCCAATTTATAATAAACACAATCCAAAAGAAAGACCTCTAGTCCCTATACGTCAACCTAATCTGATCATTCTACAAAAAAAACTATACATCCTGAGTGATCTTCACGCGCCCCGCAAGATCCTCCTAACATAGCTCCAGTCCGGTGTTTCCAACTACCTTCCCATCTCTAGGGTAATAACTAGTAGGACGATCTGGTTCTCATATGAGGGCAAGACCCAGATTTCCACAATAGTGTAAAGGGTCACCAACCGAAATTAACAAATAACGCATAGGGTTTTCAAATGCACAAAATATCCTTTCAACTTAGCATGCATCTTGAAAGGGTTTTCATATGTATAGTTTTTTTGCTATTTCATAAGTCAACAGCAAAACAACACATATGTAGTCGACTACAACATCCTTGTAGCCGAATACAAATGTGAATTCAGAAGTTAGTAGCAAAAACAACACATCTGTAGTCGACTACGAGATAGGATGTAGTTGACTACGAGACAAGATGACAGCAGCAAAAACAAAACCATTATATTTGACAACAACATCCTTGTAGCCGAATACAAGTGCGAATTCAGAAGTCAGTAGCCAAATTTGAACATTTGTATTCGACTAAAAGCTCATTGTATTCGAATACAATGCAAAACAAAAAATGCAGAAATCAATTTTCAAAATGGTTTCCCAATCGATCAACAGTTACAACAAATCAGAAACAATCACACTTACCAATTATGGCACAATCACAACAACAACTAAGTATACACACGCAATCATAATATTATATCAAACATGACTTGCGTGTCAAGCACTCTAATGCAATGCGTATATACCAAAATGCATGAATTTAGAATTCCAAACCAAACCCTCCTCGAAGGGGCGTAAATCATTTGTACTGCCTATCAAAGGCCAATAGTACTAAATTTATGAGGTGCCACCTATCACAGGTCAGCACGATTTACTAAAAACATAAATCATAAATGTACCGCCTAACATAGACCAATAGTACTATTTACCGAGGTGTCACCTATCACGGGTAAACAAGATATACCAAAAGTGTGCAGTCTATCGCGGACCTTACATGATACGATAATCCCCGCAAGGATAAGATGAACCAACAAATCAGATGGAATCATCTCGTGGCTCATTCGGTCACCACTCTCACCATGGCTCATCCGGTCCCCATGTACTATGAAATGCATGAGCATACTTTGACTCTTTCCACAACAATCATTAAGTAAATGCATATATTAAAAGATTCCCCTTTTTTAATATTCATTTAACAATAATGATTTTTCAATTACACACATAGCATACTCAAGCATATTTTCTCACCATCACACATCAAATTTAATTCACAATTTACATTATATTCTATCAATTCAAATTCCACAAAATCCATAACAAGTTCAATCATCAATCACCCATAAATTTCCACATTTTCAAACATGAATCTTGCCAATTTAAGTGTCACAAACCACACCTCAAAAATCTCAAATTTAATTTCCTCAAAACACACATAAATGAATCAAATTCATTTTCCACCAATTCACACGAGTTTCTTCTCCAAAAATTCATAATTTTAATTTACGAACACATAAAGCACACCAAACATGAATCACCACAAACCACACCTCAAATTTAAATTCCACTACATTACACATAATCGCATTAAATTCATTTTCTACAAATTCACTCATTAAATACATCAAATTTATTTTCCTCCAACTCACCAATAATGTCCTAAATGAAAACTCAAAGTTTGGAAGGAGCTCGTACCTTTACGTTAGCTTTAACAAGCGATTAATGGACCACAATTAATTTTGATAAAATCTCCGCTCGTGAAGTCGCTTCCAAAATTAGTTCACTAGCACCGTAGCATTGAGGTGAGCAATTTTACCTTCTATCTCTTCACGAAATAAAGCTTAGATCTATAAGAAATATGGAGGTTTTTGTTTGACGGTTTAGAAAAGCCCTAACACCGTTTTTCTTCGTTTTGGAATCGGAGAAGAAGAAGGAAGCTAGGAAATCTTCTCTTTCTCATCTACCAAGCCTTAGGTTTCTTTTCTTGATGCAAAAGAAAGCAAAGGAAAAGAAAGAATAACGAGGGAGAAGGAAGAAAGGGCTCGCGAGGCAGGGAGGGAAACGTTTATGTTTCCTCTGTTTCCTTTCCTCTTGTTTTCATATATTACTTATAAACATATATATATATATATATATATATACTACTTACAATAATATTATATATATATATATATATTATACTTAAAATCAAACCCAAACAAATATCTAACAACGCTTACACACATTACAATCTATTTTTATAAAAATATATACTCTCGTCGCAACTCAATTGACAGATAAAATTTTCTACTAGAGATATTTTTAACAAAATTATCCGGTATTAAATTCTTCGTAACGTAAATAAATCATTCTCCGACAAATAATTTTATTCCAATTTCTAAAAATATATGTTTTGCATTTAACTCACAAAGTACCAAAAACTGGGCTAAAAGCTCAAGAAATTCAACACAAAATACCCTAAAATTGTATAACTTAGGATTTAAAATTAAGGGTCTTACATATATAGTGTACAACAAATAAACACAAATTATTGAGGAATCAATCCATCTCAAGTTTGATAACAAAAAGCTTGATTTTAAAAAGTCAAAGCTAGGTGTAGACACAAGATTTACAAGTTTTATAGGAACTAGCTACTTTAGAGGAACAAGATAAAAGTGAACCAGAGAATCCACCAAACAACTTAGATCAAGAGCATCAAGAATCCAAAACTGGTTGGAAATACAAGTCATCTCATCCATAATCTTTGATCATAGGCAACACAAATGATCCCTTGAAAATTAGATTGGTTCTTAAGGAGACATATTTGTTTGGAATACTCTGAAATTGAACCTACATCTTTAGAAAAAAAATCATCAAGTGATAGATAGATACTAGCTATGCAAGAAGAACTAAACCAATTGAAAAGAAATGATATATGGAGTCTAGTACCAAGACCTATAGAAAAGAAGCCAACTGGAACCAAGTGCGTTTTTAGAAACAAACTCAATGAGAAAGGCAAAGTTGTTAGAAACAAAGATAGTCTTGCAGCCCAAGGTTGTAGACAGCAAGAAGGTATCGATAACACTAAAACTTTCACCTCGGTGGCAATGTTATAAGCTATAAGACTCTTAATTTCTTTTATAGTATTTAGTAAAATCATCTTATATCAAATAGACGTGAAATGTGCATTTCTAAATGGTTACATAAATGAGGAAGTATATGTAAAACAACCTCCTAGCTTTGAAGACAATGATTTTCCATATCATGTCTTCAAATTAAAGAAATATGTATATAGTCTAAGCAACTTTATTTTAGAAAACAATTTTTATGGAGGTCAAGTTGACATTACTTTATTTTGAAAATCATGTAAATGACTTTCTCATTAGCTATATATATGTTGATGACATTATTTTTGGTTACACTAACAACAATATCTGCCAATAATTTTCTACGTTAATGCATAAATAATTCTAGGAATTCAAATTCATCAAAACCCATAGGATGTGCTAATTCACCAGAACAAATGCACACAAGAAATGCTTAAAAGTTCCAAATGGATGACTGTAAACCAATGCATCCAACTTGTTCTCTTAACAAGAAGGAATTAGGTAAAAAGGTAGATCAAAAGGTATATACAGGTATGATAGGTTCCCTGCTTTATTTAATTTCCTATATACATGATATTTTGTTCAGTGTGTTTGTGTCAAATTTCAGTCTGAACATAAAGAATCCAACTTAATAGTTGTTAAGAGGATCTTTAGATATCTAAAAGGCACTACTAACATTTGTATGTGTTATATGCAATCCTCTGAGTGCAATTTTGTAGATTTTTTGTGATGTTGACAATGCTGGAGATAGGCTAGAAATAAATACTACCAGTGGAAACTACACATTCCTAGGTGACAATATGATCTCCTAGTCCAGCAAAATGCAAAGCATTATTGCTCTTTCTACAGTAGAAGCAAAATATATCTTAGCAACTCCATTTTACATTCTATGGAAAAAGATATAGAGGTATGATAGGTTCCCTCCTTTATTTAATTTCCTCTATACATGATATTTTGTTTAGTGTGTTTGTGTCAAATTTCAGTCTGAACATAAAAAATCCAACTTAATAGTTGTTAAAGAGGATCTTTAGATATCTAAAAGGCACTACTAACATTTGTATGTGTTATATGCAATCCTCTGAGTGCAATTTTGTAGATTTTTTGTGATGTTGACAATGCTGGAGATAGGCTAGAAAGAAATACCACCAGTGGAAACTACAAATTCCTAGGTGACAATATTATCTCCTAGTCCTGCAAAATGCAAAGCATTATTGCTCTTTCTACAGTAGAAGCAAAATATATCATAACAACTCCATTTTACATTCTATGGCAAAAGATATAGAGATTAAACATCACTTTTTTAGGGATTATGTCGAGAAAGGTATTTTAGACATTAAATTTGTCGACAATGGTCATCAGTGGGTTGATATTTTCACAAACACCTTGTTGAGGACAAATTAAACCTTATAAAGAAATGTCTGAAAATTAAACCTAGTTGTAGTAGGCTGGTTTGGATAATTCAACCTAGGACAAGATGTTTCTTTCGACTTCCTAGTAAATGAGATTTGGAGGTTTACTAATGCAAACATCGATGACAACGAGGTTTACAAAATGCCCTAACAAAGGAATGATATTGGAAAATGGATATGAATCAAGAGTTGGCACATTCACAATCAACAAATAAATTTTTGAGGACTAAATGGTGAGTTCCAAGTATTTTCATCTCAAACCTAAGTATCACCTTCTCTTCAAAAACCTTATTGGGTGTGTGCCCAAGGGTGGGTCGATAGATCATGTTAGAAAGGATCACAAAGGTCTTATGTGCAATATCTCCCACAGAAACAAGACAAACCTTCTTCACATTACCTTGGAGAACATGCATTCCCTATCTCAGATTGATCACTATTGTCCTCGTGTGTACATCTCTATACAAGGTTTAGAGCAAGATGGAGGTTCTGTTAAACAGAAACATTTTGTTTCATCCTTTGATATACATTTAGGTCTGGGAAAGATGTTGAAATACCAAAGGTACCTAATACTGCAGTGAAAAGTAACAAGGTTGTTGATGACACTTTGATATCTAAAGCTGTTGATGTTGAGCAAAGTATACCACTTCCTTTTCCTCAAAGGGCAGTGAAAACAAAGAAAATGGAAGAGAAAGATAAGGACAAGGAGATACTGGATATATTTAGGAAGGAGGAAGTGAATATTCCCCGCCTTGAAGCAATTAAATAGATTCTAAGATACGCAAAATTTCTAAAAGATTTGTGCACACACAAGATAAGGTTAAAAGGTAATGAAAGAGTAAACTTGAGGGCAAAATGTTTCAGCCCTCAAGAATTTAGAATGAAAACTTAATGAGCTTACATCTTTAGTAAAAAAATTTGCAATAGGAAAAACCCAAGCAAGGCTCTGTGGTAATTGCACTTCTCTAGAGCATCCTTCAGATTCATGTCCTATATTGCAAGAAGATCCAATTTTTGATGCTCCTCAAGCATATGCTGCAAATATATACAATCTGCAAGCCAACTATGATCTATCATCTAACAAGTACAATCATGGTTGGAGAAACAATCCCAACCTAAGAAGGGGGAATTCATCTACACACCAACAATCTAGACAGCAACAACAAAATATTTAAGAACAGCAAAACAATGCACCTTCATTAGAGGACCTCGTTAAGCATATGGTTTTTCAGAATCTCCACTATCAACAAAGAACAAATTTTGCCATTCCAAATTTGTGAACAAAGATTGGCCAGCTAGCCACTTCAATCTGTCAATTGCAGACTCAGGGGTCAAACCAATTGCTTGCACAATCAGTAGTAAATCCAAACGCTCCCAATGTTAGTTTAATTACATTGAGGCCTGGGGAAGCTGTTGAAATTCCAAAGGTACCTGAAACTGTAGTGAAAAATAACAAGGTTGTTGAGGATACTTTGATATTTGAAACTGTTGATGTTGAGGAAAATATACCACTTCCTTTTCCGCAAAGGGCAGTGAAGACTAAGAAAACGGACGACTCGCGCAAGGGTCATATGCAATTGATAAAATGTAAATAGATGTAATAACTTGAATCGTTTCGCAAGGATTTCTGTTATAATAAGAATAACCGAATTGAAAATTGAAATTTAAAAAGGGTTTTGTAGATATTTGATTTAACAGATGAGCAAGACGATTAACCCACTTTTTCGAGTTTCAAACGAATCAAAGATTCTATCAATGAGTTTAATTTCTAATTTGTGATTTTATTCTTATTTGACTATAGAATTGATCAAATAAGCGTAATTAATCCTATGTGAATTTGGTTTCCTTGATTGAATTTAGCATCACAATCATCAAAATATTACAATTAACGATCAAGCATTAGAAAATTATAATTCAATTAAATTAGAAACCGAAACCAAATTATGTCAAATAAATTTAATCAATCCTTTTGAAATTCAATTTAAGCAATCAAAATATCAATATAATCAAATAAACAAGAATCTTAAGATGTTGATGAAACTCTGAACTCGTAGATTAATCTTATAAAATTAGCCTTCCATGAAAAGAAACAAAACTGCCAATATATAGTACTTTATATTAGGCTTTAGGGTTTAGGGTTTAAAAACAAGTGACCCGCTAATTAAAATTATTACAAAAGTCAAGATTACGAAATTTGCAATTTAGGCCCCATAAAGTTTGGAATTGGTCTTTTCTTCCAACATAAAATTTGTAGCTCAGATTTTTATATTTCCAACGCCTGATCATATGCGTCAATCTGATATCTAGAGCTCAAGTTATGACCTACAGAGCGTGAAATAGTCAAAATACAAATAATAAAATCAAAATGCAAATAATAAAATTATAATTCAAATTCGACTGAAAGTATAGAAACAAGCTAAAAATATTAATCTAAGCTATAAAGAGCTTTTAAAATACCAAACTAAAAAGCTAAAAACATGTGCCCAAATGCTATGATCAAATTCCCCCACACTTAAACTTTTGCACTCTGAGCAAAATAATGCAGGTGATTCCAAATATTCTTAGGAATGCAAAGTGGTGAGAGAAAAAATATTTATAGCATAAGGCAATCATGAATAGTTTTGTTATCACAACCAAGGTAAATAAGAGGACAAGTTAACTAAAGAATGTATCATAAGTGATAGAGTCCTACCAGGATATAAAATTCTCTCAAAGTGTTTGGGCTATTGTTTACACTCTAAGCACATCATGAAAGCTAGCACTACCATAGGCTTGACAAGCCTCTATAATCTATATTTGAAAAACATGCAGATAATGATCAAAAGGTCTTTATTTAGGTTGTAACGCGGCCAAGGTAAGGGTGAGATAATCCTAAGGAGACTAGGGCTTAAAATCAAAGAGGATAAATGAGTAATGATTAAGAAAGAAAAACAACATTAAGAAGTAACTCAACAAAATATCATTGACTTATACTTTCACATTCTCTTTGCTCACAACACAACCATTTTTCCTCATATATATATATATATATATATAAATATTCATAATCCTCAAATTTAAACAAACTAGTTGGCACCCCTACACTTATGTAAGGAAAGACTCCTTTATCCCGCAAGATTGAGTCAATTCATTGTTTTTCACTTTTAGGCTTGTAATGAGCTATATAACAAAAAATGGGGTAATTAGGCTCAAAAGGGCTTACACAAATAGATAATTGTAGGGTATGCTTATTTGGCTAGTATTTTAATGAAAAACAAATGCCTAGATCATTTCAATATAACCATGCGGGCAAGAGTCAAGTCAAGTTCTTGCGTAACTAGCAATCATGAGTGAGATAACACACAAGAAAAAATGATGGAAAACTGTATTCCATTCATAATAAGGCTTAAAAATCTCACAAAGGTTAGTGACTTATTACAATTGATACACAATTTAGCATTTTTAATCCAATTTATTTTACCGAAAATGCAAAAATGCTATTCAATCATGCTAGTCCCAACAAACTCTCAACATTTACAACCATAAAATCTTATGGAAAAGCATGCAATGCAATGTCCAAATTTATTTTATTTATTAATTTTTTATTTTTTGAAATATAACAAATAAAATCCTAAATAGTGCCCCCCACACTTAAATTACACATTGTCCTCAAAGAAAGTAACAAGTCTAAAATAAGAGTAAGGAAAAGGAGCTCCCTGTTTAAACTTCAGTGAAGGTAGGCTTTTCCAAGGAGACTTCTTCTATTGTAGCATTTTCAAGCACAAGTAAAATATAGACATAACCAAATGATACAAGAAAAGGACCTATAAAGTCGATGCACCACACATCAAATACTTTACAGAAAAGCATAAGTTGTTGAGGCATCACACTCCTACGAGTGATTGTTGTTCTTGCTATTCGGCGTTGTTCACAAGTTTTGTAAGTCTCAAAAGCATCCATAAACAAAGTGGGCCAAAATAAACACAAGTCTAAGGCTTTTCTTACTGTCCGTTGAGGACCAAAATGTCATCGATTTTGAGAGGCATGACAAAAATGAAGAATGGATTGGGCCTCATGGTGGGAAACAAATTGCCTAATCACTACATAATTTCCACATATATGGATCATCCCATAGATAGTATTTCGAATCACTTATAAGTTTGTGCATTTGTGTTCGGGATGCATTTGCAGGAAAGACCACAACAACTAGATAATTAACTAAATCAGGAAACCAAGGAGTTACCTCATGCAACTGTAGCAGTTTCTCATCAAGGAAGTCATCTTGAAAGGGGATGGGGTCCTCATCCATTTCTATTATGCTCAAATGATCTACTATCACCAGATTTCTGAACAATTGCTCATCCAATACTTTTACAAACGTTTGCTACTTATGGATATGAGCATTTTAGATGCTGCTAGTGGGGGAGCACTTGTCAATAAGACCCCAGAAGCGTGAAGGGATTTGATTGAGAACATGTCCATTAATTATCAACAGTTTATAACTAGAAGCAATTCAACAGTGTTGACAAAGGGTGTGAATTAAATTCAATCTTCTTCTCACAAGAGTTTAAAAGGAAAACTTGATGAGCTTACATCTTTAGTAAAAAAATTGGCAATAGGTAAAACCCAAGCAGTGGTCTATGGTAATTGCACTTCTCTAGAGCATCCTTCAAATTCATGTCGTATATTGCAAGAAGATCCAATTGCTAATGCTCATCAAGCATATGCTGCAAATATATACAATCCTCAAGCCAACTATGATCTATCATCTAACAATTACAATCATGGTTGGAGAAACCATCCTAACCTAAGATGGGGGAATTCATCTGCATAGAACAGCCTAGGCAGCAACAACAAAATATTCCTCAACAGCAAAACAATGCACCTTCATTAGAGGACCTCGTTAAGCAGATGGTTGTTCAGAATCTCCACTTTCAACTAAGAACAAATTCCACCATTCAAAATTTGTAAACAAGGATTGGTTAGCTAGCCACTTCAATCAGTCAATTGCAGACACAAGAGTCAAACCAATTGCCTGCACAAACAGTAGTAAATCCAAACGCTTCGAATGTTAGTTCAATTACATTGAGGTCTGGGAAAGCTATTGAAATACCAAAGGTACCTGAAACTGTAGTGAAAAATAACAAGGTTGTTGAGGATACTTTGATATATGAAATTGTTGATGTTGAGCAAAATATACCACTTCCTTTTCCTCAAAGGGCAGTGAAGACTAAGAAAATGGACGACACATATAGGGACAATGAGATCCTGAATATATTTAGGAAGGTGGAAGTTAACATTACCCTTCTTGAAGCAATTAAACATATTCCAAGATATGCAAAATTTCTAAAATATTTGTTCACACACAAGAGAAGTTTAAAAGGTAATGCAAGAATAAACATGGTGTGAAATGTTTTAGCCCATACCTCAGAAATGCAAAGATTTAAGAACTTTTTCCATTCCATGTACCATAGGCAATATTCAATTTGAAAATGCTATGTCAGATTTAGAAGCTTCCCTTAATGTTATGACTACATTTATTTTTAACTCTCTTGCTCTTGAACCTTTTACAGAGTACAGCTGTTACCATTCAATTGGTGAACAAGAGCAATGCCCGTCCCGCTGGACTTGTGGAGGATGTACTTGTTCTAGTTAATGAATTGATATTTCCTGTAGATTTTTACATTCTAAACATGAAAGGAGAGAATAAGTCCAACATGGAGCTTATCATCTTAAGTAGACCATTCGTGAAAACTGCTAGAACAAAAATTGATGTGCATGCTGGAACACTATCCATGGAATTTGGTGATAGCATTGTAAAATTTAACATCTTTGATTCTATGAAACACCCCATGGAAGAGTATTCTATTTTTCAAATTGAATTGCTTGTTGATTTGGTTGATGACACTTACCCATATATGTTTGCTACCGATTTTCCTTCATTGTCTAGTTTCGATGATATTTATGCATGTGAATTATGTACAAATACTTAATTGTGCTATGTGTGTGTTGAGATCGAAGCTGCCTTGCAGATTGATCATTGTGCTGATATCGATATTTCTACTAACATAATTGATTTTTCAGACTTAGCTTCGGCCATTGGTGTTGTTCCTTCCATTGAACAACCACCGACTATAGAGCTTAAACCACTTCCTGAAAATTTGAAATATGCATATTTAAAAGGAAGTGGCAAGTTACATATGATTATTTCAGCCAAACTTGAAGATGAACAGGAAGAGAAGTTGTTGCGGATTTTGAGAAAACACAGGAAGGCAATCGGATGGACCTTCGCTGATATTCCTAGTATTAGCATATCCATGTGTATGCATAGGATACTACTAGAGAACGGGGTAAAATCAGTCAGGCACCCCCAAAGGCGACTTAACCCATTAATTCTAGAAGTTGTAAAAAAAGAAGTGACCAAGCTCTTGCAAAGCAGACATTATATACCCCATCTCTGATAGTCAATGGGTGAGTCTGGTGCAGGTAGTCCCAAAGAAAACTAGACTCACAATGGTTAAAAATGAAAATAATGAACTTATCCCCACACGAGTGCTGATCAACTAGGGGGTTATGCATCAATTATAGGAGACCAAACCAGACAACAATAAATGATCATTTTCATTTACCATTCATTGATCAGATGCTTGAACGATTGGCTGGTAAGTCACATTATTGATCTATCCTTATCCTTTACCATTCATTGATCTAATGCTTGAACAGTTGGCCGGTAAGTCACATTATTTTTTTTTTTTTATCCACATTGCACCAGAGGACCAAGAAAAGACTACGTTCACTTGTCCTTTTGGCACATTTTCCTACAGGAGGATGCCCTTTAGCCTATGCAATGCTCTTAGCACTTTCCAATGCTGCATGATTAGTATTTTCTCTAACTTGATAGAAAATTGTATTGAAGTTTTCATTTGATGATTTTACTATGTATGGTTCCTCATTTGATGCATGCTTGAACAATTTATATAGAGTTTTCTATAGATGTATTGCAACTAACCTTGTGCTGAATTATGAAAAATGTCAATTTATGGTTGAACAAGGCATAGTTTTGGGGCATGTGGTCTCTAAAAATGGGATAGAAGTTGATCTTGCCAAGATTGTTGTGATTTCTAATTTTCCTTACACATCTTGCCAAGATTTCTATTTTTCGAAACTTAAGTTGTCGTGGTGATTGTGTTATAATTGCCAAGTGTGCATGTTTTAGAATTCAGTGTAAGTGTGATTGATTGCAAAACCATTTCTAAACTTAAGTTATCGTGGTGATTGTCTTATAATTGCCAAGTGTGGATGTTTTGGAATTGTGTGTAAGTGTGATTGATTGCAAAACCATTTCGAAACTTAAGTTGTCGTGGTGATTTGTTATAATTTCCAAGTGTGGATGTTTTGGAATTGTGTGTAAGTGTAATGGATTGCAAAACCATTTTGAAACTCAAGATGTCGTGGTGATTGCGCTATAATTGCTAAGTGTGATTGTTTGGATTTGTGTGTAAGTGTTGATTGGTTTCGAAACCCTTTAAAAATCTGAATTTTGTTGAATTTTGCTATTTTTCTGCTGCTGTCTGATGTGTATTCGCATACAGAAGGCTGTATTCGAACACTAACATGTTGTTTTTGCCTCTAACTTACCGTGTAGTCGAATACAAAAGATTGTATTCGAATACAAACATGTTGTTTTGTTACTGACTTATTGGGTAGTCGAATACAGAATGTTGAATTCGAATATAGACATGTTGTTTTTGCTGCTATTGAAACAACCTTGTACTCGAATACAGAGATGCTTTATTCGAATACAATAGTGCAATTTTGTTAAAAACATCATTTTTCAACTTTGTTTATGCATGTTTGGCATATGGAAACCCTTTTAAGGTGCATGCTAAGTTGAAAGGTTATTTTGTGCATTTAAAAACTTAAATGTTATGTGTTAATTGTTAATTTCGGTTGGTGACCCTTTACAACTATTGTAAAAATCTGGGCTTTTCCCTCAGATGAGAAGCAGGACCATCCATGTACAACTTTTTGATGTGTAAATACTTTGGATTTGTATTTCAAAAACTATTATGCTGCTTGTAAATTATGTTGACTTATTTGTCGTTGTGTTATGACTTAAATATTTATCCAAAGGTTATTTGTTTATTTCAGACCTATCACAAATTCTATCAATGAGTTTAATTTCTAATTTGTGATTCTATTCTTATTTGATTATAGAATTGATCAAACGTTTGTAGTCTATCCTATGGGAATTCGGCTTCTTTGATGGATTAAGCATCACAATCATCAAAATATTACAATTAACGATCAAGCGTCGCAAAATTATAATTCAATTAAATTAGAAATGGAAACCAAATTATGTCAAATAAATTTAATTGATCATTTTGAAATTCAATTTAAGCAATTAGAATACCAATATAATCAAATAAACAAGAAAAAAAATCATAAATCGAAATTGATAGTGTAACCTGAATCTCAAGATGTTGATGAAACTCTGAACTCGTGGATTAATCTTATAAAATTAGCCTTGCATGAAATTCAAATAAAAATTATTTATTTCTTGTATCAATCTAAATCCTAATTCTTCCGTTCGTTAAAAATTATTACAAAAGTCCAGATTATAAAAGTCCAGATTAAGAAATCTACAGTTTAGGCCCAGTAAATTTCGTAATTGGTCTTCTCTTTCAACACAAATGTTGTAGTCTAATGTTTAGCTTTCCAACGCCAGCTTGTATGCACCAATACGATATGGAGAGCTCAAGTTGTTGCCTATAGAGCAAACAAGAGTCAAAATACAAATAATAAAATTAAAATGCAAATAATAAAATTATAATTCAAATTCGACCCAAAGTCTAGAAACAAGCTAAAAATATTAATCTATGCTATAAATAGCTTTTAAAATAACAAACTAAAAAGTTAGAAACATGTGGCCAAATGCTATGATCAAATTCCCCCGCAATTAAACTTTTGCACTCTGAGCAAAACAATGCATGCGATTCCAAATATTCTGATGAATGCAAAGTGGTGAGAGAAAAAAAAATATTTCTAGCTTAAGGCAATCATGAGTAGTTTTATTATTACAACCAAGGCAAACAAGAGGACAAGTTAACTAAAGAATGCATCATAAGTGACAGAGTTCTCTCAAAGTGTTTGGGCTACTTTTTACACTCAAAGCACATCATGAAAGCTAGCACTACCATAGGTTTGACAAGCCTCTATAATCTATAGTTGAAACACATGCACATAATGATCAAAAGGTCTTTATTCATGTTGTAATGTGGCCAAGGTTAGGGTGAGATAGTCCTAAGGAAAGTAGGGCTGAAAATCAACATTAAGAAGTAACTCAACAAAACATCATTAGCTTTTATTTTCACACTCTTTTTGCTCACAACACAACCATTTTTACTCATATGTTTTTTCTTTTTTTTTTTGTCTTTTTTTGTTTTTATTTTAGAATTAAAATAAATAAAATCCTAAAACAAATAAAATCCTAAATACTAAATCCTAAATAATACCCCCACACTTAAATTACACATTATCCTAAATGAAAGTAATAGATAGAAAATATGAGTAAGGAAAAGGAGCTCCCTGCTCAAACTTCAATGTAGGTGGGCTTTTCTAAGTAGATTTCTTCTATGGCAGCATCTTCAAACACATAGCTCTCATTGAGTAGCTTGAAGCATTGTCAATTTACTTGAACACTTTCTCGATGTTTTCACTTTTTATTTCCACTGCACCATGAGGAAAAATGTTAGTAACAACAAAATGGCCAATCCACATCGATCAAAGTTTCCCAACCATAATTGTAAAACGAGAGTTGAACAATAAAACTTTTTGGCCAATGGAAAATTCCTTCCTAGAAATCATCTTATCATGAAAGTACTTAGTTTTCTCCTTATAGATTAGAGAGTTCTAATAAGCTTCAAATCTAAGCTTTTCAAGTTGTTACAATTGAAGCTTTCTCTCCAAATCTCTTTTCTCCATCTCAAGGTTTCAAATCATGATCGCCCAATAAGCACGGTGCTCTATTTCCACTTGGAGGTGGCATGCCTTACCAAACCAATTCGATAAGGGGACATCCCTATTGGTTTTTTGTAGGTTGTTCTAAGAGCCCAAAGAGCTTCTTTAAGTCGGTGGCTCTAGTCTCTCCTATTTAGCTGCACCATCTTTTCTAAGATTTGTTTGATGCCTCTATTTGAGATTTAGAAACTATGTGCATAATCACATTCTTCCAAAGCAAAACGTTCATGGTGCAGTTGCAAAAATGAGTGCCTTGATCACTTATGATGACTTGGGGTATTCCAAAGCTGCAAAAAATATTTGATTTGATAAAACCTGCAACAACTTTAGAATCATTAGTCCTAATGGGTATTGCTTCCACCAACCTCGAAACATAATCAACAATTAGTAAAATATAGACAAAACCAAAAGATACAAGAAAAGGGCCAATTTTGTCAATGCCCAACACATCAAATACTTCACAGAATAGCATAGGTTGTTGGAAAAGCATGCTATTTGGCACTATTCACAAGTTTTGTAAGTCTCAAAAGCATTTTTAAAGAAAGTGAGCCAAAAGAAATGTAAGACCCATAATTTTAAAGTGTACTCTATGTAATTTGGTGTATTTTTGGTTTTGAATTCGGAGGCTTTTTAGCCAAAGTTATTAATATTTTGGAGTTTATATGACCAAAGAGATATTTTGATACCTGATTAGAATTACTCGTCGATAAATAAATTAAATTAACTGCGGTGAATCTTTTGCGAAGAGTTTAAATGCGTTATGGGTAAAAGGGTAATTTAATAAATATCTAAAGATTTGGAGATATTTGTTAATTATTATTAATATATATATATATATATATATATATAAAGAAAAGGAAAGGAAGGAAATAGAAAGAAAAGAAAATAGAAAGGAAAGAAAAAGGAAGAAAGGAAAAGAGAAGGAGAGAAAAAAGAAAATTCCATCTTCTTCCTCCCCTGCCTCGCGTGCGTTTTTCTTCCTTCCTCCATCTTCATCCATTTTCGTTCTTCCTTGCTTCCTTGAGTTCGAAATTGATAGTGGGTGATAGGACAAGGATTTCTCAACTTCAATCTTCCTCTTTGATTCGAAAACGAAGGAAAACGGTTTAGGGATTTCAAAACCGTCAAAAACAAATCTCGCCGTTTCTTCTGGATCCAAGCTTCGCTTCACGAAGGGATAGAAGGGAAAGTTGCTCACCACTACACTACGGTGCTAGTGGACCAACTTTGGAAGCGGCATTGCGAGCGGAGATTTTACCGAATTTACTCGCGGTACCGTAATCGAACGTGGGAGCTAACGTGAAGGTAAGGGCTCCTTCCAAACTTTTAGATTGCATTTAGGGCCTTACCTATGGTTGTGTGGAAAAGAATTTTATTAGGGTTGGAGTTGGTTTGGCTAAAATGAATTTAACCCATTTATGTATGATTTTGAGTAAATGAAATTTGTTGAGTTTGAGTGGTATGTTGTGATGATTTGTGTTCATCGTATTTGTCGTGTTCATGATTAATGCTTGTGTGATTTGATATGTTTATGATTGGATTTTATGGAGAAATGAATTGATGCGTTTTAGATTGAATTGGATAATATGTGTGAGTTTGTTTTGTGTGAAATTTGAAAACCATTAGAGTGAAACGAGTATTAAGAACGAGGAATCTCTTAATGTCTTGTTTACTTAATGTGATTTGTTGGTTCATCTTGTCTGTGTTGGGATTGTCGAGTCAAGGTGATGCCATGTGATTTGTTGGTTCATCTTGTCTATGTTGGGTTTGTCGAGTCAAGGTGTTGCCATGTGATTTGTTGGTTCATCTTGTCTGTGTTGGGATTGTCGAGTCAAGGTGATGCCATGTGATTTGTCATTGTCGAGTCAAGGTGAACTTGAGATGTCATTGTGATTGTGTTGATTTTACTAAGAGTTATGTTTTGGAATCGTGGTGATTGTGTGGGAATTGCTAAGTGTTAAGATTTGGAGTTGTGTATGAATATGATTGAATTAGTTTATGTATTTTTGAAAGAATAGGCAGGGAAATCGATTGCCCAATCAATTGCCCAATCGATTGACATTAAGTCAGTGGCTCAGTTATGCTGTCAATCAATTTCCCAATCAATTGCCCAATCGATTGGCATTAAGTCAGTGGCTGAGCTATGCTGTCCATCAATTGCCCAATCGATTGACATTAAGTCAGTGGCTCAGCTATGCTGTCAATCAATTGCACAACCAATTGTCTATTGATTTAAGCCCAGAGTTCAGATTTTTCAAAACAACCTTCAAGTAATCGTTTTCCCAATCGATTGGCTTAGTGGAAATTCTTATTTTGAGTTAGATAATCGATTGCTCAATTGATTTATCAATGTTTTGGTCAGTTATGTATTACTTGATGGATTGAGAACTTCATTTTGATTTCATTTTTATTTGGCAAGGATTATATGCACTTTTAGCATATGGAAAATCCTTTCAAGGTGCATGCTTAGTGGAAAGGTTATTTATGCATTTAAAATCTGGAATGTTATGTATTAACTGTTAATTTCGGTTGGTGACCCTTTACAATTATTGTGGAAATGGAAATTTGGGCTTTGCCCTCAGATGAGAGCCAGGACAATCCTACCGGTTCGTACCCTGCGGATGGGAATGCTTGACTGAAGCTAGGTTAGGAGGATCCTACGGGGCGCGTGGTGATCACTCAGGGTTTTTAGCTTTTTGGTAGAATGATCATATTAGGATGACATAGAGGGAACATATGTCTTTATTTTGAATTGTGGTTTTTTTTTTAAAATTGGAAGACTGTATCTTTACTACTATTGTCAGGATGACATCTTATTTTGACGAGTCCATGTATCACTTATGATTTTGTAAATACTTTGGATTCATACTTTGAGAAACTTTTCCGCTGCTTGTTAAATTATAATGACTTAATTATTTATTTAAAGGTGTTTATCTTATTCATTCCTCTGTTTTACTTTAAGTCCTTTTGAAAAAAAAAAAAAAATACACCCTCGCTTTGAAAAATGGGGTGTTACAAGAAACCTGAGTCTAAGACGTTTCTTGTTGTCCGTTGAGGGCCAAAATGTCCCCCAACTAGAGAGGCATGACAAAAATAAAGAATGGATTAACCCTCATGGTGGGAAACGCATCGCCTAATCACCTGGTCACTACAGAATTTCCATAAATATGGATCATTCCACACATAGTATTTGGAATCACGTTTAAGTTTGTGTATTTTTCAGCAAACCAAGGAGTTACCTCACGCAATTGTAGCAGTTGCTGATCAAGGAAGTCATCTTGAATGGGGATGCGGTCCTTATCCATTTCTATTATGCTTAAATGATCTGTCACAAAATTTTCAGCATCACTCTTATCTTTAATCTCTAAATCAAATTCTTGCAATAACAACATCCACTGGATCAATCTCGGTTTCGCTTCTGGTTTCTTTAGCGAGAACTTGAAAGTTGCATGGTTAGTAAAATCAACTACCTTTGAACCTAACAAATATGATCTACACTTATCAAGTTAAAAAAATAGCAAAAGGATCCTTTTCAATGATAGTATAATTAGCCTGTACAGAATCTAAAGTCCTAGGAGCATAATAAATAACATGGGCAACCTTACCAACCCTTTGTGTAAGGACTGCTCCCACTGCATAGTTAGATGCATCACACATAATTTCAAAAGGGAGGGTCCAATTGGATGGCTGAATTATGGGAGTATAGGTCAGTGTTGCCTTTAAAAAATCAAATGCCTTCTTGCATTTGTCATCAAAGGTGAACCTAACATCTTTTTGCAACAAATTTGATAGTTGAAGAATCTTAAAATTATGGGTCTTACATTACTACCCCCTAAAATTAGTTTCGTCCTCGAAACTATGCGTCGATAAATAACTCTAGGTGTTGTTCTCTCATCTTGCTCTCCAGTTCCCAGGTCGCGTCTCCAGTAATTGGGTTCAAAATCACTTTAACCACGAAACATCCTTGATCCTCAATCGCTTAATCTTTATGTCATCAATTCTCACAGGTGGTACTTCAAACGACAAGTTATCCTTTAGCTGGATTGTGTCCGGTTCGATCACATGAGATGGATCCGCAAGATATTTCCTCAATTGCGACACATGAAACACATCATGGATATTGGACAGTATCGGAGGCAATGCAATTCGATAAGCAACGGGCCCAATTCTTGCAGAAATCAGATATGGTCCAATGAAATTCGGAGTCAATTTCTTCGATTTCAATGCTCTACCAACTCCAGTAGTAGGTGTGACTCTCAGAAATACATGGTCACCCTGTTCGAATCCTATAAGTCTGTGACGCTTGTCCGTATAACTCTTATAATGATCCTGTGAAGTCTTCATTTTCTCCTTGATTTTCCTTACCTTAGCTGTAGTCTGTTGCACCATCTCTGGTCCGACAATCATACTTTCACCGTCCTTATACCAACATAATGGCGCCTGACACTTGCGCCCATATAAAGCCTCATATGGTGCCATTCCAATACTTGCGTGGAAACTATTGTTGTAGGTGAACTCAACCAACGGAAGTACATCATCCCAACTTCCTCTATCATCTAATACACAGGCTCTCAATAGATCTTCCAAGGACTGATTCGTCCTTTCAGTATGTCCGTCCGTTTGTGGATGGTAAGCTGAACTCAATCGTAGTTTCGTTCCCAACGCTTCGTGCAATGCTCCCCAAAAATGTGATGTGAACTTTGGATCACGATCTGATACAATACTCGATGGTACCCCGTGTAGTCTCACAATTTCAGCAATGTAGATCTCTATAAGCTGATCTACCTTATAGGTGGTCTTTACTGGAAAAAAGTGTGCGGATTTAGTCAGTCTATCCACTATCACCCATATAGAATCATTCTTTCTCCTTGTTTTAGGCAATCCAGTTATGAAATCCATGGAAATGCTGTCCCACTTCCATTCAGGTATATCTAAAGGTTGCAACATCCCAGCAAGTCGCTGATGTTCCACCTTCGCTTTCTGACAAGTTAGGCAAATCGATACATACTCCGCTACATGCCTCTTCATTCCTGGCCACCAATAATTTTGCCTCAAATCCTGATACATCTTTGTCGCTCCAGGATGAATACTCAACTTACTCTTATGAGCCTCTTCTAAAATCGCTTTCCTCATATCTGCAATTTCTGGTACACAAATCCTACCATTACATCGCAAAATATTATCTGATCCAATCTTGAATTATGTGGTCTTCCCTTGCACTATTAGGTTCATTTTCTCTTGAATTAAGACGTCATCTTGAGAATTTGCAATGTCTTCAAGTAGTCCACTCGAAATCTTAATCATTCTGAATTTCAAAATTCCCGGTGCAAACTCTACGTTCAAGTGTAGGTCTCTAAAAGCTTCCCACAACTCTTGTTGTCTAGCCATAATTGTAGAAGACACCGACACACTCCTTCTACTCAACGCGTCAGCCACTACATTGGCCTTCCCAGGGTGGTACTGCAGTGTGAAATCAAAATCCTTGAGAGTTTCCATCCATCGCCTCTGGCGCATGTTCAATTCCTTCTGATCAAACAAATATTTCAAGCTTTTATGGTCACTGAACATTGTGAACTTGCACCCATATAAATAGTGCCTCCATATCCTCAATGCAAAAACAACCGCCGCAAGCTCCAAATCATGAGTAGGATAGTTCCTCTCATGATTCTTCAATTGCCTTGAAGCATAAGCCACAGCTTTCTTGTGATGCATCAGAACACATCCCAACCCTTGGTGAGATGTGTCACAATAAACTTCATAGGGTTCATCTGATTGCGGTAACACCAACACTGGTGAGGTCGTCAATTTTCTCTTTAGTAATTGAAAATTTTCCTCACACTTCTCCGTCCATGCGAACGGTTGATCTCTTCTAGTAAGTTGTGTCAATGGAGTCACAATCTTAGCAAAACCTTCAATAAACCTCCTGTAGTACCCTGCCAGTCCTACAAAACTTCGTATGTCAGTGACAGTCTGAGGCTGTTTCCAAGCAAGAACCGCCTCGATCTTAGCCGGATCTACAGCGATTCCTTCCTTGGTTATCACATGTCCTAAGAAATTCACTTTCTCTAGCCAAAATTCACACTTTGACAGATTGGCATACAATTGCTTCTCGCATAAAATCTCGAGAACTTGACGTAAATGTTCTCTATGCTCCTCTTCAGTTCTTGAATAAATCAATATATCATCAATGAACACCACAACAAATTTATCAAGGAATGGATTAAAGATTCTGTTCATGTAGTCCATGAAAATTGCTGGTGCATTGGTAACTCCAAACGGCATCACGAGATATTCATAATGTCCATAACGGGTTCTGAAAGCAGTTTTCTGAATATCTCTTTCTCTTACTCGAATCTGATGGTAACCCGACTTCAGGTCAATCTTCAAAAATACCGCGGCCCCCCTTAATTGATCCATTAAATCATCAATGCGTGGCAAAGGATAATGATTCTTAATAGTTGCCTTATTAAGCTGTCTGTAATCTACACATAACCGCGAGCTTCCGTCTTTTTTCTTAACTAGTAAAACAGGAGCTCCCCGTGGCGATACATTTGGTCTAATAAATTTCTTCTTCAACAAATCTTCAATTTGGCCCTTGAGCTCATTTAATTCCGATGGTGACATTCGGTACGGCGCAATCGAAATTGGTCCCGTTCCTGGGTGGAAATCAATGAAAAACTCCACTTCTCTTACTGGTGGCAATCCTGGAATTTCTGTTGGGAATACATCCCGGTACTCTTTGACAAGAGTCACATCTTCTATGTTCACATTTATCCTTGCCTCCACATTAGCCAAAGACAAAAACTCATGAGTCCCTTCAGTTAGTGACACTTGGAGTTTGTTAGCGGCTAAATACTTAACAACTCCTGGTTCGGGGAAAAGAACCAATTTACGAGCACAATCCAAGATCACATAATGATAAGACATCCAATCCATACCGAGAATGACCTCGAGTGATTGTAGCGGTAAAAAAATCAAATTAACCAAGAAATCCCTATTCTGAATAGTTATTTGACAATGTAAACAAGCAGAATTTACAGTCAAAGCCTTAGCAGGTGTGGAGACAACCAAATCGAAAGGTAAAGCGAACACAGATAACTTCAAACGATTCACACAATCCATAGCAATGAAGGAATGGGTTGCCCCTGAATCAAAAAGGGCAGTTAAAGTGTTACCTACAATCTCACAGTCACGTTGAATCAGATTATCAGATGGATTCCCCTCTTCAGCACTCACATAATAAATGCGTCCTCTAGCAATAGGACGGGTAGCCCTAGCTACATTCACAACTGATTCCACCTTTGGAGCCGTGCAATCCCTTGCAAAGTGCCCTAGCTTCTGGCAATTATGGCACGTCGGTCTATTAGAGGTACAATCATTAGCATAATGTCCCTCTTCCCCACATCGGTAACGTCAAACCACTCGTCCCAATTGTCTCCTGAAATTCTGGTTCCCTGGATGATTCTGCCTACCGTTGTTATTCTGTGGTCGATTATAATGTTTAGCAACTTGCTTCCCCTTGTTGTTCTTATAATTCACCCGACTAGGCCCTCCAGCACTAAAATTCCCTCCTCGGCTAGCCCTCTTATTCTTCATGTCCTCGACTTCCCTGCATTTTTCCACGAGGACTTGGAAACGTTGAATTCCCAAAGGCAAGACAGAATCCTGGATCTCATATTTTAGTCCGTCTTGGAAACGATGACACATGAACGGTTCATCAATCTCTTCACGGAAAAACATAAAGTGTCTTGATAGGGATTCGAACTTAGCGGCATATTCGCCCACGGTCATGTTTCCCTGCTGTAGTTTCAGGAAATCATCACCCAATTTAGTCATGGTGCTCATTGGGAAGTATTTGTCTAAAAACTTTCTTTTGAACGATTCCCAATTCACCTCCTCGTGGGCCGACCTCATCAACAAACTTGTACTCCTCCACCAGTACTCCGCATCCCCTAACAGAATATAAGTGGCATAGTTGACCTTCACTGCAGCCTGACAGTTAATCATTTCGAAGATCTTCTCCACTACTTGGATCCACTGATCCACTTTCTCCGAGTTCTCATCCCCCTTAAACTTGGGAGGATTGTAACGACGGAAATCTTCCAACCCTCTTGACTCTGCAGCACGGATCTCTCTTTCCTTCTTTTCGAGATCGCGTTGAGTCTTGGCGGCAGTTTGTGCAACAACAGCAGCAGCCATGTTATTCATAGCTTCCGCCATTCGATCATCCCTGTTAGCATTGGCTCTCGAAGTGTCATCCCTTCTTGGCGGCATGGTGTTCCTATAAAACCATCATCAATTAGAATCTTAACACTACATAAAATTCCAAAGCTAACTTCCCTCCACAATCCACGCATAATAATTATTGCAGACCTGTCCACTCCAACCACCTAACCCGACACATGATCAGATAACAACTCCTAACCTACAGGTTGACCTACGATCAATAACCAAAGGTTCCACAGCCCCAAAGAAAACCCAACCAAAGCTCTGATACCACAAATGCAACACCCCGTTTTTCAAAGCGAGGGTGTATTTTTTTTTTTTCAAAAGGAATTAAAATAAAACAGAGGAATGAATAAGATAAACACCTTTGAATAAATAAGTAAGTCATTATAATTTAACAAGGAGTGAAAAAGTTTCTCAAAGTATGAATCCAAAGAATTTACACAATCATAAGTGATACATGGACTCATCAAAATAAGATGCCATCCTGACAATAGTAGTAAAGATACAGTCTTCCAATTTTTAAAAAAAAACCCACAATTCAAAATAAAGACATATGTTCCCTCTATGTCATCCTAATCTGATCATTCTACCAAAAAGCTAAAAACCCTGAGTGATCACCACGCGCCCCGTAGGATCCTCCTAACCTAGCTTCAGTCAAGCATTCCCATCCGTAGGGTACGAATCGGTAGGATTGTCATGGCTCTCATTTGAGGGCAAAGCCCAAATTTCCACAATAATTGTAAAGGGTCACCAACCGAAATTAACAGTTAATACATAACATTCAAGATTTTAAATGCATAAATAACCTTTCTACTAAGCATGCACCTTGAAAGGATTTTCCATATGCTAAAAGTGCATATAATACTTGCCAAATAAAAATGAAATCAAAATGAAGTTCTCAATCCATCAAGTAATACATAACTGACCAAAACATTGATAAATCAATTGAGCAATCGATTATCTAACTCAAAATAAGAATTTCCACTAAGCCAATCGATTGGGAAATCGATTGCTTGAAGGTTGTTTTGAAAAATCTGAACTCTTGGCTTAAATCAATCGACAATTGGTTGGGCAATTGATCGGGCAATTCATTGACAGCATAGCTGAGCCACTGACTTAATGCCAATCGATTGGGCAATTGATTGGGCAATTGATTGACAGCAAAGCTGAGCCACTGACTTAATGCGAATCGATTGCGCAATTGATTGGGCAATCAATTTCCATGCCTATTCTTTCAAAAATACATAAACTAATTCAATCACATTCATACACAACTCCAAATCTTAACACTTAGCAATTCCCACACAATCACCACGACAAGTTGGATTTTCGAAATAGTTTTGCAATCAAACTTGCTATCACACAATTCCAAAATATAACTCTTAGTAAAATCAACACAATCACAATGACATCTCAAGTTCAAATACTCAATAAGAAACTTGAATCAACACACTTGCACACAATTTCAAAACATACTGCTTAACAATTACAACGCAATACCCACACAGACAAGATGAACCAACAAATCGCATGGCACCACCTTGACACGACAATCCCATCACAGACAAGATGAACCAACAAATTACATGGCATCACCCTGACTCGACATTCCCAACACAGATAAGATGAACCAACAAATCACATGGCATCACCTTGACTCGAAAATTCCAACACGGACAGGATGAACCAACAAATCACATGGCATCACCTTGACTTGACAATCCCAACACGGACAAGATGAACCAACAAATCACATGGCATCACCTTGACTCGACAAT
>JBBPBS010000577.1:1220397-1285283 GCA_037974835.1 Cicer judaicum | reverse complement strand
AAGATGAACCAACAAATCACATGGCATCATCTTGACTTGACAATCCCAACACAGACAAGATGAACCAACAAATCACATGGCATCACCTTGACTCGACAATCCCAACACAGACAAGATGAACCAACAAATCACATGGCATCACCTTGACTTGACAATCCCAACACGGACAAGGTGAACCAACAAATCACATGGCATCACCTTGACTCGACAATCCCAACACAGACAAGATGAACCAACAAATCACATTAAGTAAACGAGACATTAAGAGATTCCCCATTCTTAATACTCGTTTAACTCTAATTGTTTTCAAATTTCACACAAAACAAACTCACACATATTATCCAATTCAATCTAAAACGCATCAATTCATTTCTCCACAAAATCCAATCATAAACATATCAAATCACACAAGCATTAATCATGAACACGACAAATACGATGAACACAAATCATCACAACATACCACTCAAACTCAACAAATTTCATTTACTCCAAATCATACATAAATGGGTTAAATTCATTTTCTCCAAATCAACTCCAACCCTAATAAAATTCTTTTCCACAAAACCACAGGTAAGGCCCTAAATGCAATCTAGAAGTTTGGAAGGAGCCAGGTAAGGCCCTAAATGCAATCTAAAAGTTTGGAAGGAGCCCTTACCTTCACGTTAGCTTCCACGTTCGATTACGGTACTGTGAGTAAATCCGGTAAAATCTCTGCTCGCAATGCCGCTTCCAAAGTTGGTCCACTAGCACCGTAGTGTAGTAGTGAGCAACTTTCCCTTTTATCCCTTCGCGAAGCGAAGCTTGGATCCAGAAGAAACGGCGAGATTTGTTAGGAATGTCGAGTCATAGAGTACACTTTAAAATAGCAAAATTCAACAAAATTCAGCTTTTTAAAGGGTTTCTAAACCAATCAACACTTACACACAAATCCAAACAATCACACTTAGCAATTATAGCATAATCACCACGAAATCTTGAGTTTCGAAATGGTTTTGCAATCAATCACACTTACTCACAATTCCAAAACATCCACACTTAGCAATTATAACACAATCACCATGACAACTTGAGTTCAAACACTCAATCATAATCTTAAATCAAACATGACTCGCGTGCTAAGCTCCCTAATGAAATGCGTATATGCCAAAAGGCATGTACTCATAATTCCAAACTAAAACCCTCCTCGAAGGACCGTAAATCATAATTGTACCGCCAATCACAGGTCGAAGTACTAAATTACCAAGGTGCTACCTATCACGGTTCAACACGATTTACCAAAAATGTGCAGTCTATCGAAGACCTTACACGATGCGACAATCCCCACAAGGATAAGATGAACCAATTAATCACATGGAATCATCTCGCGGCCCATCCGGTCACCACTATCACCATGGCCCATCTGGTCGCCATTTACTATGAAATACATGAGCATACTCTGACTTTATCCACGACAATCGTTAAGTAAATGCAGATATTAAATGATTCCCCATTTTTAATACTCATTTAACTTTAACAATTTTCACGACAATCACTATGTAAATACAGATATTAAAGGATTCCCCATTTTTAATACTCATTTAACTTTAACCATTTTGGACGACAATCATTAAGTAAATGCAGATATTAAAAGGTCCCCCATTTTTAATACTCATTTAACTCTAACAATGTTGGACGACAATCATTAAGTAAATGCAAATATTAAAAGATTCCCCATTTTTAATACTCATTTAACTCTAATAATTTTGACGACAAACATTAAGTAAACGTAGATATTAAAAGATTCCCCATTTTTAATACTCATTTAACTCTAACAATTTTCATGACAAACATTAAGTAAACGTAGATATTAAAAGATTCCCCATTTTTAATACTTGTTAATCTCTAATGATTTTCAAATTCCACACAGAACATACTTAGACATATTCTCAAATTCAATCCACAATTCACACCAAATCACATCGATTCATTTTTCCAAAAAATCCACACAAACACATCTCAAAATTTATAAATATTAATTATGAACACGTCAAACACGACAACCACAAATCATCAAAACCCACCACTCAAACATATCAAATTCCATTTCCTAAAAACCACTCATAAATGAGTTAAATTCATTTTCCACAAAACACTCATCAATATCACCAAAAACCCAACTCTAAAATTTCACCCATAAAAGCATTAAATTCATTTTCCCCAAATCTACACTTCAACCCTAACAAATTTCTTTTCCACCCAACCACAGATAAGTCCCTAAATGCAAACTAAAAGTTTGGAAGGAGCCCTTTCCTTAACGTTAGCTTTAATGAGCGATTACGGTACCGCAAGTAATTTCGATAAAATCTCCGCTCGCGACGTCGCTTCCAAAATTAGTTCACTAGCACCGTAGCATGGAGGTGAGCAACTTTCCCTTCTATTAATTCTTGAAACAAAGCTTAGATATAGTAGGAAAATGAGGGTTTGTGATTGACGGTTTTGAAAACCCCTAACACCGTTTTTCTTCATCTTCGAATCAAAGAAGAAGAAGGAAGTTGAGAGCTCTTTTCTTTATCAGCCACTAAGCCTTGGGTTTCTTTTCTTGAAGCAAAAGTAGGAACAAAGAAAATGGAAGGAAGTAGGAAGAAGAAGAAGAAGGGTTCGCGAGAATGGAGGGAAACGTATTTCCTTTTCCTCTGTTTCTGGTTTTTCTTTCTTAGCTTTTCCTCCATTCTAACATATATATACATGTGTTACTTTATATTATTAATAATAATATATATGTATATATATATATATTTATATATATATTATAATTAAAATCAAACCCACAAATATCTACCAACTCTTACCAACATCACTTCACTCAAATCTCAAATCATTTTGATAAAAATATCTACTCTCGTTGCAACTCAATTGACAGATAAAATTTTCTACAACCAGATATATTTATAACAAAATTGCCCGATATTAAATTCTTCGTAACGTAAATAAATTATTCTCCAACAAATAATTTTAGTCGGGGCTCCAAAAATATTTTTGGCATTAAATTCATTAAATACCAAAATACAATGATTTGGCTAAAAAGCCTCAGAGTTCAACACTAAAATAACCTAAAGTTGCATAATTTAGGATTCAAAATTTAGGGTCTTACACAACAACTCAATCACCTATCCCCTTCATTGCCCTACCATCATTTTCCCACTCCCTCATTGTTGCATCTCCCCTTAATTCCTCGCTTTTTTCTCCCTTCGGCATCGTGCATCTTGCCCCAACCATTGTCGACATAGTCTCTTATTCATCATCAGACGATTCCTCTGACTTTTCCCTCTAACTCTACTTCCTCCTCTATCCCTCTAGCAACTGTCCCTTCCACCCAACCCTCTACACCTAGCTTCCCTGACCTTCAAATTTTCCTTATCTCCCTTTCTGCAAAAAAAACTCTCACACCCGAACCCAAAATCCTCAAAGTCTAGATCCTAATGATGTTTCAAACTAGTGGAACACAATACAAGGTCCTTTCTTTTGTTAAAAACTAGTTTCATGACAATAGAGATTATGGTTTCCATATGGGTTCATAAAAACATGCAACTTTCATTCATTTGATGAAATCATCTACTTGTGGATGGTACAAATCTAGAAAGTTACAAGCTATCGATCCCAAAAGCTCCTCACTGACAGCCCATCAGGTTCATTCAAGGCTACCCCTTCTCCCTCTAGTGATCCCATTTTGGAATTTGCAATAGTGGCTTCATTCACACCATTGCAGCTTCTTGTGGTCATCCAACAGATTGAGATTCGCACTTTAGATGCGTCTAGTAAAGTGGCTCTAAGTTGTGCGACTTATACTTGGGTAATGGACTCTTATTGTATCCTCTCATAAATAGACAAAGACAGAGACACATCATATATTGCCCTCTTTTTGCTATGTCTAATACGCGAATAAATATTGCAATGCAGTGTCTCTAATATTGAGAACCATTATCACAACTTTTATGAGAACAATATATTTGACTTCAAAAATTATGAAAGAATATATGGTCAAGATTTGTAGAAGATTTAAAAAAGCTTTGAAGAATATTTGATCAAGATTTATCTACAACAAAATATGAATAGAATTAATCTGAACAAATTACAAACATATTCATTTTGAAGAATTTACAATCTCAATCTAAACAAAAAAGGAACACATTCAATTTGAAGAATTTACAAACGCAATCTAAACAAAATGCAATTCAAAACTAACCAAGGACTAAATTGAAGCCCAAATTTTAACTATAAATAGATATTCAAGGCTGAATAAGAAAATTGTCGAAAAGCACAAAAGAATAGTCTTACAATTCAAAGAGAGAAATACTTGTTCATGTTAGAAATATTTTCTAACTCTGATTTTCTTATAGTGTGAGAGTTATTATTACTATAATATTATAAACTTTTTAGAAGCAACTACTCAAGTTCCAATCTTTTGTATCCAACCAGATAGTGGTTTAGTTCATTCTTCAATCTGGGGTTGTTAGGTTGTTAGGAGAAGACTTGGCTTGTAGAGTCAAGATGGTTAGTTCATCAAAAGTCTGGGGTTGTCATGCTCTTTAGGAAGAGTGGCTTGGAGGGTTAGATGCTTTGCAATTCAAGGTATTTGAATTAGTTGATTAAAGCCTTCTGAATGAGGAGATTAGATGTAGTCAAGTTAGAGGGGAACTAGGATAAATCTATGTGTCAAATTATTTATGCTTTCATTGTTTGGTACCTCTAAATCTGATTGCTTCTACTCCAAGTCACCAAAACCAAACTAGTTTATTTATTTATTTATATATTATCAAAATTTTGTCAACTTTGACAAACACAGTTCGACCTCCTTCACATGTTTGCACCTTCAATTAGCATCAAAGCTTGGTCTCAAGACATAGCTCTTTACAGTGTTTGAGAAAAGATCCAAGGTTTAATATGTCTATATTTAGTGAAGAAGTTGTTGGAGGAAACATTAATAGATCCTACCTCTATTTGATGGAGAACATTTTTCAGTATTGTAAAGACAAGTTGTGAAGTTTCTATATTTCACAAGATCTTGAACTTTGGGACTTGGTGGAAAATGGTTATATTGCTCCAAAGAATACTGATGGTATTGAAATTCCAAGAAAGGAGATGAAGGTTGATCAGAAGAAGATGTAAAAGATGCATCATAAGTCTAGAACATTCACGATAAATGCAATCACCTTCAAGGAGTTTGACAAGTGCACCAATTAGGAGACAACAAAGAGTATTTATGAAAGTCTGATTCTGACCTATGAAGGAAGCTAGCAAGTTCAAGAAGCAAAGGCCAACCTCCTAGTCCAAAATTATGAGTTGTTCGAGATGGAAGAAGATGAAGACATTGAAAAAATATTTTCTAGTTTGCAGACCTTGGTCTCAAGATTAAAGGTACTTGAGAAGAGTTATACTAATGCTGATCATGTGAAGAAAATTCTTAGGAGTCTGACAAGCAAGTGGAGACCTAAGATCACTGATATTCGGGAAGCAAAGGATTTGAATACTCTAAAGTTGGAAGGATTAACCAGCCCTCTCAGATCACATGAAATTGAGCTTTAAGAAGATGAGCCCAATAAGAAGTACAAGACTCTAGCCTTGAAATCCAAGCAGAAGAAGGTTCTAAAGGTAACATCATAATCAGAGGATAGTGATTCATATGATATGAATCTGACCTCAGAGAAAGAGGAGATTGCTTTAATATCCTAAAAAGTTCAAAAGATGTGGCACAACAGAAAGAATAAATTTCCCCAAATATATTCCAAGCAAACCAAAAGACGGAATGATGATAAATATGAGAAGAAAAACATTATACACTATGCACCCAATGAACCTGGACATATCAAGTCTGAATGTTCAAATGGAGAAAGGGAAACACCAGAGGAAAGATTCCAGAACCAAGAAGAAGAGTCTCAGGGGTACATATGATGATTATGAGGAATCCTCTAACGATGAACAAGTAGATTTGGCTATGATAGCTCATACCAACTCTGCTTCTGGATCCAACACAAATTTTAACTCTAGAAGTGAATCAACAGATGAATAAATTGAGGTATTTTCTGACTTTACTCAATTTGATTTAATTACTACTATAAATGATTTTTTAAATAATAATAACAAATTCCCTTTAAAACTAAAAATACTTTAAAGAATCAAAGTGTTGAATTTAAAACAGAAAATGTAACTCTGAAAAGCTATATTACTGAACTTAAAATTAAGAATGCAAATTTGAAAACTGATATTGTTGAACTTAAGGTTAATAATCTAACTCTAAAAAGCAATCATATTTCAACATCAATTGAAAATACCACATGTAACTCTGATAAGCATGAACAAGCATTTGAGTATTTTCTTGCTAATGGTACGAAAAGAAGCAAATATGCTTCTATGATTTATGGAGTTAGTAGAATTGTTAAAAGAGGTATTGGATTTGAAGAAATTGTAACTGAACCAAAACCTATTCCCTATGATATCTTGTGTATTGTTTGCTCCAAGGAAGGTCACTCTAAATTATCTTGTCCCATATTAAATACAAGCAACAACAAGAAACCTTTCAATACTAACAAACCAGGATCCAACCAAATTTGGGTACCTAAGAACAAAATTATCTTGGTTGCAAGCACTCGTTGTAAGAGCTTATTCAGATAAACTCAAAAACCTTATTGTTGTAACCTATCCCAGTAGTGGTTTCCTTTCTCAACAGTTTGACTATATTAAGCTAGAAGATTGAGAAGATTGAAAACAATCCGTGCGACTAGTAGGTATTCATGTACATGTCTTATTTAGTGACAATTCAGTGGATTAAATCCTTCAAGTTGAAGGAACTAGAAGTAGCTACCGTGTAGGTGGTGAACAAGGATAAATTGTTGCGTCTTTCTTCTCAGTTCTCAGACCCATGCTTTATCTTATTTACTTTGAGTATAATTACGCAAAAAAAAAAAAAATTAAACACACAATTAAAACCCTCATTTCTTGTGTTCTTTTCATTCTTCAAGGGAACTATTACCTATTGTCTCGTACTCAATGATCTTGCCCTTATGATCACCTCCAAAGCTTACGAATCCTCCACTTTGGAGGGTCGGGTCTTCCAACATAGAATTTTCTCCCGTCATGTTGTGTGAGAATCCACTATCTAGGTACCATGACTGTTGCTTTAACTTTATGGTAAAGGATATCTGCAGAATAGATTATTTTATTCTTAGGTGCCCAAATTTGGTTGGGTCCTAGTTTATTAGTTCTAAAAGGTGTCTTATCTTTCTATGATTTTTTTATAGGACAAGTTCTTGTATTGTGACATTTCTTAAGGCAGTGCACACAATTAGTTTCATATATGTTAACATTAGGAGTTTTCTCTGATTCTTCAAAACCAATGTGGTGTTTATTATTTCTGCTAACACCATTGATCATAGAAGATTTCTTTCTTCAGCCTATGCCATTCGCAAGAAAATATTGAAAAGTTATTTCGTACTTAACAGAATTGCAGATTTTATCCTATGATGTTTTTGGAACATTTTCTTTTAGAGTTAGATTTTCCCTATTTAGGTGTTGAACTTCCTTTCCAAATGAACTACATTTATTTGTTAAGATGTAACTTCCTTCTTCAGCCTATGCCATGGGCTTTTCTATGAGATTTAAGTCTTGAAGAAACCATATCATTTTTGTTGAGAAACTCATTTTACATATCTATAATTTCATTAAGAGAATGGTTAAACAATACCTCAATTTCTTTATCAGCAAATTCATTGTTAGAGTTTGGGTCATAGTGAGTGTCAGCCATTACAACCATGTTTGCATGCTTTTCATCTTCATTAGATGATTCATCAAAGTCATCCCAAGTAGCCATCAAACCTTTTGTTTTCGCCTTGTAGTCTTTTCTTTAGGATTTTCCTTTCTCAAATTTAGGACATTCTGATTTTAAATGACCTGGTCCTTTCCACTCATAGCAGATGAGTCATTTCTACTCTAGTCTTTCACTTCTTTCTCTATTACTTTGGTGTTTTCTGAAATCTCTTTTACGGAAATATTTATTCCTATTGTTCCACATGCACTGGATTTTTCTTTAGATCTACTATTTCCTCTTAACAATTGATCTACTATTTCTCCCAGAACTAACAATTGATCTACTATTTCTCCCAGAACTAAAAGAGAGTTAGGATTTCCTCTTAACAAAAAGAAATACCCTCAAATGCACACATAAGAATTTATACTGCACGTATTGAAATAGAAATAAATAATTGATGTTACTAACCATAGTATGATAAAATAAAAAATGTTTTTACATAGCATATCGTAATTAAATTAATGGTTTATACTCATTTCAATATAGTATACGAAATTTGATGACCCAAAGTAGGTAATAGCTAATGTAGTTTAATGGCTAAATAGCACCAACGATCCCTTAACTTAATTTCAGTTAACATTTTAGTGCTTTATCTTTTTTTTCTCTCGATTTGTTGCTTTATTTTAATTTTAAGTGAGAATTTTATCTTTTTTATTTTAAAATGTCTCATGATGATTAGGTTATCAAACATTTTAACATGTTTAGTTGTTTACAAAGTGTGTTGTAGGTGGTCCTCGCCTATTCTTTATGGCAACGGTTTTTTACTTTTGCCCACGAAGTCTAAAAAACTGTTGCTGAATACACTCAAAGAGGCCATAGTTTGTTTGATTGTTTCTGGCCACGGTTTTATGAACTAGTTTGGCCAGAAGTTTACAAATGTTGCATATACTATTAGGTCACGGTTTTGTGTACATTATTTATGTTACAGACAACACATTTATAATGTGGTCAAAAGAATAGACAACATTTTTTGGTCTAAGACAATAGATTTGTATGTGTTGCATATAACTTTATATCACGATTATTGAAATGTTGGTAACACGTTTACCCAAAAAAATTTAAATATTGCCTTTTTGTTTAGGCCACAACAATAAAAATGTTTTAAACCACACTTTTTATGTGTTGTTTATACTTTTCAACCATAAACATTCAATTTATTTAGTCTACATTTTTCTATTTGTTGCCTATAGGTTTATCATACACTCTCATTTTTTTGGCAAACATCGATAATTAATTATTATTTCTTGTAATTCATAATGGAACATTAACTAATTATTATTGAACAAAACACAAAAGAGTTAAACATAATCAAGTCTTAATTAAAGTATATATTATGAAGAAAAACAATTGTCTCATCAAAATAATGTAACACAAATACTACTAGATATCTAAAAAAAACCAATACATGATTAGATAAAAAAAACCAACAAGTTTTTTATTCCTGATGCAACAACCAAAATTTGCATTGCCAAAAAACAACCAAGTCTTCAATACATTCCACTAACTTCATGTATCTTGGTGATGATCTTCAAGTCCAACCTGAAAAGGGAAAATATACAATTATATTTATGAATAATAAAAAAATGAATCACAAATGTTTATCGCAACAACAAAATTAATGTTTTATTTAGGTATGTTAAACTAACAACATATCACAAGTACTAAAGACCAACAATTTATAAGTCTACAAGATACCTAATCATTGCAATAAATCAACTTAATTATATCACAGTTAAGTAAATCAAACTAATATACTTATACCTTTTCAGAAACATGGGTTGATGTAGACGAATAGAGTGTCGCACTATTTGTAATACCTAAAGCATGTCCCATCATGTTATCAACAGTAGTTTCACTTAAACTTGGGTTTTGCTACTTCAAGACACATTTTAGAAGTTCCTCATATGACTCATATTCTTCCATCCTTTCGTTCATGCTACTAATTTCACCTTCATAATGTTTCTTAATGTTAGCAATCTGTTCTTATTTTTAACATTGTTGGTGTAGCTGTTCTTCCATAACAACAAACTGTACCAGACATTTCTTTGCCGAACAATGATTGAAAGGCTTGGTCAGGAGGCTCACAAGTGTTTTGAATTGAATCTTAAAGTTTTTCCTAATAAGAAAAAAAATATCAATGTTAAAATTTGAAAATTTAGACATTAAAAATATATAATGAGAAGAAAAACATACAATGACATTTCTTCATCAATTTTTCCTTTTCTTCGCTAACGAGTTATGACAAACATTTCAGCTTGGGTGACTTCCTCCCCATTTTCGTTCTATGTACGCTTTATTGGAAAAGTTGGTAATTAAAACTTATTAGAATAACTTGTTATTTATATATAACAAACACACATAAATAAGAATAAATATTGTACCTCTTTTGCAAAAATTCTAGCAAAATTTGTTGGCCACATTTGATGCATAAACTTTTGTTTAGCCCTATTGACAATATATTTATTGCTAATGTTCTACAATGTAAGTGAAAAGAAATTAAAGTAGGATATATATATGAAAAAGATTCTATACAACACAAAGTGGCTAAAAGTAATGTAAAATATGTACAAACTTACTTGGATGATACTATTATTCCCATATTTCAACAATTTCTTGAAATGAGGTTCTGGTATGCTTTCAGGCCTGTTTTTTTAACCTTTCCTTCAAAGTTGAGTATTTCAAGCGTCCTCTTGAGAACCTTTGTAACGTCTCCATGCATCATTTATTCGAGAAAAAACAAATTTTTTTCCTTTCTTATGAATGATAAATTTACTCTGAGAAACATAGTCGTGATCAACATGTGATAACTAATTGATGATCAAACTTTGTCATTAGGTCCTATCACTTCTCCTTCATTGTCTAAGGTGACTTCTATACGGAATTTTCTTCCATGTATTCAACCACTTAGTTGGTCCCCTAGTTTTTTTCTTAGTTTTCCCTATTTTGACATTAAGTTTACATAAGATAAGATCAAATTCGAAAGACGAGTCACAAATATATATATATATATATATATATATATAAGAAATTAATATTTGATCATTACTATTACGTTCGTCATCTTCATCTTGATCTTCATTCTCTTCTTCCATGACATATTCTTCCTCTTCACTTCCTATATCATCAAGTTCATTATTTTCCTTAAGAAAATCTTCAATTAACATTGATTTGCATAAGGGCATTCTTTTGATTTTCTTTGTTGCACTTTGTTGACTTGTCATTTCCTCGTCATCTTCATTTTGCACCATTTTTTTGGCCTTTTCTTTTGTTCTTAAAATGTCATTTTCTTTCGATGCCTTTTTCATTGGTAGTTGAACTTCTTAATTCTCCACACTTTTTTTTGGCTCTTTGATTCTGCAAGGGTGATTTTCTTTGATTCAAAATGGGACCGTTTGGATCTTGATTTATTCTTGATCCTTGATTATTAGTCATTCATGCTTCATTTGAAACTTTCTTGACATTGTCAAACTTCTTTTTGGTTGAACAAAGATCCTTATTTGAAGATATATTTATTTGATCAATTGCTGTAAAATTTGATAACTTGAATTATGCTTGAGGTGCAATATTAATTGAAGGATGCTTCACTCCTTGAATTTGCTTGTCTAACACTGTAGCCTTGGACCTAATCTTATTAGTTGATGGATTGTTTTGCTTGCCAATGGGTTCTTTGGTTCCAACCATATCTTCATTAGTTACTCCAATGCCTCTCATTATCTTTTCATGCTTGATTTTGAATCTCCTTAGTAATTCATTGCTTGAAGTAGCTCAAACTTGGAAGTATTTCTCTCACCTTGGTCTTGAGCATTCAACTTTTGTTTAAAACTTGCTTCCTTATTCATTTTTTGTACAAAAATAAATAAAATATCAGTAATAGGACAATAAACAAAATTGTTTTTGTCAAAATACTAATACCAATTTAAAAATAAACAAAACAGTAGAAGGAATATAAAAATAAGGCAATATGATGGCACCAAGATACTAACAGTAACAAGAATATAAAAACAAGTCAATAGAACATTTTTTGAAAAGGACAAACAAAATATACAGATTAATAACTCTTCATCGTCAAAGTTACAATCATCTTTGTCTTCGAATTCTTTCATAACATGTGCAGGCTTCTCAACTATTGTTGCTGGAATATCTTCCCTAACCCAATTGAGGTCCTTTACATTAAGTGATGCATTTATATTTCCAATAACATAAAATGGATCATCCAAATATTCTTCTTAAGTTGTACCATTTGATTGATCACCCATGTTAAACAAATCTCTAGGAACAATTTTCATAACATATTTTTTATTTTCATCGGAAGGATCTTGGACATAAAAACATTAGTGGACTTCAGACACTGGAACAAATGGATCATTTTGATAATATTTTTTTGTTGAAATGTACACAAGTAAGCCCATATTTGTCTTCTTTAGCCTCAACCCAATCACACTTAAACAACATAAATTTGAGTTGACTAAAATAGTCTAACTCAATTATGTCATCAATTGCTCCATAGTAAGTGACAAGATCTATTTTAGGATTTTCATCCTTAGAACTTGCAAAACTTTCAGTCAAAGAAATCAAAGTTACAACATAATTTGAGTTTTGCGTCTTGCATCACGTTTCATAGTGTGAAATCTAATTGATGAGGTAGCCTGAAAACCTCTTTGCAACAACATATGGACCTCAATATAATGCTTTGAGGTGAATTAACACGTCATTTTCCATGGCTCGAAGTTTAAAACATTCACTAAAATATTGACCTTGTCTTTTGGCCTTTATCCACTTTCCTCCTTTAGTGTGACTACTAACACATTTACTGTACTCTCTATCAAGGTAACAATATTAGTTGTTAAAACTAAATATAAGATATGTTTTTATTACATGTATGGAATAAACAATAAACTATTATGGTACCTTATGTATGTTTGCATATCATCGCAATTGAACAATATGTATCTCTGGGCTTGAGCTTTTGATGTTAAGTCTATTGAAAATGATTTACCATTTTGCTTCCCTCCTAAAGGTCTACCAATACTTGAAAAGTAATCATTTGAATCTACTTCGCAAGAATCATTGTTGTCATAGTTTCTATCCATTTTATTTAGCCTTGTATCTACACTTTTATGCAAATATCTTGAGCAAAGTGTTAAAGTTTCTTCAGCCAAATATCCCTAAGCAATAAGTCCACATAATTTTCCTTTTGTGGGATACATCCATCGAAATTGAACAGGACCGCCTAATCTAACTTCATGTACAAGATGAATAGGCAAATGAACCATTACATCAAAAAAACTTAGAGGAAACACCATCTCCAATTGACAAAGTATTTCAACAATCTCTCCATGGACCATCATTTTCTCTCTCTTAATCTTCTTTCCAAATTCATTTTCAAAATATTTTAAGTTTTCCAAGATTTCTATACCTTCTAACATAGGTGGTGCAACCTATGTTCTTTCTTTCCATTGAACGACCTTTTATTGGCCCTCCAAGCATGACTAGCCGGTAAAAAAACACGATGATCCATATAACACATTTTGTGACTATGTCTTAGGTAGGTTGAATTAGTGTTATAATTGTAACATGCACATTCCAACTTTCCTTTGGTGCTTCGTCCTGACAACATAGCATACCCAGGATAGTTACTAATAGTCCATAACAGAGATGCTCGCAATTGAAATGTTTGATCTTTTAACGCATCATATGTTTCTACTCCAAATTCCCACAATTCCTTTAGCACCTCAATCAATGGTTGAAGGTACACATCAATATCATTTCCTGGTGATTGTGGCCCAGGAATCCATAACGACAACATTGTATACTCAGATTTCATACACATCCAAGGTGGATAATTGTATACCACCATCATGACAGGCCATGTATTGTGCGATATGCTCATAGTTCTTAACAGATTGAAACCATCACTTGATAAGCCAAGCCTTACATTACGATGCTCAGAAGCAAAATTAGGATGAAGCACATCAAAGTCCTTCCATGCTTGGCCATCAACATGATGCCTTAATTTACCATCCTTTGATCTACCTTCTTCGTGATATCTAATTGACTCGGGAGTTTTTGAACACATAATAGTCTTTGAAGTCATGGAATCAGTGGAAAGTGCCTCAAAATGTTTGTAGGAACTTTATGATCGTCCTTTGGATCCTCAAACTCTAAATCTACTTGAGTAATTTCCTTTCATCGTGAAGCTTTACAAGTGTTGCAAGTATCGTCATTTTCATGCTCTTTCCAATACAACATACGATCATTTGGACAAGCATGAATTTGTTTGTAATCAAGGCCTAAATCCTTGATTATGGCTTTTGTTTTGTTAAAAGATTTGGGATTGTTCAGATTAGGCATGACTTCTTTCAATAACTCCAAAAGAGCATTGAATGATACATTGCTCCACCCACGAAGGCATTTTAACAAGTAAAGTCGAATTATAAATGATAAAGTAGCGAACTTTTCACATCCCGAATACAACTCTTGCTTCGCCTCATTAATTAAATTATAAAACTTCTTAGCATCCTCATTAGGTCCCTTGTTGCCTTCCTCTTCTTTTTCAACGTGCCTAAATGTGTCATAAAGTAAGCCATTGATGTCATCACGTGCATCCACTTGATCTTCCATATGATCATCAATTTCCTTAGGGAATGATACTTGCTCTCTATGGTTTACCCAAACGTCGTAGCCTTGTACAAAACCGAATCCTATTAGGTGATCGCCGACCACTTTTCTTCTTCTCCAACAACGATTTCTACACTTGGCACAAGGACATAAAATTGTGTAGCCATGAGGTTCTCCTTTGGTGAAGGCAAAATCAAAAAAAGATTTTACACCTTTTTGATACTCTGAATTATGTCTATGAAGTGTAGTCCACTTTTTACCCATCACTCTAAATAAAAAAAGTAATAACATACAAATGAAGTTTAACACAAATGAAATTATAATATCAATGCAACTAGATGTAGATCTATACAATGAACCGAGTGGAATTTAACCACAAAAACTAACCAAATCAAATAAAATTAATAGTGAAATATTGCAAATATTCAAATATAACTATGGTTAATAAATCCAAATATGTTAAACACAATGATAACTATGGTTAATAAATCCAAATATTCAAATTAGCAACAAAAAAACACCAAAATTAAATTAAACCTATAGGAATTCAGCAACAGATAACGAGACCAAACATGAAGCAATTCAAGATTACTAATTAACTAACCCACCAATATAAAAAGTCATTGAAAATACTTTTAGGCTATTTGTAGATATTGCTTTTAGGCTATTTGTAGAAATTCAAGTCATTGAAACCGTACAACTAGTATTGCTGGTCCTAATTAACAATTAAATTTCAGAATTGAACTCGTATTGCTGGTCCTTATTAACAATTAAATTCCATAATTCAGTAGCATAATTAAATCAATGTAATTCAAGTTCTAATTAACAATTAACAATTCCTGACAGTCCTAATTAATATATTTGAAAGTAATTTATGTAAAGTATAATATATTATTATCATAATATCTTATTAGAATATCACAAACAATCACAATTCACTAACCCACCAATACTAAAATTGTAAAGCAGAATATCTTATTAGCAAAGGAAATCAACATTCAAATGAACTTATATATTAGAATAGATAACACACTCTCATTGCATATGTTATGGTCATATATCATATAAATCACAAATAACATACAATAATCAAGCAAGTGAGATGTTTATCCTCTCCTTTCAAAACTTATATACAAGAAAAAAACGTAAATCTAAACTAGGAAAGTTTTTTCACCTCATTCAAACAGAACGTAGGAAGTTTTACAACCCCACCACCAAAACATTAATTCCAACATAATCTCAAAACATTGATTAATCTTATTAGTATATTACCTTTGTTCACCATCACCATCATCTTCACCAAATATTAAAATTAGTTAATAAAAACACCAAAATTAAACTAAACCTATAGGAATTCAACAATAAATAACAAGACCAAGCATGGAGCAATTCGAGATTGTTTAAATTCCATAGTTTAGTAACATAAATACATCAATGTCATATATATTGAGGACACAAAAAATTCAAATTAATGTAGATAAAAAAGGTTTGTAACTTCAGTGATGAGCAGCCATAGCCATCATCTCAAACTTCAACTTCACAATTTAAATATTGCAACCAATAATTCAATAAATCGTATAAAATTGCTAATTAGCTAACCCACCAATACAAAAAAAGTCATTGAAATAGCTTTTAGGCTATATGTAGATATTACTTTTAGGCGATTTGTAGCAATTCAATTCATTGAAACTGTACAACTAGTATTGATGGTCCTAATTAACAATTAAATTTCAGAATTGAACTCGTATTGTTGGTCCTAATTAACAATTAAATTCCATAATTCAGTAGCCTAATTAAAATCAATGTAATTCAATAAATAATTAACAATTAACAGTCCTAATTAATATATTTGAAAGTAGTTTATGTAAAGCATAATATATGATTAGCATAATATCACAACCAATCACAATTCACTAACCTACCAATACAAAAAAGTGTAAAGAGGAATATCTTATTAGCAAATAAAATCAACATCCAAATGAACTTATAGCAGAATATCTTATTAGTAGAATATCACAAACAATCATAATGCACTAACCCACAAATAGAAAAAGTGTAAAGCAAAATATCTTAACATCCAAATGAACTTATATATTAGAATAGATAACACACTCTCATTGCATATATTATGATTACAAATAAACCAAGGCAAGTTTTTTCACCTCATTCAAAGAGAACTTAGGAAGTTCCACAACCCTAACACCACAACATTAATTCCAACATAATCTTAAAACGTTGATTAATCTTATTAATATTACCTTTGTTCACCACCACCGTCATCTTCACCAAATACTCGAATTAGCAACAACAACAAAACACCAAACTAAAAATATAGGAATTCAACAAGTGATAACAATTCAAGATTGTTTAAATTCCAGAGTTCAATAACATAAATACATAAATGTCATATATATTGATGGCAAAAAATATCAATTTAATGCAGATAAATAAGGTTTGTAACTAGTGATGAACAACCATATCCATTATCTAAAACTTCAACTTCACAATTTAGATATTGCAACCAATAATTCAATAAATCATATAAAATTACTAATTAATTAAAAAGCAGTATTCATACATGACATTGAAAGACATCAAACCACAAATTTAAGAATAAAAAAGACGATGGGTGAAGCATATTCTTACATGTGTGCGACCTTCTAGTGAGGGTTAAGTCAAACACGAGATAGCTAGAACTGTCGGAGCACAAGACAACGAGAGAATTCAGAGCATAGAACAATGGTGTGCAAGACGAAGGAGATAAGGGGTTTTGGTTCAAGCGAGATGAACGATACAGATGCAAGGAGATAGATGAGAGGTACAAAGACAATGACATATGCAATTGAGAAGGGTATTGGGTTCAAACAATATGCAAGGAAACAAAGACAAAGCAAAGATGAGATATAGGTGAATAGTACAAATGCGATTGACAAGAGATTGAGAAGGGTTTTGGTTTAGGAACTAAGGATTTTGGTTTAGACACTAAGGGTTTTGGTTCAGCCACTACGGTTTTTGGTTTGGGGAACTGATCATGTCATTTGGAAAAATTAAATTTGAGAAATTAGGTTTAGACACTAAGTGTAACACCCCGATTTTCAAAGCGAGGGTGTATTTTTTTTTCCAAAACAAATTAAAATAAAACAGAGAAATAAATAAGGTAAACACCTTTGGATAAATAATTAAGTCATTATAATTTACAAGCAGCGGAAAAGTTTCTCCAAATATGAATCCGAAATATTTACATATCAAAAAGCGGTACAGTCTTCCAGTTTAAAATAAACACAATACAAAAGAAAGACGTTTGTTCCCTCTATGTCAACCTAATCTGATCATTCTACCAAACAAACTAAACACCTTGAGTGATCTCCACGTGCCCCGTAAGATCCTCCTAACATAGCTCCAGTCAGGCATTCCCATCTACATCCCCATCCACAGGGTATGAATCGGTAGGATCGTCCTATCTCTCATTTGAGGGCAAAGCCCAGATTTCCACAATAGTTGTAAAGGGTCACCAACCGAAATTAACAGTTAACACATAACATTTAAGATTTTAATGCACAAATAACCTTTCCACATAACATGCACCTTAAAAGGGTTTCCATATGCTAAACATGCATAAACAAAGTTGAAAATTGAAGTTTTTAACAAAACAGCATTGTTGTATTCGAATACAGCATCTCTGTATTCGAAGACAAGGCTGTTTCAGCATTCAGCAGCAAAATAGCATGTCTGTATTCGAATACAACAGTCTGTATTCGACTACACAGCAAGTCAGTAGCAAAACAGCATGTCTGTATTCGAATACAGCTTCATGTATTCGAATACACAGCAGACAGCAGCAAAAAAAACAGCAAAATTCAGCATTTTTCAGCTTTCTAAAGGGTATCGAAACCAATCAATACTTACACACAAATCCAAACAATCATACTTAACAATTATAGCGCAAACACTACGACATCTTGAGTTTTGAAATGGTTTTGCAATCAATCACACTAACAAACAATTCCAAAACATCCACACTTAGCATTTTCAACATAATCACCACGACAACTTGAGTTTCGAAATAGTTTACAATCAATCACTCTTACGCATAATATCAACACATAACACTTAGCAATTTCAACACAATCATAAACTTGAATCAAAAACACACTTACACATAATTTCAAACCATAACACTTAGCAAAATCAACACAATCATAATTTGAATCAACCACGACTCGTGTGCCAAGCACCCTAATGCAATGCGTATATACCAAAATGCATGGACTCGGAATTCCAAACCAAAACCCTCCTCAAAGGGCCGTAAATCATAATTGTACCGCCTATCGCAGGCCAAAGTAACAATTACCGAGGTGCCACCTATCACGGGTCTGCACGATTTACTAAAAAGCATAAACCATAAACGTACTACCTATCACGGGCCCGTATCGTTTACCAAGGTGCCACCTATCACGGGTCTGCACGGTTTACTAAAAAGAACGTAAATTGTAAATGTACCGCCTATCACAGGCGAAAGTACTCTTTACCAAGGTGCCACCTATCACGGGTCTGCACAATTTACAAAAAACCGTAAATCGTAAAAGTACCGCCTATCACGGGCCAAAGTACTATTTACCAAGGTGCCACCTATCACGGGTCTGCACAATTTACAAAAACGTAAATCATAAATGTACCGCCTATCACAGGCCAAAGCACTATTTATCAGGGTGCCACCTATCACGGGTCTGCACGATTTACAAAAAGCATGAAAATGCATGAGCATATACTGACTCCATCCACAACAATCGTTAAGTAAATGCAAATATTAAAAGATTCCCCATTTTCAATACTCATTTAACTTAAACGATTTTCACGCCAAACATTAAGCAAACAACACATATTAAGAGATTCCCCATTCTTAATATTCTTTTAACTTAAACGATTTTCAAAACAACATTAAGTAACCAAAACATTAAGAGATTCCCCATTCTTAACGCCCGGTTAACTTAAACGATTTTCAAAACAAACATTAAGTAACCAAGACATTAAGAGATTTCCCATTCTTAACGCTCAGTTAACTTAAACGATTTTCAAAACAAACATTAAGTAAACAAGAAATTAAGAGATTCCCCATTCTTAATTCTCATTTGACTTAAACGATTTTCCAAAACATTAGTAAACAGAGATATTAAGAGATTCCCCATTCTTAATACTCTTTTAACTCAAAACGATTTTCACAAACACACATTAAGTAAACAAGACATTAAGAGATTCCCCATTCTTAATACTCGTTTAACTCTAATGATTTTCAAATTCCATACCAAACGAACTCAAACATAATATCCAATTCAATCCACGTTTCACACCAAATCACATCAATCAACAAACATCAAGTATGAACACGCCAAGTACGATAAACACAAATCAACGCAATCATAACAATCAAATACATCACATTTCATTTACTCAAGATCATACATAAGTGAGTTTAAATTCATTTTCCACGATACATTCATCAAGATAACCAAAACCTAACTCTAAGATTTTACCCATAAAGCCTTAGATACATTTTCCCCAAATCAATACTTCAACCCTAACAAAATTCTTTTCCACACAACCACAGATAAGTCCCTAAATGCAAACTAAAAGTTTGGAAGGAGCCCTTACCTTCACGTTAGCTTTAACGTGCGATTACGGTGCTGCGGGTAAATCCGGTAAAATCTTCCGTTCGCAACGCCGCTTCCAAAGTTGGTTCCCTAGCACCGTAGCATGGTAGTGAGCAACTTTCCCTTCTATCTCTTCGCGAAACGTAGCTTAGATCTAGATGAAATGGGGAGGTTTGTGTTTGACGGTTTTGAAATCCCTAATACCGTTTTTCTTCGTTTTCACACCAAAGAGGAAGTATGAAGCTGAGATATCCTTGTTTCCTTACCCACTAATCCTTTGGTTTCTATTTTTGAACAAAAGGAAGAAGCGAAAATGAAAATGGAAGAAGGAAGAAGAAGTGGGTTTTCACGCGAGGCAGAGGAAGAAGAAGAAGTCTGTTTTCCTTTTCTTTTGTTTTTCTTTCCTTCCCTTTTCTTCTCTTTCTCTTTCCTTTCCTTCTCTTTCTCTTTCCTGTTTCCCTCCAAACAAATATTCATTATATATATATATATATATATATATATTAAATATAATTAACAAATATCTCAAAATATCTAGATATTTATTAAAATTACCATTTCACCCATAACTTCCCAAACCACTTTTGTTTAAAATATCTTCTCTCGTCGTAACTCAATTGATAGATGCAATTTTCAGCAGTCCGAGATATTTTTAACGAAACTCTCTAGAATTAAATTCTTCGTAAAAGATCCACAACAGTTAATTTAATTCATTTATCGACGAACAAATTTAATCGAGGTATCAAAATATATTTTTGGGCATTTAAACTCACAAAATATTAATAACTTGGCTAAAAGCCTCCGAGTTCAATACCCAAAATACATAAAGTGTAATTTAAAATTATGGGTCTTACACTAAGGGTTTTGGTTCAGGCACTACGACTTTTTTTGTTTTATCCCATAGTTATGTATTGTTTTTAAACATGGTTTAGGCAACACTTTTTATATTAAGGCTACATTTATCATATGTTGTTTTAAAATCTTCTCAAACAATAGTTTAAAAGTGTTGTCTAAATCGGCCACATTTTTTAACATGTACCTTAAAAATGATCATATGCAACAGTTTTATGTTAATAAGCAAGAAAATGTATTTTATATGTATGTTATAAACAACACTTAAAAAAATATTGCCTATTCTCGTTTCTAGCCATATTTGTTTAGCCGTTGCCGAGATAAGTGTGGACAAAAGTTAAAAATGTTGTAGAGGGGGATGGGTTTTTTTTAAGACACCATTTTCTAAAGCCTTTGTCTTAATAGTGATAAACCTCCATTACGCGAAAAATGGTATTTTACAGCGCTTTTTTTAAGTCATTTACAACTCTTTTTCAAAAAATTAAGCGCTGTAGTATCCAGCGCTGTAAAAAGATACAACAGTGCTCTTTAAAATAAAAAAAAAGCGTTGTAAATCTCTTCTAAAAACGCGCTGCTTATTGTATTAGTTTTACAGTGCTTTTTTTAAAAAACATTGTAATAGGTGCATTTCTTTATTTCAGTTAGATCCCTTTCTGGGACAATATCAACAATCTCGTTCATAAATCGCAATATACAATATCCACAGTCTATGATGTTAGTTTGATGAGAGCACTATAAAATAAAATATATAAGTCAATAAATATTAGTGCATTAATTGTTAATGAAATTTTAAAGGCATATATTTCAAACCTTTATTGGAATTCATGTGATTTATTTGATTTTTGCTTCGACACTGTAGCACCCATTTGAGCTCGGAAAACTTGTAAAGCACTATCAAATAAATGTGATTATTAGCATTAACAAACACATTATATATATATATATATATGTAAGAAATAAATGTATAAATGAATACAATACCTGAAGAGTGCGAAGAAATACGTAGGGTTCATAGAGTTACGATATCGTTTAAGAAGGAGCTGCGAGAATGCGCAGAAATACGAACGGTTCGTAGGACAAAATAGGGTTCACAATGAGAAGAGTACGCAATAATGTTTGTAGGGATAGAACAAATGTGAAGATGATTTGCAATGGAGATGGTTAAAAATATGGTTCGTAGGGACAGTAGGGTTCACAATGAGAAGGATAATGAAGAGGAGAAGGATACTGAAGCATAGTGAAGTTTATGTAATAAAGAGGAAACTGAAATGATTTACTGTTATATATAAAATCCTATTACAGCGCTTTTTTAAAGAGCGCTGTAAAAGACCTCCCTAAAAGCCTATTACAGCGCTTTTTTAAAGAGCACTGTAAAAGACCTACTTATTTTATTTTTTAAAAGCCTATTACTGCGCTTTTTTAAAGAGCGCTGTAAAAAAGCTCCTTATTTTTCATCGGTTATGGTGATGAAGAATTTGGTTATAGATTTGGGGATCCGATTGACAAGAAAATTATCAGAAGCTGAGATGTGATATTTCTTGAAGACTAGACTGTTGAAGACTTTGATAAAGTTGAAAAACAGAAACCAAATTCCAGAAGATACATTGATGTTGCGCCTAATCCCCCTACAAAAACTCTTGTTGATGGGGGAGATATACAGGTAGATGATGAGAATGTAACTGATGATCATGTGCCTAACCATGATGAGCAAGTTCCCGTTGTGCTATCGGTCGAATTTGATTTGAGAAGATCTACTAGACAACGTCAACCTTCTCAAAGATATCCTCTATCCGAGTTGTGCTTGGGTTAGCACCTAGTTTGAACCTAGAAGTTGAACAACTTGATGTGAAAACTATATTCCATCACAGTGATTTGGAGGAAGAGATCTATATGGACAACCAGAAGATGGGCTCAAACAAGCACCTCGACAATGGTACAAGAAATTTGATTGTTTCATGGAGAAACATGGGTATGGTAAAACTACTTCTAACCATTGTGTGTTTATCAAGAAATTCTCTGATGGTGATTATATTATTCTCTTATTATATGTGGATGATATGTTGATTGTTGATCATGACACTAAGAAGATTCAATCTTTAAAGAAATATTTGAACAAGTCTTTTGCGATGAAAGACTTGGGTCCTGCAAAGCAAATTCTGGGTATGAGAGTCACTCGTGAAAGAAAGAATAATAAATTGTGGTTGTCTCAACGCAATTATATTGAGAAGGTATTGGAGAGGTTAAACATGAGCAATTGCAAACCTGTTAGTACTCCACTTGCTACTCATTTTAAATTGAATTCTGATAAATGTCCTACAAGTGAGAAAGACAAATAAGAGGTGAAGAAGGTTCCTTATGCATCCTGTAACACCTCGATTTTTAACAGCGGGAGTGTATTTCTTTTTCAAAACAAGTTCATAAAAACAAAGAATTAAAGACATAAATACTTTTGGATAAATATTTAAATCATAACATAACGACAAAGTCAACAAATATTTACAAGTAGCGGAATAGTTTTTGAAATAAAAATCCAAAGTATTCAAACATCAAAATACATTGGGGATATGAGGCCTATCAGACATAACTCATACCACTGGTGTATTCTTGGCAGACCTGTACAAATGTAGTGCCCAAGAATTTTAACTACCCCCACGTCACATCAAAAAGTGGTACATGGACCCATCAAAATAAAAGTGTAGCTGACAATAAAATGCTTAATCATATATCAAAAACAAGTCCATAATCGATTGGCACATTGATTATGAACCAAATCGCTGAGCCACTGTAACTAGCCAAATCGATTGATGAAAAATATCTGAATCACTGAGACTAGTACAATCAGTTGACGAATCGATTGAAGCATAATGTTTGAGTCAATGTGATCAGTTCAATCGATTGGCAAATCGATTGGATTAAAGTTTTATGTTACATCAGCCAATTGCCAAATCGATTATGAGTACATAGGAGTCGACTGCGTAATCGATTCTTTTGATCTCGTTGTTTGAAGAAAACACTTATAATCGATTACTCAATCGATTCTGATATGAACATACTTCTGTTTCTAGATTTAAGCATTAAAAGAATCGATTGGTAAATCAATTCATTCATATGTTTTCAAGAACCAAGAAAAACAAGAAACACGATAATCAATTAGGAAATCGATTGGACTGTTTTAAACCTTTATAAAATCGATTGGGAAATCGATTTGTCTGTGTTTTTCTTAAACATATATAAGCTGACTCAAATCACTTTCAAAAAACTTTTGATAATAACTTTCACACTTTCTGATATCATTTTGACAAAACGCTGGAACACTTAGAAACAATTCTTTTCACACACTTTCTTACAACACTTTGAGAGAAAAGAAGTTGCTAGAAAATCCTTATAGTGTGAATATCAACTTGTGATTGAGTCGCATTCTTGAATGATCTTTTGATCTCTTTGTCATTTCTGTAAACAATAATTGTAAGGACAATCCTGTAAAAACCCAATATTGAAACTGGTAGCTATCTTCTGTGGTGAGGGTGTTTACCAAGGAGAAGCTTCATCGATATCTTGGGAGAGTTAGGCGATTAACTCGAGGGATTCGGTGGCTGCAAAATAGAAGCGAGAAGAGTTTGATAGATAGGCTTGTGTTAGCTGGACAATCTGTAAAATATACTCTAGACGATTCTATTGGAAAACGGCTGAAATCGGTTCGATTTCGGGACTGGACATAGGCTGTCATACTGACAGCTGAACTAGTATAAATCTTGGTGCAATCTCTCTTAACCCTCTCTCTTTATTTCAATTTTGCATGAAAGATCTATCTTGATAGTATGTGTTAGCAAAATTCTATCTTGATTGATATTGTTGAATGAGTAGTGTATGTGTATAATTGTACTGTTTTTAGATGCAATCTTTGATCCAGAATAAATACTGTAAATTGACTATTTTGTAAAAAGTTAGAATTAATGACGCTTGAATTGAATTAATATTTTTTACGTTGGTTTCGATATTAATTTCAGTACTTAGGAAAAATTGAATTACTGTTCTTGTAACCTTGCTTAAATTTCCTAAAATTATAAGTCATAAATACCAACAATTGGCATCAAGAGCCTAACTTTTTTTAGAGAAACTCTCATAAAAAGACATGACTTCTGTAGAATTTTTAGGAGAAGGTGCTTCTTTGGCCAGGCCCCCTGCTTTTAATGGGGCCGCCTACATGTATTGGAAACAACGTATGCTAATTTTTCTTGAAGCTAATGGTGTTGATATTCTAGATGCTGTTGAAATTGGACCCTTTGTGCCAACTATAGCTGGCACTGGTGAATCAGCAATCCTGAAACCTAAATCTGACTGGTCTGAGGATGACAAAAAGAAAGTAGGGTATAATGCCAAAGCTAAAAATATTATAACCTCTACTTTAAGTCATGGTGAATTTTTCAGGGTGTCCAACTGTAAATCTGCCAAAGAGATGTGGGACACATTGCAGCAAACTCATGAAGGAACAAATGATGTGAAAAGGGCCCGAATTAATACTCTCATGCATGAGTATGAGTTGTTCAATATGAAGAAAGAAGAATTAGTAAATGACATGCAAACAAGGTTCACTCACATAGTAAACAATCTTAGTGCTATAGGTAAGACAATTGACAATGTACAGCAGATCAACAAGATCATGAGGTGCTTAACCAGAGAATGGCAGCCAAAGATCACTGCCATAGCAGAATCTAAAGATCTAGGCAACATGTCAATTGCTACATTATTTGGAAAATTAAGAGAGCATGAGATGCAACTACACAGGCTGAGAGAGACAGAACAAACTGAGAAGAAAATAAAAGGTTTATGATTGAAAGTTCAAACTCCAAAAAGTTTCTGAGAAAGAAAGAAAACAAATTCAGAAATCCATCAAGTTCAAAGACAAATGATAGCAACGTAACTTGCTATGAATGTGGGAAGACCAGACATATCAAGTCTGAATGCTTCCAATTGCAGAATAAAAACAAAGTTGCAAAGGCTAAAGGCAAAGAATCTGCTCCTAAAACTAGAAAGGCTTATATAGCCTGTAATGACAATGAAGAATCCTCTTCATCTTCAGAAGGAGAAGAAGCTAATCTCTGTCTTATGGCCAACACGGATTCTGAATCCGAAAGCGAGGTAAGCTCTTCAAATAATCCATCTTATAATGAACTACATGATGCATTCAATGAATTACAGGATGAGTATGTGAATGTCATAAAACAATTGATTAGCACTGGGAAATTGCTTGAGAAACAACGTCTGATGTGTGATGAACTTAAAAAGAATCATAATCAGATTGAGGATTTGAATGAGCATTTGAAAATGGAATTAAATGATAAATTTGCTAGGTGCAGTGAACTTGAATGAACTATTGCATCTTTGAAATCTGAATCCATCCTCTGCTGCTACATGTCACTTTTGCTGTAAAAAGGGACATATGGTCTTTAATTGCAAATTAAAAAAACTTGCCAACAAAGGATGGAAACAAATTTGGAAAGTGGAGAAATTTGTATTTGAAACTAACCCCCTAGGACCCAATTTAAATTGGGTACCTAAAACCAGCTTTTAATTTTTATTGCAGATATGCTTGTCATCCAATAGGCACCTATGGTACCTAGATAGTGGATGCTCCAAGCATATGACAGGTGACAAGACAAATTTCTTGTCCCTAACCTTAAAAGATTGTGGATTTTTCAAATATGGAGATAATAACAATGGGAAAATTCTCGACATTGGAGATATTGGGAACGAATCGTCTACTCTGATTAAAGACGTTCTGTATGTAAGAGATCTAAAACACAATCTGATTAGTATAAGCCAACTATGTGATAAGGGATTTCAGGTACACTTTACTTCTAAGTGTTGTATAATTGAGCATAATGAAAACAAGGACATAAGGTTAGTAGGTGATAGAATCAACATTTATATGCTTGATTTTAGTGCTTTGCCTGCTAGTACTATATGTTGTTTACTATCCAATGCTGATGAGAACTGGTTGTGGCATAAAAGGGTGGCTCATATTCATGTAGATCACCTGAATAAGATAGTTAGTAAGCAGTTAGTAATAGGACTCCCAAACAGGAAGTTTACTAAGGATAGGTTGTGTGACTCCTGTGAGAAAAGTAAGCTAGTTAAATCTTCTTTTCCCCCAATAGATATAGTCAAAACCAATAGGGTTTTGCAGTTAATACACATGGATCTGTTTGGTCCATCCCAAGTGAAGAGCTTTGGAGGAAACCTTTATGGGTATGTATTGATAGATGACTATTCTAGGTTCACCTGGACTTATTTTCTGACTCACAAGAGTGAGGCATTCTCCATTTTCAAAACATTTGTTGCTTTAGTACAAAATGAGAATAACCATAAAATTGTCTCAATCAAAAGTGATCATGGAGGTGAATTCCAAAATGATTCTTTTAAAACCTATTGTGAACAGAATGGCATTCAACATTTATACTCAGCCCCTAGAACTCCTCATCAAAATGAAGTTGTAGAAAGGAATAATAGGTCTTTAGAAGAGTTAGCTAGAACTATGATTAAAGACTCAAACCTTCCTAAGTATATCTGGGCTGATGCTATCAATACATCCACACATGTAGTTAATAGAGTTTTGATTAGGCCAATACTTAGAAACACCTCATATGAGTTATACAAGGGTAGAAAACCAAATATCTCATACTTTAGAGTCTTTGGATGCAAATGCTTTCTTCTAAATAATGGCAAAGAACATCTAGGAAAGTTTGACCCTAAGGCTGATGAGGGTATTTTTCTAGGTTATTCCCAAACTAGTAAGGCCTATAGGATCTACAATAAAAGAACTAAAATTGTAGAGGAATCTGTTCATGTAAAATTTGATGAAATGCTTGCTGAAAACTTGAACAACACTCCTCCTATAGTTGATAATTCTCATGAGGAAATTGTAGATTCTGATCAATTAGAACCAAATCAACCTAAACCTCCAACTAACCTTGACTGTGTTGAACCTATTAGAGAAGATGACTTACCTAAGAAATGGAAGTTCATCAGAAACCATCCTATAGATAACATTATAGGAGACATCTCAAAAGGAGTTGCAACTAGGAAGAACCTTAGACATTTCTGTAACTTTACAGCTTTTGTTTCTCAAATATAACCCAAAAACATAAAGGAAGCTCTATTGGATAATGAGTGGATCATTGCTATGCAAGAGGAGCTAAATCAGTTTGAGAGAAACAAAGTGCGGATCCTAGTTCCCAAACCAGCAGACAAACACATCATAGGAACCAGATGGGTGTTTAGGAACAAGATGGATGAAAATGGGGTCATAACTAGGAACAAAGCTAGACTAGTTGCCAAGGGATATAACCAAGAAGAGGGAATAGATTATGATGAAACCTATGGCCCTATAGCTAGACTAGAAGCCATTAAAATCCTGCTAGCTTATGCTTGTATAATGGACTTTAAACTTTATCAACTGGATGTGAAAAATGCCTTTCTCAATGGTGATATCCAAGAGGAAGTTTTTGTTAGCCAAACATCTGATTTTGAAAATCTTGATTTTCCAAATCATGTCTATAAGCTAACAAAAGCCCTCTATGGGTTGAAACAGGCTCCAAGAGCTTGGTATGAGAAGCTCAACAATTTCCTCATTCCACAACTTTTTAAGAGGAAATACTGACAAGACACTTTTCATAAAGACAAATGGAAATGACATCTTGCTGGTTGAAGTTTATGTTGATGACATAATCTTTGGATCCACAAACAGTTTTGAGAACTTTAAGTCCATTGATACTCCCATGAGCGAAGCATGCCACCTAGATAGAGATGAGAAAGGTAAACTTGTAGATGTAACAAGGTTTAGAGGTATGATAGGATCCTTGCTCTATCTTACAGCAAGCAGACCTGACATCATGTTTAGTGTCTGCATGTGTGCTAGATTTCAATCCAATCCAAAAGAGTCCCACCTTAGTGCAGTGAAGATAATATTTAGATATCTCATAGGAACTAGAAACCTAGGATTGTGGTATCCTAAGGGATCTACTTGTACTCTAGTTGGATCTACTTGAAACCTAGATGCAAACTAGAGAGGAAAAGTACATCTGGTACTTGTCATTTGCTAGGAAACTCCCTTGTGTCCTGGTATAGCAAGAAGCAAACTAGCATAGCATTATCAACAGCTGAGGCTGAGTACATTGCAGCTGGAAGCTGTTGTGCTCAAATCCTCTAGATGAAACAACACCTCTGTGATTTTGGTGTTAACCTAGGGACTGTACCAATTATGTGTGATAATACAAGTGCTATTTGTATTACCAAGAACCTTGTCATGCATTCTAAAACTAAGCACACAGAGATAAGACATCACTTCATAAGGGACCAATTTCAAAATGGGAACATAAAGCTTGAATATGTCAATACAGCTGATCAGTTGGCTGACATATTTACCAAAGCTTTACCCAAAGAAAGCTTCCTTCACATTAGGATGAAACTAGGAATAGTTTATTAGAATAAAATCTGATACATATGACAAATCGATTGAAAAATCGATTATCCTGTGGATTAACAGGAAATGTGCTTTACGAAATCGATTGCACAATCGATTGATGATGCACAGTGTCTAATTTGTCAAACTAGACAACACGATAATCGATTGGTTAATCGATTTGCTAAACCCAGGAATCTGTATATGCTACATTATTCCTCAATCCAATCGACTTGGAAAGCGATTACTTCAGTTTAAAGAATCGATTTGGAAATCGATTATCTTGGTCCCAGACTTCAACAATGAGAAATTCTTCCAAATTCTATCGTGAGCATCAATTGGGAAATCGATTGAATCAATTCTTGTGTAACCTGAACATAATGAATCGATGTGGAAATCGATGCTGAGATGATCAGTTTTCTGAACTGATATGAGGAATTTTCTAAACTGATATGGCAATCGATTTAGACATCGATTCAGTAATTAAAGACAATCGATTAGGAAATCAACTTGAAATATGTCCGTTGCCAGATTTTTACTAGTCGTTGGAAGGTAATCATGACTAAATCGATTCCACTTCCCCAACAACAGAAACCCAATCGATTGACAAATCGATTTACTTGTGCTCAGGTTTAAAAGGAACAGTTCCCAAATCGATTATGCACATATTTCTCAAGCCCTAAATCGATTCCTTCTTCAGTTTTCTGCAAATTTCTCATTCTTCTCTGTTGGTTCTCACATCTCTCATCTTTCAAAACTCTCTCTGATACATTGGCTCGTGTTAAACAAACATCATACCAATCTCCTTCACCATCATCCTCATCAAGTGGGCGAACCCCCTCACCACCACCCACTACTAAAAGAGTGTCTATTCCTACTCATAAGATATTGGCCAAAGACAAAGGAAAGGCCATAGCAACTGATCAAGGAAAGACCAAAAAGAGAAAGGAGCCTCCAACTGAGAAGTTGATGGCTGATGTTATGAAGGACATAACACAGAAAAAGAAGAAAATAGTCTCTTCTCCTCCACCGAAGAAAGCTCCAGCTGTTAAAGACAAACAAACTGAAGACAGTGATATACCACTTGCCTTCATAACAAGGAAAATCCATGAAGCAAGAACAATGGATTTTACCTACTTTGATATATATGGTTTTACTTTCCAAAACCATTTGAGGTTTCATGGTTTAGAAACCTTTCTATCATGCTCCCTTGATGTCTATCCAAAGCTCATTAAAGCCTTTTATTCAACCTTCCAACTCACTGATACTGGATTCAAGGCTACAGTCAAAGGCAAGAGAATCTCAATGACATTTGACGAATTCTCTAACCTATCTAGACTTCCTTATCATGGCAAATCCATTGATGGAAGTTTTGAAGCTGATGCTGCTGATGAAGGTTGGGAAGCTTCACTAGATAGGTACACTGCCGTGCAAGACCTGATGATTAAAGGGTTTGTGGAAACTATTTCACTACCAATAGGTCAGATGAAGGTTCAGCAAATGATGTTGATGTATGCTTTAACTCGGATGCTAGTACCACGATCCGGAAACCATGCTGTTGTCCAAAAGATGGACATCATTCTATTGTTGGGTCTATGCAAAGAGCTCAAGATGAGTTGGGCATGGATTGTGCTGAAGCACATGATGGAAGCAGCAAAAGGCAAGCTGGTGCTTCCCTACCCCCAGTTGATAACAAAGATTCTGAGACATTTCAAAGTGTCTACTGTCAATGAAGAATCTTCAAAAACCACCCTCACATTTGGGGATGCTATTGTCAACCAAATGCAACTGAAAAGGGTGAACGGCATTTGGATAAGACCTCAACCAAATGCTGAACCAGCTCAGCCACATGTGGAGCAAGCTGAGCAAGTTGAAGCCCACTATGGAATTTTGGCCAAGCTGTTGGAGTTAATTGAAACTCGGGCAGCTCACAATGCTAAAGTGGAAGCCTTCACTGAAAGAATGGAAATAGCTCTCAGAAAGCTTCAAACTACTCCGAACACTGTTGTTTAGAATGTGGACGCAATACAGGAACATCTAGGCCTTAAACTGTCTTTTGAAGACGTTGCTGATATAGGCCGACAAGCAACCGAAGATCCAAATCCAATAAACTTAGATAGTGATGAACCTCATGGTGAGGAGACACCTGCTGAGGCTAATACAGCGGTCTCTCCCTCTCCCGTAGATAATAATGAGGAATAGCCCTAGTCTAGAAGTTTAGGATTTAGTTTCCTTGTTGTTGTGTTATGTTCTGATATTGCCTGTACTATTATGTTTTTAAAGGAATGAAGTATATTTTTTTAACTATTCTCGCCTTTTTAAATACCTTTTTGAATTCAATGACATATGGAGAGAAAAATGTTACAAATTTAAACTTGTGATTCATGAAGTTCATGTCCTGCTTAGATAACATGTGTTACAACTCAGTGCTACATAGTTTAATTATTTTTAACTTCTGTTCTGATACCACAGATTTTTGTTCTGATACCATGTGCAAGTTCTATTTTTTTTTATTGTTCTGATGCCAGTTGTTGTATGCTTATGGTCTGATACCAGTTATTATACCGCTGCCAATATGGTAAATCTGATTGCCCTGGTTGAAATAATTTTGATACTGCACAGTGTAACAAAATCTGTTGTTGCTATAATCTGTTATATATATATAGCACTGATACTGCAATCTCTGAAACAATAATTTTCAAAGAAGCTCTGAACTCTAAAATTGATTTAGTACTTTGATGATAATCATGTATGCTAAATTTCAAGGGGAGCTTTCATTTTTTTTATTATGATGATAAGTCTTGAAATGTAAAACTCAAGTTTAAAATTGTACATTGTATGTTTGTCAATAAATCAAAAAGGGGGAGATTGTTGGACATAAGTCCCCCTGATTATGATTTTTGATACAATTAATAAACATACAATGTTCATGCATCATTTGATAAAGCTAACAGTTTGAATCAAGTTACATTTCAACAAAATCAAGTGAACACTATACACTGGGACCCAGGCTTGGAACATAGGGAACCAAGCAAAGAGTATAGACTAAGCAAAGTTTGAACTAAGTTACATTTCACTAAGTAAATCGATTGGTAAATCGATTACTTAGAGGTTTTCGGTGAAATCTCAACTCTGGGTTAAAACCAATCGATTGGACAATTGATTAACACATCTATTGGAAAATCGATTTTGTTACTTACAGAAGCCAAGCAAATTTTTTGCAAATCGATTGGCAAATCGATTCAGAAAATGTTTTTCATCAGACTTGGCCTCTATAACCAACCAATCGATTGAACAATCGATTGGGACATCAATTGAGAAATCGAATTGTTAAATCACAGAGACAACCAAATTATTGACATAATCGATTGTGCAAAAGTTTTGTTTTAAACTAAGCCTCTGTGATAAATCAAATCGAATGAGACATCAATTGAAATTTGTTTCTTAAACTTTCAAGTTATATACCAATCGATTAGGAAATCGATTGAGAAAATAAAATGCTTAATCATATATCAGAAACAAGTCCATAATCGATTGGCACATTGATTATGAACCAAATGGATGAGCCACTATAACCAGCCAAATCGATTGGCAAATTGGTAGCTATCTTTTGTGGTGAGGGTGTTTACCAAGGAGAAGCTTCATCGATATTATTTCGGGACTTGACGTAGGCTGTCATACTGACAACTAAACCAGTATAAATCTTGGTGCAATCTCTCTTAACCCTCTCTCTTTATTTCAATTTTGCATGAAAGATCTATCTTGATAGTATGTGTTAGCAAAATTCTATCTTGGTTGATATTGTTGAATGAGCAATGTATGTGTATAATTGTACTGTTTTTATATGCAATCTTTGATCCAGAATAAATCCTGTTAATTGACTATTTTGTAAAAAGTTAGAATTAATCACGCTTGAATTGAAATAATATTGATTACGTTGGTTTCGATATTAATTTCAGTACTTAGGAAAAATTGAATTACTGTTCTTGTAACCTTGCTTAAATTTCCTAAGATTAGAAGTCATAAATACCAACAGAAAGGGTTTCCAAATGTTAAACATACATAATCAAAGTTGAAGATAGAGTTTTAAACAAAACTGCATTGTCGTATTCGAATACAACATCTTTGTATTCGAATACAAGGCTGTTTTAGAAGTCAGTAGCAAAATCAGCATAGCTATATTTGACTACAACCTTAGTGTATTCGATTACACAACATTTTCCCAACTCAGTAGCTTAATCAGGATGCTTGTATTCGACTACAAGCTCAGGGTATTTGACTATCACATCAGCAAAATGCAGAATTTAGCTTTGAAATATTTCGAAATGGTTTCGCAATTAATCCACACTTACACACTAGATGAAGCAACAGGCATCGGTTCGTAGAACTTATAAAAAAGAGATGGTTGTGGCGCGAAGTACTCTTGTGCACCTCCGTTACTCGGCTCACGCGCAACCCCGCCCCGTTATGGAAGAATTGAACTTATTACCAAAACCAAACAATCACACTTAGCAATTCTGGTATAATCACGGGTCAGCACGATTTACTAAAGTATCGAGGAGCCACCTATCACGGGTCAGCACGATTTACTAAAATCATAAATCGTAAATGTACCGCCTATCACAGGCCGAAGTACTATTTACGAGGTGCCACCTATCACGGGTCAACATGATTTACCAAAAATGTGCAGTCTATCGCGGACCTTACACGACGCGACAATCCCTGCAACGATAAGATGAACCAGCAAATCACAATGGCATCATCTCGTGGCCAATCCGGTCACCACTATCACCAAGGCCCATCCGGTCGCCATGTACAATGAAATCCATGAGCATACTCTGACTCTATCCACGACAATCATTAAGTAAATGCAGATATTAAAAGATTCCTCATTTTTAATACTCATTTAATTCTAACGATTTTCAAATTCCACACAAAGCATATTCAAACATTTATTTTCCACATCACACATCAAATTTAATCCACAATTTACATTAAATTTGATAAATTCATAAACCACAATACCAAGTTCAATCATCAATCACCATAAATTTCCACAAAACTCAAACATAACACATGCCAAACTAATTTTCACAAACCACAACTCAATACATCAAATTTCTTTTCCTCAACAACACACATAGATGAATCAAATTCCTTTTCCATGAAAACACTCATCAATTTCACCAGAAACCCAACTCCAAACTTTCACCCATAAAAGCATTAAATTCATTTTCCCCAAATCTACACTTCAAACCCAATAAATTTATTTTTCATGCAACCACAAATAAGTCCCTAAATGCAAACTAAAAGTTTGGAAGGATCCCTTACCTTAATGTTAGCTTTAACGAGCGATTACGGTACCACAATGTAACACCCCGTTTTTCAAAGTGAGGGTGTATTTTTTTTTCCCAAAATAAATTAAAATCAAACAAAGAATAATTAAGTAAAATACATTTGGATAATTATTTAAGTCAATATAATTTGTACGCAGCGGAATAGTTTTTTTTTTTTGAAATCTGAATCCAAAGTATTTACACAATAACAAGTGATACATGGAACTCGTCAAAATAAGATGTCATACTGACAATATTAGTAAAGATACAATTTTCCAATTTAAAATAAAACACAATTCAAAATAAAGACATATGTTCCTTCTATGTCAACCTAATCTAATCATTCTACCAAAAAGCTATACACCCTGAGTAATCACCACGCGCCCCGTAGGATCCTCCTAACATAGCTCCAATCAGGCATTCCCATCTACAAGGTACGAACCGGTAGGACTGTCCTGGCTCTCATATGAGGGAAAAGCCCAGATTTCCACAATAGTTGTAAAGGGTCACCAACCGAAACTAACAGTTAACATATAACATTTAAATTCTTAAATGCATAAATAACCTTTTCAACTTAGCATGCATCTTAAAGGGATTTTCCATATGCTAAAAGTTCATATAATACTTGCCAAATGTAAATGAAATCAAAATAAAGTTCTCAATCCATCAAGTAATACATAACTGACCAAAATATTGATACATCAATTGTGCAATCGATTATCTAACTCAAAATAAGGATTTACACTGAGCCAATTGATTGGGCAAATCGATTTCCTGAAATTATTTTAGTGAAAAGTGAACTTTGAACTTACATCAATCGATTGGGGAAATCGATTGATGAAGATCTGAGCCCCTGTATTGCCAAATCGATTGGGCAAATCGATTTCGTGAAAGACTGAGCCCCTGTATTGAATCCAATCGATTGGGAAAATCGATTTCTTGAAAGACAGAGCCCCTGTAATGAATCCAATCGATTGGGAAAATCAATTTCGTGAAAGACAGAGTCCCAGTAATGAATCCAATCGATTGGGCAAATCGATTTCCTGAAAGACAGAGCCTCTGTAATGAATCCAATCAATTTGCTAAATCGATTTCTTGAATGTCTTTGAAAAAAAAAATTACCAAATCGATTGGGTAAATCAATTCCCCTGTCAATTCTTCCAAAATTACATAAACTAACTCAATCACATTCAAACACAACTCCTAATCTTAACACTTAGCAATTTCCACACAAACACCACGACAATTGGGTTTTTCGAAAAAGTTTTGCAATCAAACATGCTATATCACAATTCCAACACATAACTCTTAGTACAATGACATCTCAAGTTCAAATACTCAATAAGAAACTTGAATCAACACACTTACACACAATTTCAAAACATACCGCTTAAGGGTTACAACGCAATACCCACACAGACAAGATGAACCAACAAATCACATGGCACCACCTTGACGCAACAATCCCATCATAGACAAGATGAACCAACAAATCACATGGCATCACCTTGACTCGACAATCCCTACACAGACAAGATGAACCAACAAATCACATGGCATCACCTTGACTCGACAATCCCAACACGGACAAGATGAACCAACAAATCACATGGCATCACCTTGACTCGACAATCCCAACACGGACAAGATGAACCAACAAATCACATGGCATCACCTTGACTCGACAATTCCAAAACAAACAAGATGAACCAACAAATCACATGGCATCACCTTGACTCGATAATCCCAACACGGACAAGATGAACCAACAAATCACATGGCATCACCTTGACTCGACAATCCCAACACAAACAAGATGAACCAACAAATCACATTGCATCACCTTGACTCTATCCACTACAATCGTTAAGTAAATGCAATATTAAAAGATTCTGCATTTTTAATATTCATTTAACTTAAACGATTTTCACAACAAACATTAAGTAAACAAGACATTAAGAGATTCCCCATTCTTAATGTTTATTTAACTTAAACAATTTTCACAACACATATAAAGTAAACGAGACATTAAGAGATTCCCCATTCTTAATACTCGTTTAACTCTAATGGTTTTCAAATTTCACACAAAACAAACTCACACATATTATCCAATTCAATCCAAAACACATCATTTCATTTCTCACAAAATCCAATAATAAACATATCAAATCTCACAAGCATTAATCATGAACACGACAAATACGATGAACACAAATCATCACAACATACCACTCAAACACAACCAATTTCATTTACTCAAAATCATACATAAATGGGATAAATTCATTTTCTCCAAATCAACTCCAAGCCTAATAAAAATCTTTTCCACACAACCATAGGTAAGGCCCTAAATGCAATCTAAAAGTTTGGAAGGAGCCCTTACCTTCACGTTAGTTTTAACGTGCGATTACAGTACCACGAGTAAATCCGGTAAAATTTCCGCTCACAACGTCGCGTCCAAAGTTGGTCCCCTAGCACCGTAGCGTGGTAGTGAGCAACTTTTCCTTCTATCTCTTCGCGAAACGACGCTTAGATCTAGATGAAACAGGAAGGTTTGTGTTTGACGGTTTTGAAATCCCTAACACCGTTTTTCTTCGTTTTCGAATCAAAGAGGAAGAGTGAAGTTGAGAAATCTTTGCCCTATCACCCACCTAGCCTTGGTTTTCTATTCTTGAACAAAAGGAAGCAAAGAAAATCGAAAATGGAAGAAGGGTGATGGTGGCTTCGCGAGGCAGAGGAAGAAGGTGGAAAAATATCGTTCTCTCTCCTTTGTCTTTCTTTCCCTTCTTTTTCTCTTCTTTCCTTTTCCTTCTTTCCTTTTTATTTCTTTCCCTTTTCTTTCCTTTCCTTTTCTTATACATATATACATATATAATATATATATATAACATATATATAATATATATATATATAACATATATATAATATATATATATATATATATATATATAATAATTTAAACCTACACCAATAAATATCTAACAACTCTCACATCCATCACTTTACTCACATCTCCAACTATTTTGATAAAAATATCTACTCTCGTTGCAACTCAATTGTCAAATAAAATTTTCAGCAACCTGAGATATTTTGAACAAAACCGCCCAAAATTTATATTCTTCGAATCCTAAATAAATTATTCTTCGACGAATAATTTTAATCCAATTTCCAAAAATATATTTTCGGCCTTTAACTCACTAAATACCGAAAACTGGGTTAAAAGCCTAAGCAATTTAACACAAAATACCCTCAAATCATATAATTTAGGATTTAAAATTAAGGGTCTTACAACAATTAATTCTGATAAAATCTCTGCTTGCGACGTTTCTTCCAAAGTTAGTTCACTAGCACCGTAGTGTGAAGGTGAGCAACTTTCCCTTCTATCACTTCTTTAAACGAAGCTTAGATCTAGGAGAAAAGTGAAGGTTTGTGTTTGACGGTTTTGAAAACACCAACACCGTTTTTGAATCAAAGGAGAAGAATGTAGTTGAGAAATTCTTGTCTTCTCCTACACCAAGCCTTGGGTTCCTTTTCTTGAATCAAAAGAAAAGAAAAAGAAGAAGAATGGAGAAGGAAGAAAGATGGAGTTCGCGAGCAACAGGGAGAGGAAAATGTTTTTTTCCTTTTCTTTCTTTTTTCCTTCCTTTCCTTTTCTTTCTATATATAACAAATATCTAAAAATATCTAGATATTTCATAAAATTACCATTTCACCCATCACTTCCCAAACCACTTTTTGTGAAAAATATCTACTCTCGTTGCAACTCAATTAATAGATACAATTTTCAACAACTCGAGATATTCTAACCAAACTGCTAGAATTAAATAATTCATATCATAAATAAATCATTCTTCGGCAAAAGATTCACCGTACTTAATCTAATTTATTTATCGACGAATAATTTTAATCGGGACATCAAAATATATTATTTGGCATTAAACTCACAAAATATCAATAACTTTGCTAAAATGCCTTAGAGTTCAATACCAAAATACACTGAAATTCATAAATTAGAATTTAAAACAATGGGTCTTACACAATCATAGTTGGTAGTTTGATGTATGTTATGATATGCACAAGGCCAAATATTGCTCATGCAGTTGGAGTTGTTAGTCGATTTCTCGCTAATGCTAGTAAGGATCATGGGCAAGCAGTGAAATGGATTCTTAGATACCTCAGAGGCACTTCCAAGGCGTGTTTATGCTATGATAGAATTTGAATGATTGAATTTATTGAATAGTGTAACACCCCCATATTTAACAACGAGGGTGTATTTTTTTTTTCAAAATCAAATTCATAAAAACTTAATAAAATATGATGTCATAACACAATACGACAAAAGTCATAAATAATTAAATCATAATTACAACCAAACTCAAATAGTTTTTGAGACGATAATCCAAAATATACAAATAGAAAATACACTAGGGCTATGATACCTATCAGACATCGCTCGTACCCCTCTTGCGGTATTCTTGGCAGAAACCAGCACACAAAAACTACTACAAGAATGCTATCCCCCCATGATCACGTCAAAAAAATGAAACATAATCCCATCAAAAAAAATTCAACTGACAATGTAAGTTATAGGTACAGTCATCCCAAAATGAAATAAGTACAACCAACAAAAAGACATTTAGTCCCTATACAACCAAACTAATCAGATCATTCAATAGCAACTACAACAATATCCATCCTTAAAGTAACCTCCTCCTCATCAACATCCATAGAAGAATTCATCTCCTCAGAAGTCAGATCTACCCATGAGATAGGCGGCTTCGGCGGCGCCATAATCTCAAAACCGTGCAATATTTCAACGAAAGTCGGTAAGGGATCATTCATCGAAAATGGATGCTCTGACTCGGCCCTCCTAGAATATCCTACAATCTCTCGCTCCACTGGCATCGACCACTTATCTTTTATGCTAGTCTATGGTACAACCACTATATTTCCAGCTCCTACGGTGGCCTCCGCCTCAACTCTAACTGAGGAATTCTCTACATATTATCTTGCTCCACTCATTCTGTGCACCAATCTTGAGGGTACTGGATAGTCGATGCTCTCGCGAGTGAGCTCCACGAGGTATACTGCTCCAGCTTTCCTACTTGTTCTGACTACCTTCCCCGTATAAGTAGCCCTACTTGAGATGGGGTCCTATACCTAGATAGTCGGCGGGTCTCGGTAAGGAAAGTCTAATGATGTTTCGGTCGTCAAGGTAACAGTCGCTAGAACGAACTCATGTATCATCTGAGGGCAAAGCCCAATTTCCACAATAATATAAACGGCCACCAACTGAAATTAACAAATAACATTTAACAATTACGTCATAAAAATAAGCAATAACACTTAGCAATTACAACATTAAAATAAACAATAACATAGTATGTATATATAAATATCATAATATAACAAACATGACTCAAATGTCAAGCACCTTAATGCGATGTTTATATTCTGATTCACATGATTCCAGAATTTTTAAAACAAAACCCTCCTCGAGGGGCGTAAATCATAAATGTACCACCTATCATAGGCTAGTAATAATTACCGAGGTGCAGTCTCTCACGGACTAGCACAATTTAATAAAGTGTAGCCTATCACAGGCCTTACAAATCAGTTAAATCCTCATAAGGATAAGATGGAGAAACAATCACATGGAACCATTCCTTGGCCCATCACGGTCACCACTTAACTTCATGGCCGATCGCGGTCACCACTTAACATTGTGGCCCATTGCGGTCACCACTGACATTGTGGCCCATCACCGTCACCACAACCTATGGAATACATGAGCATGCTCTGACTCTTCTACATCAATCATTATGTAAATGTAGCTATTAAAAGATTCTTCTCTTTTAATACTCATTTAATACTAATAATTTTTCAAACTTATTACAGAGTATACTCAATAGATTTTCTTCAATAAAATTCATAACGCACATATTATCAGTTATGAATACATAATCACATCAAAACTTAATCACCACAAATTCACACCTCAACACACATCAACCACACATATTTTAGTTTTGAACACATAATCACCTCAAACTCAATCTCCATAAATTCATACATTGAACATACATTAATCACATCAAATTTAATCATAAATTCATAACATGTAACAAACCGTTTTTTCACATTAATCACATCGTATTTTCACTCACGCAATCACACATTAATCATACATCAATCACACATATAGACTCCCTATATGCAAACTAAAAATTTGGAAGGAGCCCTTACCTTAGTTATAGCTTTTCCAACGGTTATCACTACCACAATCAAACACATCGAAAAATGTTGTTTTTCCCGAAATGTAACATCCCAATATTTTCATATATATTATATATGTATCTTTTAGTAATTTTCATAATTTATTATTTAATAACTATTTTATTTTAAATGTAAAGAAATTAAATTAAAATTTACCACTCTCTATTTTACATCAATAATTATAACCTTTATTTTTATTTTATTGTTTTGATGTGACAATTACATTAGATCAGTTTATGGCATAATTATTTTCTACATGGACAACTGTGTATTATGTTTATTTGATTAGTTTCGATAATCATTACATTGATGTGTTAGATATGTGGCTTTATGTTGTTATGTGTCACCTGCAGTGATATTTTTGTCTTATTTGATTTATGTTAGTTGATGAAAACATTAGTTGAATTATTTAATTAAATTATAATTTATAGAATTTATATCGTGTATTAGTTTTATTTTAGACTAAATAAGTATTCGACCTAGGAGATAGTAGAGTCAGTGAAAATACGTAATTCAATTTATATATTCTATTTAATTAATTTAGTGTGACAATAATAAAATTATTGTTCCTTTAATGTTTAGTTATTTGATGAAGTATATTTATATTAATTAATTCATTATTTGTTGGGGTTTTGTTAGTAATTAATTAAAATTCGTAGGAGTATTTCTTTTAGAGTGAATAATGACCAAGTCAATTTCGGTCCAAATTTAATCACTCACACTACTAGTCTTCATAACTATATTTTATTTTTAATAGCATGTAGTTATAAAACCGTGTGTTTTCTACTTTACATCCACTCAAATGTGTAACAAACAAGGATAAATACATGATTGCCAATTAATTCATAACGGTTGGCCATTGAATGATATTATTTCAATTGAATACTGTAACACCCCGATTTTTAAATAGCGCACGTGTATTTTATCAAAACAGTTCACTATTTCAGTGAATGTCAGTAAGGGATCATTCACTAGAAATGGAAGCTTTGACTCGGCCAGCCTAGACGGTCCTGCAATCTCTCGCTTCACTAACATCGACCCCTTATCCTTTTCGCCAGTCCTGAGTCCAACCATTGTTTCTCCAGCTCCTACGCTGGCCTCCGCCTCAACTCTAACTGATGAATCCTCTGCATCTCCTCATGCTCCATTCATCACAAGCATCAATCCTAAAGGTAGCGAATAGTCAATCCTCTCACGAGTGATCTCCACGAAATATAGTGCTCCAATCGAAATTAACAAATAAACACTTAGCAAAATTTTTATATTTTCAAATGCTCAAAAGAACCTTTCGTCTTGGCATACTCCTCGAAAGGGTTTTCATATGTCCTACAATGCATAAACAATGTTGAAAAATGAAGTTTTTGACAAACTACACTATCGTAGCCAAATTCAACTAAGAAAATACAGATTTGTAGTTCTAAAATGGCTCTGAATCAACTTACACTTCAAACATTCATATTATCCATTATGAACAAATAATTAACACCAAATTAATCTCCATAAATTCACACCTCAATCACACATCAAACATTCATAACATCAATTATGAACACACAATTATATCGAAACTTAATCAACCCAAATTCACACCTCAAAGCAATTATGGCACAATAACAAACAACAACCAAGTATGTATATACAATCATCATAGTATAACAAACATGAATTGTGTGCCATGCACCCTAATGCAATGCATATATACCAATCCGCGTGATTCTAGCATTTCCAATAAAACCCAATCATAATTGTACTGCCTATCACAGGCTTTACTACAAATTACCGTGGTGCAGTCTCTCACAAGCTAGCACAATTTACAAGAGTGTAGCCTATCACATGCCTTACACATCAGTTAAATCCTCGTAAGGATAAGATGGAGAAACTATCACATGGAGCCATCTCGTGGCCTATCCGGTCACCACTTAACTTCGTGGGCCATCACAGTCACCACTCAACACTGTGACCCATCACGATCACCACTGACACTGTGGCGCATCATGCTCACCACAAGCTATAAAATGCATGAGCATACTCTGACTCTTTTCACCACAATCAGTAAGTAAATGCAGCTATTAAAATATTCCCCATTTTTAATACTCAGTTAACACTAATGATTTTTCAAACTTATCACAGAGTATACTAAAAAGAAATTTTCTTCAACAAAATTCATAACACACATATTATTAGTTATGAATACTTATAATCACATCAAAACTTAATCACCACAACAACATTAATATATCAGAGTTCTCCCACCGTTAACTCGGTACCAACGATCTCGATTCCTTTTCGAGATTCAAGGAGCTAACTACATACACATACATATTTATAACAATTTGTTCCCAATAAAATCGATTGGGCAATCGATTAAGATGTTTTTAAACCTTTATAAAATCGATTGTGGAATCGATTTTACTACTGTTTTTCTTAAACATATATAAGCTGACTCAAATCACTTTTTCTCAAAACTTTGATATAACTTTGACATAACTTTGATATACCTTTGAATAACTTTTGACACACTTGAAACAATTATTTTCACACACGTTTTCACAACACTTTGAAAGAAATAATTCGTTTGGCAAATCCTTATTGTGTGAATGTCATAGTGTGATTGAGTTGCCTTCTTGAATGATCTTTTATCTTTTATCGTTTCTGTAAACAACAACTGTAAAGAAAATTCTGTAAAAACCCAGTATAGAAACTGGTGGCTATCTTCGTTGGTGAGGGTGTTCATCAAGAAGAAGCCTCATCGTTATCTTGGGAGAGTTTGGCGATTAAATCGAGGGATACGGTGGCTGTGTAATAGAAGCGAGAGTTGGATAGATAGGCCTTGTGTTAGCTGGACAATCTGTAAAGTATACTCTAGACGATTCTATTGGAAAAAGGCTGAAATCGGTTCGATTTCAGAACTGGATGTAGGCTGTCATACTGACAGCTGAACCAATATAAATCTTGGTGGACAATTCTCTTAACCTCTCTCTTTATTTCAATATTGCATGAAAGCTAAATTTTGAATGTATGTGTTAGCAAAATTCTGTCTTGTTTGATATTGTGAATGAGCATTGTATGTGTACACTTGTATTGTTTTACATGCAATCTTTGGTCCTGAATAAATTCTATAAATTGACTATCTTGTTAAGGTTAGAATTTATCACGTTTGAATTGGAATAATATTGATCACGTTGGTTTCAATATTAATTTCAATACTTAGGAAAAATTGGATTTCTTTGTTTCTAACCTTGCATAAAATTTCCTAAGATTAGAGGTCATATAACCAACAACAAATATTGTCCAAATAACACTACACACACTGGACTCTTAAAGCATCGAAACTTTAAGTTAATAAAATACTCTAAAAATTGGACTTCATTGTTTGTAACCTTGCATAAAATTTCCTAAGATCAGAGGTCATATAACCAACAATTGGTATTAGAACCTGACTTTTTTAGAGTAACTCTCATAAAAGAAAATGACTTCTGTAGAATTTCTAGGAGAAGGTGCAACTTTGGCCATGCCCCTTGCTTTTAATGGGGCTTCCTACATGTATTGGAAAGAACGTATGTTGATCTTTTTAGAAGCATCTAGTTTAGACATATTAGAAGTTGTACTAGATGGACCCTATGTGCCAAAAATAGCTGGCACAAATAATTCATTCATCCCAAAATCCAGATCAGATTGGTCTGAGGATGACAAGAAAAAGGTAGGATACAATGCTAAGGCTAAAAACATAATTACATCTGCATTATCCGCTGACGAATTTTTCAGGGTGTCTTACAGCAAATCTGCCAAGGAGATGTGGGACACATTGCAGAAAACTCATGAGGGTACAACTGATGTAAAGAGAGCCAGAATCAATACACTGATGCATGAGTACGAACTGTTCAACATGAATAAAGAGGAATCTATTAATGATATGCAGACAAGATTTACTCATATAGTCAACAATCTACATGCTCTTGGTAAGGTGATTGACAATGATCAGCAAATCAACAAGGTGATGAGGTGCTTGACTAGAGAATGGCAGCCAAAGATCACTGCCATAACATAATCAAAAGACCTTGGAAGCATGCAAATCGCAACACTCTTTGGAAAACTGAGAGAGCATGAGATGGAATTGCATAGACTGAGTGAAGCTGGACAGATTGACAGAAAAAGAAAAGGGCTGTCTTTGAAAGCCCAAGCACTTCAAACTAAGTCTGAACAAGAGACCTGCACTGATGAGTCAAATAGTGAGACTGATGAAGATTCATAAATTGGTTTACTGGTCAGAAAATTCAAAAAAATTCTGAAAAGAAGGATAACAAGTTCAGAAAACCATCAAACTCAAAAACAAATGACAGCAAGATAACATGCTTTGAGTGTGGGAAGACTGGACATATAAAATCAGAGTGCTTCAAATTACAAAACAAAAATAAAACTGCAAAGGCTAAAGGCAATCAACCACCTCCAAAAACCAGAAAAGCCTACATTGCATGGAATGATAACGATGATGAATCCTCTACATCTTAAGAAGAAGAAGAAGCCAATCATTGTCTAATGGATAACACGGATTCAGACTCTGAAAATGAAGTAAGTTCTAACTCTAATCCTTCATATGATGAACTGCATGAGGCTTTTAATGAACTTCATGATGAATATGTTAGTACCATTAAACAGTTCATTAGTACTAAGAAGTTGTTAGAAGAAAAATGCATGCTTTATGATGAAATTAAACTGAAACATGAGTCTCTTAAAGACATAAATGAAAGTCTGAAGAAGGAAAATCATGCACTGCATTGTGATATAGAAAAGTTTAACAGTGGTAAAAACAAGTTAGATATGCTTCATGGAAATCCAATGAATCTAAATGAAAAATCCAAACTTGGATATAAACCAAATATGCATGTTAAACAGAATCACAATAAATATGGAATTGGATATAGGCATACCAAGAATGTTAAACATAATCAGAAGTTTGTTAGATCTAGACATATGCATGATATCTTTACTGAACCAAATCAGATTTCATCCTCTGCTGTGTCATGTCACTTTTGCTGTAACAAGGGACATATGATTTTTAATTGTGAACTAAGAAAACTTGCCAACAAAGGATGGAAACAGATTTGGAAAGTGAAGACACCAATGTTTGAAACCAACCCCCCAAGACCCAATTTAAATTGTGTTGCAGATATGCTTGACATCCAATAGGCACCTATGGTACCTAGACAGTGGATGCTCCAAGCATATGACAGGAGACAAGTCAAAGTTCTTGTCTCTAACCTTAAAAGATGGTGGATTTTTTAAATACGGTGATAATAACAAAGGGAAGATACTCGGTATTGGAGATATTGGGGACGAATCAACTACGGTGAATAAAGACGTTCTGTATGTAAGAGATCTAAAACACAATTTGATTAGTATAAGTCAACTATGTGATAAGGGATTCCAAGTACGCTTTATATCTCAGTCTTGTATAATTGAGCATAAGGAAAACAAGGACATAAGGTTAGTAGGTGATAGGGTTAATAGCATTTATACGCTTGATTTTAATGTTTTGCCTGCTAGTTCTATCTGCTGTTTGTTGTCCAATTCTGATGAAAATTGGTTATGGCATAAGAGAGTAGCTCATAGCCATATAGATCACCTCAAAAACTAGTTAGTAAGCAGTTAGTTATAGGACTCCCAAATAGAAAGTTCACTAAGGATAGGTTGTGTGATTCCTGTGAGAAAAGTAAACTAGTTAAGTCTTCTTTTCCCCCAATAGATATGGTCAAAACCAATAGGGTTCTGCAACTGATACATATGGATCTATTTGGTCCATCTCAAGTGAAAAGATTTGGAGGAAACTTGTATGGTTATGTGTTGGTAGATGATTACTCTAGGTATACTTGGACATTTTTTCTAACTCACAAGAGTGAGGCCTTCTCTATTTTCAAAAAATTTGCTACTTTAGTACAAAATGAGAAGAACCAGAAAATTACCTCCATCAAAAGTGATCATGGAGGTGAATTCCAAAATGATTCCTTTAATACCTACTGTGAACAAAATGGCATTCAACATTTATACTCACCCCCTAGAACTCCTCAACAAAATGGAGTTGTACAAAGGAAGAATAGGTCTTTAGAAGAGTTAGCTAGAACTATGATTAAAGACTCAAACCTTCCTAATTATTTCTGGGCTGATGCCGTTAACACTGCCACACATGTAGTTAATAGAGTTCTAATTAGGCCCCTGCATAGAAAAACTCCCTATGAGTTATACAAGGGTAGAAAACCAAACATCTCTTACTTTAGAGTCTTTGGATGCAAATGCTTTGTGTTAAACAATGGCAAAGAACATCTAGGAAAGTTTTACCCTGTGGCAGATGAAGGTATTTTTCTAGGTTACTCCCAAACTAGTAAGGCCTATAGAATCTTCAACAAAAGAACAAAAACCATAGAGGAGTCAGTTCATGTAAAGTTTGATGAACTATTTGCTGAAAACTTGAACAACACTCCTCCTATAGTTGATGCTTCTTTGGATGAAGTTGTAGAATTTGAACCATTAGAACCTACTGAAACAGAACCTCCAATAAACATTGACTGTGTAGAACCTATTAGGGTAGATGACTTACCTAAGGAGTGGAAGTTTAACAAAAACCACCCCATTGATAACATAATAGGGGATATCTCTAAAGGAGTTGAAACTAGGATGGACCTTAGACATTTCTGCAATTTCATAGCCTTTGCATCTCAGGTAGAACCCAAAAACATTAAAGAAGCTCTCAAGGACAGTGACTGGATTATTGCCATGCAAGAGGAGCTTAACCAGTTTGAGAGAAACAAGGTGTGGATCTTAGTTCCCAAACCAGTACATAAACACATCATAGGAACCAGATGGGTGTTTAGGAACAAGATGGATGAAAATGGAGTCATAACTAGGAACAAAGCTAAACTAGTTGCCAAAGGTTATAATCAAGAAGAGGGAACAGATTATGGTGAAACCTATGCCCCTGTAGCTAGACTATAAGCCATTAGAATCCTGTTGGCTTATGCTTGCATAATGGACTTTAAACTTTATTAAATGGATGTGAAAAGTGCCTTTCTCAATGGTGATATCCAGGAGGAAGTTTTTGTTAGCCAAACACCTGGATTTGAAAATCCTGATTTTCCAAATCATGTCTATAAGCTAACAAAAGCCCTCTATGGGTTGAAACAAGCTCCAAGAGCTTGGTAATAGAAATTAAGCAATTTCCTCATTAAACAAAACTTTTTAAGAGGAAATGTGGACAAGACACTTTTTATTAAAAAGGATGGAAAAGACATCTTGCTGGTCCAAGTATATGTTGATGACATAATATTTGGATCCACAATTAATAAGTTGTGCAAAGATTTTGAAAACATAATGCAAGTTAGATTTGAAATTTCAATGATGGGAGAGCTATCTTTCTTCTTGGGATTTCAAATCAACCAAAGCAAGAATGGAATTTTCCTAAGCCAAACCAAATACTGCAATGATTTATTAAAGAAATTTGGTTTTGATAAGTTTAAATTCATTGATACACCTATGAGCCAAACCTGCCTTTTAGGTATAGATGAGAAGGGAAAACCAGTAGATGCAACATTGTTTAGGGGAATGATAGGATCTCTGCTATACCTTACAGCTACTAGGCTTGATATAATGTTTAGTGTATGCATGTGTTCTAGATACCAAGCAAACCCAAAGGAGTCACATCTAAGTGCAGTCAAGAGGATCTTTAGATATCTTATAGGAACCAAAAATCTAGGCTTGTGGTATCCTAAGGGATCTACTTGCACTCTAGTTGGTTACTCATATTCTGACTTTGTTGGATGTAAACTAGATAGGAAAAGTACCTCAGGTACTTGTCATCTATTAGGAAACTCCCTAGTTTCTTGGCACAACAAGAAACAAACCAGCATTGCATTATCCACAACTGAAGCTGAGTATATTGCAGCTGGAAGCTGTTGCGCTCAAATTCTCTGGATGAAGCAAAATCTCTGTGATTTTGGTGTTAATCTAGGAATTGTACCTATCATGTGTGATAACACAAGTGCAATTAGCATCACCAAAAATCCAATCATGCATTCTAGAACCAAACATATAGAGATAGGGCACCACTTTATTAGAGATCAATATCAAAATGGGAACATAAAGCTTGAATATGTTAACACAGCTGATTAGTTAGCTGACATTTTCACCAAAGCTTTACCCAAGGATAGTTTTCCCTTATTAGAATGAGACTAGGAATCATAGATCATGATGAAGTCTGATTCCTGTGAGAAACTAATCGATTGCAACATCGATTATCCTGTGACTACACAGAAAATGGACGTTATGAAATCGATTGAGGTAACCCAGTGTGTGAATTATCAAATTCAGAAATACGAACATCGATTTCATAATCGATTTGTACACCCAGACACCTGAAATTGCTGCAGTAGTCATCAAGACAATTGAATGGTAAATCGATTGAATAATCGATTTATTTTTCCCCAGACTTCAAAAGTGAGAAACTTTTCATAACTCTAGCCCGAGCGTCGATTTGGAAATTGATTGGAACAATTTTTTTTAAACCAGCACTTAATTGAATCGATTTGGAAATCGATGCTGAGATGATCTTTTTTCTGAACTGATATGGAAATCAATTGGGCCATTGATTTAGTAATAAAAGTCAATCGATTTGGACATCGATTTTCAAAATGACCGTTGTAACTTTTTTACTAGTCGTTGGAAGGCAATAATAACTAAATCAATTCCATTTCCCCAGCAATGGTAACCCAATCGATTGACCAATCGATTTACATGTGCTCAGGCTTAAAAAGGAACTGTTGCTAATCGATTCTGAACACTTCATTCAAGCCCTAAATCGATTGCGCACTCATTTTTCTGCAAATTTCTCAAACTTCTCTGCAGTTTCTCAAAATTCACATCCTTCCAAATCCTCTCTGATACATTGTTTCTTTCAAAAACCCAAAAATCTTACTATGGCGAGGGTGAAACAAACATCTTACAAATCTCCATCACCATCATCTTCATCTAGTGGGAGAACCCCTTCACCAACACCCACTTCTAAAAGGGTTTCAATCCCAACTCATAAAATATTGGCTAAAGACAAAGGAAAGGCCATAGCCACAGATCAAGGAAAGATCAAAAAGCGAAAAGAGCCTCCAACTGAGAAGTTATTGGCTGATGCTATGAAGGATATAGCTCAGAAAAAGAAGAAAACAGTTTCTTCTCCTCCTCCAAAGAAGGCTTAATCTGCTAAAGATAAACAAGCTGAAGACTTTGACCTACCACCTGCCTTCCTAAAATAAAAAATCCATGAGGCACGAACCATGGATTTTACTTATTTTGATTCAGATGGTTTTTCATTTCAAAATCATTTGAGGTTTCATGGTTTGGAAGACTTTCTTTCCTGCTCCATCAACACTTATCCAAGGCTGATTCGAGCCTTCTACTCAACCTTCACCCTCACTGACACGGGATTCAAGGTTGAAGTCAAAGGCAAGAAGATCACCATGACTTCTGATGAATTCTCAACTCTGTCTGGACTGCCCTTTCATGGAAAATCAGTTGATGGCAGTGATGAAGCAGATGCTGCTGATGAAGGCTGGGAAGCATATGTGGACAGGCACACCGATGTACAGGACCTGATGGTCGATGGCTTTGTGGAAACAATTTCCCTGCCAATAGGTCAAATGAAGGTCCAACAACGGATGCTTATGTATGCCCTAACCCGGATGCTCGTACCACGTTCTAGCAATCACGCCGTCGTCCAGAAGCTGGACATTCTTCTGCTGTGGGGTTTGTGCAAAGAGCGCAAGATGAACTGGGCATGGATCGTGCTGAAGCATATGATGGAAGTAGCACAGGGCAAGCTAGTGCTTCCCTATCCACAGCTGATCACGAAGATTCTGAGACATTTCAAAGTGTCCATTGTCAATGAATAATCTTCCAAAAGCATCCTCACTTTTGGCGAATCAATTGTAAGCCAAATGCAATTGAAAAGGGTGAACGGCATTTGGACAAGACCTCAACCCAATGCTGAACAAGCTCAGCCAAATGTGGAGCAAGCTGAGCCAGTAGCAGCTCAACTTGAGTTCTTTGCCAAGCTGCTGGAACTCATCGAAACACAGGCTGCTCATAATTCTCGAGTTGAAGCATCTTTGCAGAAACTCCAAGTAAATCTGAACACGGTTGCGCAAGATGTCGCTGCAATCCAAGAACACTTAGGCCTGAAACTATCATTTGAAGATGTTGCTGAAATTGGCCGACAAGCAATAGACGAACCAAATCCCACAACCCTAGATAGTCCTGAACCTTATGGTTAGGAGACACCTATTGAGGTTAATACATCGGTCTCTCCCTCTCCCATAGATAATAATGAGGAACAACCCTAGTTTAGGTGTTTAGGATTTTAGTTTCTTTGTTGTTTTGTAATGTTCTGGTATTGCTTGTAATATTATATTTTTTAAGTGAAGTATATTGTTAACTATTCTCGCCTTTTTATTAAATTTTTGCATTCAATGACAAAGGGGGAGAAAAATCTTACATATTTAAACTTGTGTTTCATGTTCTGGATGTCCTGCTCAGATACCATGTGTTACAATTATTTTTGATTTTTGATTCTGATACCATGTGCATATTCTAAATTCTATTCTAATACCAGTTGCTATATGCTATTTGTACTGATACCAGTTATTTCTGTTCTGATACCAGTTCTGATACAATGTGCTAATGTGCTACTAAATTGACCTGCATGTGCAGATACCATTACTAATCATGTGCTGATACTGCTGCCAATCTGTTAAATCTTGTGATAACTAGAATACTGTAGCATATGATATAGTTAACTCTGATTGCTCTAGTTGAAATAACTCTGATACTGTACATTGGAACAAAATCTGTTGTTGCTATAGTTTTTTTTGTATAGCTCTGATACTACATCTCTAAAGTGATAATTTTCAAAAGCTCTGATACTTTGAAATTGATTATAGTACTTTGATGATAATCATGCATGTTAAATTTCCGGGAGAGCTTTCAAATTTTTGTGATTATAATGTTGAGTCTTGAAATGTAAAACTTAAGTTGAAATAGTATGTTTGTCGTTTAATCAAAAAGGGGGAGATTATTAGACATAAGTCCTCCTGATCATGATTTTGACATAATTAACAAACATATAATGTTCATGCATCATTTGATAAAACTAACAGTTTGAACCGAGTTACATTTCAGGAAAATCAAGTAAACACTATACACTTGGACACAAGCTTGGAACACAAGGAATCAAGCAAAAAGTGAGAATGATATGAAGAAAGATGCAATTCTATCTAGTGTCATTAGTGGTTATAGTAGTTACTTAGTAGACTCATCCATGTGATTTCATGCTTAAGTATTTTCCAGATGAAAAATGAAATCTTTAAATAAACAAGTAAACAAATCAATTATCAAGTCTATTGCTAAATCCATTGTGCAATCGATTGCTTGACTCATAATTAGAGTTTTCACTAAGTACATCGATTGGGAAATCGATTACTTAAAGGTTTTTAGTGAAACCTAAACTCTGGGTTTAAACCAATCGATTGGACAATCGATTGGCACGTCAATTGAAAAATCAATTTCGTGACTTATAGAGCCAAGCTAATACTTTGAGAATCGATTGGCAAATCGATGCAGAAAACTCTTTTTCATCAGACTTGGCCTCTGTAATCAACCAATCGATTGAACAATCGATTGGAATATCAATTGAGTAATCGAATTGTTGAGTCAAAGAGAGAGTCACTTACTGAAACAATCGATTGGCAAATCTATTGTGAAAAAGCTTTTTATCAGACTTAGCCTCTATGTTCAATCAAATCGATTGGGACATCAATTGAAATTTGTTTCTTAACTTGCAAGATATATACTAATCGATTGACACATTGATTTTCAACTAAATGGTTGAGCCACTATAACAAGCCAAATCGATTGAAGGAAAATATCTGAATCACTGAGACTAGTTCAATCAGTTGATGAATCGATTAAAGCAAAATGTTTGAGTCACTATGATTAGTTCAATCGATTGGCAAATCGATTAGCTTAAAATTTTGTGTTACATCAGCCAACTGCCAAATCGATTATGAGTAAATGTGAGTCGACTGCGTAATTGATTGTTTTGATCTCGTTGTTTGAACAAAACACCTATAGTCGATTACTTAATCGATTCTGATATGAACATGCTTCTGTTTCTGATTTAAGCATTAAAAGAATCGATTGGCATATCGATTCATTCATATATTTTCAAGAACCAAGAAAAACAAGAAACACGATAATCGATTGGGCAATCGATTAAGATGTTTTTAAACCTTTATAAAATCGATTGTGGAATCGATTTTACAGCTGTTTTTCTTAAACATATATAAGCTGACTCAAATCACTTTTTCTCAGAACTTTGATATAACTTTGACATAACTTTGATATACCTTTGAATATCTTTTGACACACTTGAAACAATTATTTTCACATACGTTTTCACAACACTTTGAGAGAAATAATTCGTTTGGCAAATCCTTATTGTGTAAATGTCATAGTGTGATTGAGTCGCCTTCTTGAATGATCTTTGATCTTTGATCTTTTACCATTTCTGTAAACAACAACTGTAAAGAATATTCTGTAAAAACCCAGTATAGAAACTGGTGGCTATCTTCGTTGCTGAGGGTGTTCATCAAGAAGAAGCCTCATCGTTATCTTGGGAGAATTTGGGATTAACTAGAGGGATACGGTGGTTGTGTAATAGAAGCGAGAGTTGGATAGATAGGCCTTGTGTGAGTTGGACAATCTATAAAGTATACTCTAGACGATTCTATTGGAAAAAGGCTGAAATCGGTTCGATTTCAGGACTGGATGTAGGCTGTCATAATGACAGTTGAACCAGTATAAATCTTGGTGCACAATTCTCTTAACCTCTCTCTTTATTTCAATATTGCATGAAAGCTAAATTTTGAATGTATGTGTTAGCAAAATTCTGTCTTGTTTGATATTGGGAATGAGCATTGTATGTGTACACTTGTATTGTTTTACATGCAATCTTTGGTCCTGAATAAATTCTATAAATTGACTATCTTGTTAAGGTTAGAATTTATCACGTTTGAATTGGAATAATATTGATCACGTTGGTTTCGATATTAATTTCAATACTTAGGAAAAATTGGATTTCTTTGTTTCTAACCTTGCATAAAATTTCCTAAGATTAGAGGTCATATAACCAACAACAAATATTGTCCAAATAACACATACACACACTGGACTATTAAAGCATCGAAACTTTAAGTTAATAAAATACTCTAAACTTTTTATTTTTAAAGTTAGTCCAAGAGTAATTAAAAGAGTAACATTTTAAACTCTAACCATTTTAATTTCAATTTATCTTTTTGCTTAAACTCTTTAACTTAGTTAAAATTTGAACATTCTCACAACTTTAACAACTCTAATATTTTTTAAAAAATTTTCAACTTCAGTTTAAACTTATTTATTTGAAAATAACTCATTACGTAACTAAAAACACATCAAATTTAATTACCTCAAATTCACACCAAATTTAATCAATGCAATTCCACAACACACATATTGTACCTCAATTAAATTTAAACAATTCAAACATAAGTCACCCAATTTCAAAACTCTACATTTTTATACATAAACCATCAAATTTCATTTCCACAAATACACATAAATCACATTAAATTCATTTTCCACAATCTCACACCAAATCTCACAAATTTCCACCTACACAAATACACATTTAGAGTCCTATATGCAATCTAAAAGTTTGGAATGAGCCCTTACCTTAGATATCGCTTTAACAACCATTTACAGCACCACAATTAATTTCGGTAAAACTTTTGCTCGTGTTGTCGCTTCGAAAACTAGATCACTAGAATTGTAGCGTGCCAAGGAGCTACTTTCCCTTTTGTCACTTCTCGAAAGGAAACTTAGATCTAGAAGAAAAAGGAAGGTTCGTGTTTGACGGTTTTGGTTTTCTACCTATACATTAATTTTTCTTTTTGAAAACAGAGAGAAAAAAAAAGATAGAAGGGAGAAGAAGGGTAGGCGTGAAATGGAAAAATGTTTACTAATTTTCTTTTTCTTTCTACCTTTCTTTTCAAATATATATATAACAATAACAAATATCCAAATAAAAATCATCATTACCTCTGAAACCTCACATCACATCTCAAATAACTTTTTCAGAAAAATATTCAGTCTCGCCACAATTCAATTCGGCAAATGAATTTTTTTGAAAAATGCTGCATGTTAGAAAAAATTTATTTTGACAAAAGATTCACCGTAATTGAACTAAATTATTCATCGACGACTGATTTTAATCGGGGCTCCAAAAATTTTTTTTTTTGTATTTAACTCACAAAATACCATAAAATTGGCTAAAAAGCTGCAAAAAGTCAACACAAAATACACCAAAACAAAAATCACCCATACCTCAAATACCTTATTGATGTGTGTAATTAACCTTAATGAGGAGAATTATTCTCTTCCTCCAACCAACTTCTCGTCTGCATATTAGTCTTATACACCTCTTTCTTGTAGAATACGATAAAACTTGCAACTAATCACCCATACCTCAAACGTCATTCCAACCGTTACATTTTCGCTTATCTCAAATATTTTCGAAGTCGCTCAAACAACCACCCACATATTCCATCTCTTTCTTGTGGAAGTTCTAAGCTTTTGTTTCTTCATCATTATGAGATTTTTCGAAGGCTATATAGTGTTACGTGGAAGGAAAGTTATCAAGGTAAGGGCTTTTCCCCGTGCAGAGTTAGGCTAGATAATAAATTAGCGGTTTCTAGGATATTGATATGATGTTTGGAAGTCTTAAAAGAAAAATGTAGATTTTATTTTCGTCGTAAAGAAATTATCTATAATGTTCTAATTGTTTCTTTTGAGTAATACATCTATCTTGATGAACTTAATTATAGAGTTCTATTTTTATTATTATCCCTTAATAAATATGTTTGTAGTGAAAATGTTTAATGTAACACCCCGATTTTTAACAACGCGAGTGTTTTTTTTTTTTTTAAAACAAATTCATAAAAACAAAGAACTACAGAAGAAAATACTTTTGGACAAATATTTAAGTTGTAACACAACGACAAAAGTCAACAATATTTACAAACAACGGAAATAGTTTTTGAAACAAAATCCAAAGTATTTAAATAGAAAAATACGACGGGGCAATGAGACCTATTAGACATAGCTCATACCCTTGGAGTATTCTCGGCAGACACCTGCATAAAAACACTGCCCCAAGAATCTCAACTTTCCCCTCATCACATCAAAATGTGGAACATGAACCCATTAAAAGAAAAAGTCATCAGACAATTTAAGCATAGATACAATCTTCCAAAATGAAATAAATACAATCCCAAGAGAAAGACATCTAGTCCTTATACAATCACCTAATCTGATCATGTTACAAAAACTACGTAACCCGAGTGATCTCCACATGTCCCGCAAGATCCTCCTGACACAGCTTTAGTTAGGTATGACTAACTACTTTCCCATCCCCAGAGTACTAACCGGTAGGATTATCCTGTTTCTCATCAGAGGGCAAAGCCCAGATTTCCACAATAATTATAAAGGTCACCAACCGAAATTAACAAATATCACATAACAAAATTATTATATCTTCAAATGCTCAAAAGAACCTTTCGTCTTAGCATACTCCTCGAAAAGGTTTTCATATATCCAAAATTTGCATAAACAATGTGGAAAAATGAAGTTTTGAAAAATTCCTTGTCGTAGCCGAATACAATTGAGAAAATGCGGACTTTCAATTCTAAAATGGCTCTGAATCAATCAACACTTCAAACATTAATATTATCAATTATGAACACATAATTAACACCAAATTAATCTCCATAACTTCACACCTCAATCACACATCGAATATTCATTAAATCAATTATGAACACATAAATACATCAAGACTTAATCAACCCAACTTCACACCTCAAAGCAATTACAACAAATCACAACAACAACCGAATATGTATATACAATCGTCAAAGTATAACAAACATGACTTGCGTGCCAATCACCCTAATGCAATGCATATATGCCAAAATGCATGATTCTGGAATTCCAAACCAAAACCCTCCTCGAGGGGCGTAAATCATAATTGTATAGCCTCTCACAGACCAGTACTAATTACTGAGGTGCAATCTCTCACGGATCAGCATGATTTACTAACGTGCATTCTCTCACAAACCAGCACGACATACAAGAGTGCAGTCGCTCATAGACCAGCACAATTTTCTAGAGTGCAATCGCTCATAGATCAGCACATTTTAGAGTGCAATATCTCACGGATCAGCACGACGCACCAATCCCCGCAAGGATAAGATGAACCAACAATCAACATGGCATCAGCCTATGGCCCATCACGGTCACCACTATCACCATGGCCCCATCGCGATCACCATGTACTATGAAATGCATGAGCATACACTGACTCTTTTCACCACAATCATTAAGTAAATGCAGCTATTAAAAGATTCCCCATTTTTAATACTCATTTAACACTAATGATTTTTCATATACAACGCATAGCATACTCAAACATACTTATTCACACCAATTTCAATTTCCACAACCACACGTAAATCACATCTCCAAATTCCATTCACACCTAAATTGAATTAAATTCATTTTCCACCAAGTAACACATAAATTTCATCTCAAAAATTCATAATATTAATTATGAACACATCAATTTCACCTAACATAAATCACCAAAATTTCCAAACCTTAATCACCATATTCAATCTCTAAAATTTTCAACCATAAATCACCACAACAACATTAATATATCAGAGTTCTCCCCACCACTAACTCGGTGCCAACGGTATCGATTCCTTTTCGAGATTCAAGGAGCTAACTACATAAACATGAATATTTATAACAACTTGTTTACAATAAAACTAATCCAAACACAACAAAATTCCCAAATTAAATCTTTCTCACACACCAAAGTTTTAAAACCAAATAATCTATATTATTTACTTAAAACTAAATAAAACAAATATCGTCAAAATTTCCCATACACACACTCGACTATTAAAGCACCGAAATTTTTGAGTTAATAAAATACTCTAAACTTTTTTTCTTTTTAAACTCAATCAAAGAGTAATTAAAAGAGTAACATTTTAAACTCTAATCATTTTTAATTTCAATCTATTTTTTTGCTCAAACTCTTTAACTTAGTCAAAATTTGAACTTTTTCACAACTTTAACAACGCTAATTTTCTGTAAAATTTCAATTTCAGTTCAAACTCATTTATTTGAAAATAACTCATTACGTAACTAAAACTCATCAAATTTAATTACCTTCAATTCACACCAAACTCAATCAATTCAATTCCACAACACGCATATAGCACCAAATTTCATCAATTCATTTTCTACAAAATCCACATATAAATCACATCTCAAAAATTCATAATAATAATTATGAACATATAAATCACACCAAACATGAATCACCACAAACCACACCTCAAATTTAAATTCCACTAAATTACACATAATCACATTAAATTAATTTTTCACAAAATCACACCTCTAATACATCAAATTTCTTTTCCACAAAATCACATATAATTCCCTAAATGCAAACTAAAAGTTTGGAAGGAGCCATTACCTTAACGATAGCTCTAACATGCGATTACGGTACCGTGATTAATTCCATTAAAATTTAAGTTTGTGGCGTTGTGTTGAAAACTAGCTCACTAGCACCGCCGCGTGACAATGAGCAACTTTCTCTTCTGTCACTTCTCGAAACGAAACTTAGATCTAAGAGAAAAATGAAAGTTTTGTTTTTGATTTTTTTTTTGAAAAACACCAACACTTGGTGTTGTGTTTTCTTGAAACAGGGAAGCAAAGAAATAAAGGAACCAGGCGAGAATTGCTTTCTGTTTTGCTTTCTCTTGGTTCTATATATATATATATATATATATATATATATATATATATATATATATATATATATATATATATATATATATATATATATATATAATATTATAATATAACTAATTCCAAAATCAATATCTAGATATTTTTATAAAAATCATCTTTACGTCTGTCACCTCACATCACATCACAAATTACTTTTTCAAAAAAATATCTTCTGTCTCACCGCCATTCAATCGGTAGATGAATATTTCACAAAAATGCCATAAAATTGGCTAAAAAGCCTGAGAAATTCAGCACAAAATTCCCTAAAATACATAAATTAGAATTTCAAATTAAGGGTCTTACATTTAACATCTTACGTATTTTAGAGTACTTAATTATAAAGTTATAATTTTTATGATGATATCATTAGTAATATGTTTGTTATGATGTCTTTGACATTCAGTCTTGACTTTTTGAGTATTTTAAATTTAAAATTTGACTTTTATGAACAATATATGTGTCATGAGAAAATTAATGAGAATTTTATTTTTTTAATTTTAACAAAATGAGAAAATTGATTTATTGAAATTTATTAAATGTATATTTCATTTTTATAATGCAGAAAAATTTATAGTAAAAGGAATACAATTTTTATTGTTATTATGAATTTAAATTTTTATCAATAACAAGTAGCTAAATCAAATCATATGGATTATTAAAATGAAAGTGGTGATTTTGAGATATTTGTTCACGTGCATATTTTATGTGTTGAAGTTATTGAACTCTAACTATGAACATCCATGAGAATATAAATTTGATGTCTTATGTGGTTGCCTAAGTGGCTGATGAATTGTGTTTTAAATATTGTTATCTTTGTGGTTGCCTAAATAGCTGATAATTTGTGTTTTAAATAATGTTATCTTTGTGGTTGCCTAAGTGGCTGTTGATTTATGTTTTAAATATTATTATCTTTGTGGTTGCCTAAGTGGCTGGTGATTTGTGTTTTAAATATTGTTATCTTTGTGTTGCCTAAGTGTCTCGTGATTTGTGTGATTATTTAAGTGGGCGGTGACATGTATCTTCTGAGCATCATTATTATTTTATGACATATCATATGCATCTTTGAAGACGCATGTGCGTTGATTTAATTTTTCCCCATTGGTACGAGTGACTTATGTGTGAACGCCTGTGTGACTGATTATATCCAGATCATATATGTTTAGGAGAACGCATAACTTGCATATATTTTATTGTTATTTTTTATTTTGATATAATTATTTGTTTTATGGTTGCTACTTGATTTATTTAGATACATTTTATGACTTTTGATACATCTTTAAGAACTATTAAAGAATTAATTAATTTAAATCTTTTATTACGAAAATATTTTATATTCATATTTTATGGTTGTTCATTTATTATTTGGTTTAATTTTTGTTGTGAGATGACCTGACCTTTTACACCAATATTTAGGTACTAATGATCTCAAATAGTTCCATGAATGATGTTTGATTGGTGCACGTGCGTGAGAAAATAGGACTTTTATTTAAAAATAATATTTTCTATTACTAAAATTTTTGTGGTACATTGTAAAGTTATTTACTCTTCATCATTAACTTTTAATAGAAAGACGAAAGTGAGATTTTATTTGCTAGTAAATAATTGAATGTCATTAATTTTAGTCAACTTTGCTTCTTTTGAATTTCACTTAAAGATAATTTATTTTATTTTGGAGCATAAATGAATATCGATTTAACAATTGGAATATTAATTTTGCAAATAAATGAATAAATACGATTTTAGTAAAGTGAATTACGTTCTTTTACCAAAAAAAAATATATCAAGTAATTTTCTGACGCATCTTCAAATTATTACATGATAAACTATTCCTAAGAAAAAATGAATTATAGTTGCTTCTAAAAGAAAATAAATATTTTTAAGTAATCTTTGGATCAAAAATTTGAGGCGTTACACGAAACCTTTAATCAAATAGTGTTTGACTTAGTCAAATTAATCCCTTAAACTTTAACTACCTTACAAATCCTTTCTTACTCCAAACCCCTTAAAGTATATTTTACTAAAAGAGTTTACAATGAGTAAAGACTAATAGTACACTTTCAACATATAAATTTTACCACAACACACTTTCAATATATAAAATATATTTTTAGAAATTAACATCCTTTAATTTTCCAGTGAACTCACTAAAAAAATTTCAAAATGTTTAAAATATTTTTCTCAAAATTTTTCACACAACCACAAATTTTTCTCAAATTTACCATAACTCATTTTTTTGTTCCAAATAACTACATATCCCCACAAAAGATATCAATAAATATTTTGTTTAGTTTCAAAGTTATAACTCTTTGAAATAGTTTCATTCCTTTAAAAATATATTAAATATTTTATTTTTCTTTAATCAACAAAACAACAACATTAATATATCAGAGTTCTCTCCACGGCTAACTCGATGCCAACAGTCTCGATTTCTTTTGGAGACTCAAGGAGCTAACTACATAAACATAAATATTTATAAAAATTTGTTCACAACTAAAATTTATCCAACCACAACAAAATTCCCAAAATTATATCTTTTTCACACACTAAACTTTTAAAACCAAATAACCTACATTATTTAGTTAAAACTAAAAAAAACAAATATTTTCCCAATCAAACATACACACCTCGATTATTAAAGCACCAAAACTTTGAGTTAATAAAATATTCTAACCTTTTTCTTTTAAAACTCCATCCAAGAGAAATTAAAAGAGTAACATTTTTAACTCTAAACATTTTAATTTAAATCTAACTTTTTTGCTCAAACTCTTTAACTTAATTAAAATTTGAACTTTTTTCACAACCTTAACAACTCTAATTAGATAAATGATGATTTGGGTTTTGGGTTTTATTTTTTCTAACAACACTTGTCTTTTTTTTTTTTTTTTGAAACAGGAAGAAGGGAGGAGAAAGTTGGAAGTAGAAGAGGAACTGCACGGGAATTGCTTTTTCATAACTCTCTTGAATGGAAGCTTAGATCTAATAGATAAATGAGGGTTTGTGTTTTGGGTTTTAGTTTTTCTACCAACACTTGTATTTTTTTTTTTTTTTTGAAACAAGAAGAAGGGAGAAGAGGAGCTGCACAAGAATTGCTTTTTGTTTTCTTTTCTTTGTTTCTCTCACACACACACAGACACACGCACTCATATCACCATCTAATTTAATAAAAATATCTACTCTCATCGCAATTCAATTGGCAGATAAATGTTTCAGCAACAAGTGACATTTTAAAAACAATATGTCCGATATTAAATTCTTTGTAATATAATTAAATTATTTTGTAACAAATAATTTTAATTGGGTCCCAAATATATATATATATATATATATATAAATATATACATATATTATATATATTAATAACTCTAATTAAAATATATTTTTGGTACTTAATTCACAAAATAAAATAAAATTTTCTAAATGCCTAGGTAATTAACCACAAAATACCCTAAAATCGCATAAATTAGAATTTAGAAAATTTAAGGTCTTACATATAGTCTGTTGTGATTTAGACATAGAGAAATCACATTGAGGTAAGGAGAAAACAACTTGAAATAATTCTAAGAGGCTAAAGTGTAAAGTGAAATAGTTGAGATATTCTTTCAAGCATTCTTAGTGACAAATCTCACAAAATGTGACGAATAGATGTAATCCAATTTGGGTGAATCAAAATACTTCTTCTGTGTGGTTCTATCCTTTAACTTTTTACATTATATTCTTTATATTTATATCACATATATATACTATATTAATTTTTTGCACTAGTACTTCATAACATGTAGAACCCAATTTACTCTAAATGTTCAACTTGAGAATCATTTTTCTCTCAAAGATAGCTTCTCCATAATTCTCACCACTTTTGTATATCCATTTTCATAAGGATACTTCACATACTTCAGATCCACAACAAAATCTATAAAATATCCATGATTATAAATCTCTAATACTTCCTATTTTATTATTGGATAGAACTTGACTTTTCATTGTGTTTATATGTGCCTGATATATTCTAACGATACATGCAAAACTTGTAAAGCTTCAAGATTGAATTACTTACTCAAGTAGGTTTAGAGTTTGAGCATACAAAGTATGATCATAAAGTTCCTAAAAAAATTTTGATGCACTTTCCACTTATTCCAAAACTTCAAAGAATATTTATGTCTTCAAAAACAACCAAGTATATGAGATAGCGTGAAGAAGGCTACTTAAAGAATGGTAAATGAAGGCATCCTGTTGATGGCCAAGCATGGAAGGACATTGACATGCTTCATTCCGATTTTTCTTATGAGCATCGTAATGTAAGGCATGACTTATTAAGTGATGGATTCAATCTATTTAGCACTGTGAGAATATGACGGAGTACATGGCCTATCATGATGGTGGTATACAATTATCAGCCTTTGTTGTGCATGAATTATGAATATACAATGTTGTTGTTATTGGAGCACATTCATTAGGAAATGATATAGATGTGTGAATTAATATGAAATGTTTTATTAGCCATAGGCCAAATATTTAAAACATGTTCTTTTCTTTAAGTAGAAAAATGTAGTCTCTTTCTTTTATTGATTTAGAAAAGCTTTCTTGTTTTCATTTTCTTTTTAATTAAGAAAAAACTTACTGATATTCATTTACTTTATAAGAAAAGCTTCCTAATCTTCATTTCATTTTTAATTAATGAAAATCTTTTTGATATCAATTTCCCTCTATTTTAATTAAGGAAGGGTGAGATAATAATCCCATTGGACTTTTAAAACGTGGAGGGGCAGTTTGAAAAAAATATCTCAAATACAATGAAAACATTACATTAATGTGAAATGGTTTATTAGCTATATGTCAAATATTTAAAATATGTTATTAGAAAAATTAAAGTGAAAATCATATTGATATCCATTTCCTTTATAAGGAAAAGATTCTCGAATTTCAAGTGTAAGAAAGAAAAAACAAATTCAACAACAATTATAGCCTAAATTGTTATGCAAAAGTGAAAAATAGGGGTGTAAATAGTTGTTTGATCAAAAATCCATTTTCTAGTAATTAGAAAAGTCTTTAATGAACAAATAATTTATTTTACTCACCTCCATTATAAATTTTTCTCCAAAATACTCATTTCAACATAATATTATTCTTCCTTAACATAAATAGATAAATAAATAAAAAAATATAATATTAACCACTAAATCAAATATCTAAAAAAATCATCACATCATACCAAACACACATATAAAGAAAATTAATCCTAATATTTTAGTTAATTAAATAGCATACTATGAAATTTGGGGTTTTACACATGAAGCTCAACTTGACGGACCGATACAATATCAATGGTTTTATTCAATTGATAGGTATGAATATTTTATAACAATTTGTTTAATTCAAAGTGTTAAACGGACTTATTATTATTTATCTGTCATTAAAAATTAGAAAATATAAGTAAAATATTAATCTATTCCTACAGTATGTCTGTCACTAAAACTTATTATTATTTATTAAATTAAATTTATTTTATCTCCTTACTAATTGTAATTCTAAACTATTATTACCATTTTATAACACCAAATCCAACAGCAACAATCTCAATCTCACCTGTAACACCCTAAATTTGATAATAAACTATTTTATTAATTAAATAGGATTCTAAATAATTAATTTGATGTTAAAATTATTTTAGAATATATATTGATAAATTTTGTGAGTAATTTTTGTTATAGGAATGTTTTCTATGATGTGTTAGTTTGATAGATATTATATTTAATGAGCAATATAAATAGTAAATATTTTATTTTATTATTTTATATATTTTTCTAAAAATAATAGTATTTTAGTGTAATATTTTAAAGAACAAGATTTTATATGATTTT
>JBBPBS010000577.1:1122816-1210663 GCA_037974835.1 Cicer judaicum | reverse complement strand
AATAAATAAATAAATAAATAAATAAATAAAATAATAAATAAATAAATAAATAATTAAATGTATAAATTAATTAATTAATTAATTAACGAAACATCTACTACTTATAATATAGCCCAAAAATATGTTTAATATTATTAAACACCCATATTACTATAATCAAATTTTTATTTAACAAACTATGATATAAGAACTAAATATTAAGTAGCTTTATCATTACAAAATAAATAAAAATAAAAATAACACATGCCCTGTATTGATGTAATTTGATGAAATTGGGAAAAGTATATTAAATTGATGGAGAAAGGAACATAGGCTCTCTTCCATTTATTCAAATCAAATTGTATCATTTGATGGGGTTAAGACCTATATATACAATTGCTCTAGTGTACTGCTATATGGTTGTATTGTCGTCAGAAACCAGGGATGAATAGTTGTACTGTTGTTAGAACTCATGGAAGAAATACAGTAGCTGGGACTAAGGCTGGAATAAGGCGGCTGCCATGTTACACTAGGTTCTTTCTATTCTAACCTATCACCAGATGCACTGTGGTTTATAATGTATTATTATTATTATTATTATTATTATTATTATTATTATTATTATTATTATTATTATTATTATAAAAGAAAAATAAAGTGATACAGCGTTAAACAATTACAATATAGACATGATTTTTGATATTAAAATAGAAGGTATATCAATGCAATTAGCAATGTTTCCTTGTTGTCTAGTGCACACTATAAAACATTGAATTATAATCACAATAAACAAAGTATTTAGGCTTAACACAAATTTTAGACTCTCTTGTATAACCTAAGATTATAATTATAAAACCTAACATTATAATTATAAAGCATATAAATAGAATATATACGATCATATAATAATTAAAAACGTAAGGAAATTATGCACAATATTAATACAAATCAGTCAAGTCCTAAATTGAATATTGACCTTGAATATGAAAAAAATTATATGCAATTAGTACTCAGTTTGATTCAAGGCTCTCAAATTTGTATGTCGATAAATATAGCAGAATAATAATTTGAATACCCAATTATACCAAAAGAAAATAATTTGTTGGTTTATAGAAAATTAATAAAAGGAAATAGGGAATTAAAGACAGAAGATGAAGACTAATATGAGGGACAATGATCCTACCAAATCTTTAGAGTTTTTGACAAATTCATAAAATGAAGATTTAATTAAAAAATAATATGACAGAAAATCTGTATAGATAGCAAAATATACTAACCGTATAAAAGTTAAGCCATTTCTATGAAAATTTCTTTTCTGTTTTGGAATTTGTGGGATATAGCATGTGCCTAGCCAAATTTCTTTTCGGAACAGGAAGCAGAGCAAATGTCATCCTATATCCTCTCATCTATATATATATTAGTGAATTTAGGTTTTTTGTTATCTGGGCCTGTTCACAAAATATGGGTTGGTTATTGCCATAGTCCCTCCCCACTATTAGAATTTATTATTATTATTATTATTATTATTATTATTATTATTATTATTATTATTATTAACTCACTCTATTAGTACTAAATAATAAATTAATATAGCAGTACAATTTCACTTCTTATAGTATTTTATTTAAATATATATATATATATATATATATATATTATTTTATTAAGTTACATACAATTAAAATCAATGATTTAAATCAATTACTGAGGCAAACACATAGACATACATAAAGAGAATAGAATACATATTAACACTCATATATAAAAATAAAAATAAATATAATATTGTATCATTATACTATTTAAAATAAGATAACGAGAAATTGGGGTGTTACATTTCTCCCCCTGTTGAAGAAAATTTCGTCCTCGAAATTTACCTAACGGAAATAGTTCGGGATAAGAATCGTGCATCTGGCTTTCAACCTCCCACGTAGCACTTTCACCGATAGCACCTCCCCAGACAACCTTAACCAATGAAATCGCCTTACCCCTTAATTCTTTGGTCTTTTGGTCCTCAATCCGTAGCGGTAAGGTCTCAAAAGTTAGATTCTCTTTTATTTGGACCTTGTCTGACTCGATCACGTGTGAGGGATCGAAAATGTACTTGCGAAGTTGAGACACATGAAAGACACTATGGAGATTAGAAAGAGACGGAGGCAACGCGATCTGATATGCTACGTTACCGACACGTTTGAGAATTTGGTAAGGTCCTATAAACCGAGGTGTAAGCTTTCGCATTATTAATGCCCGCCCAACCCCAGTTGTTGGAGTAACTCTCAGAAACACATGATCACCTTCTTGAAATTCGAGGTTTTTCTTTCTTTTATCATGGTAACTCTTTTGCCTACTTTGAGATGCTCTCATTTTTTCCTGAATCATTTTTACTTTATCGGTAGTTTGTTGAACAATCTCAGGTCCTAACACAAGGTTATCACCAGTCTCAAACCAACACAAAGGGGTCCTACATCTTCTCCCATACAAAGCCTCAAAAGGGGCCATTCCAATGCTAGAGTGGAAACTATTGTTATAGGTAAATTCTATAAGTGGCAAGAAGTTATCCCAACTTCCATTTTGTTCCAACACACAAGCTCTCAACAAGTCTTCTAGGGATTGATTGGTTCGCTCAGTTTGACCATCTATCTGTGGGTGGTATGCTGAACTCATCCTAAGGTTCGTACCTAAAGCACTTTGTAAACCTTGCCAAAACTTAGAGGTAAACCTAGGGTCTCTGTCTGAGACTATACTTGATGGGATTCCATGCAACTTCACAATTTCTTTTATGTATATCTCAGCTAACCTTTCCATAGAATAAGTTATGTTTATCGAAATAAAGTGAGTAGATTTAGTTAGTCTATCCACAATAACCCAAATGCTATCGTACTTTTTTGGAGTTCGAGGTAATCCTACCACAAAGTCCATAGATATGCTATCCCACTTCCATTCGGGAATGCTCAAAGGTTGCATCAAACCTGAAGGTTTTTGATGTTCTACCTTAGATTTTTGGCAAGTTAAACAAGCATACACAAATTCAGCAACATCTATTTTCATTTTAGGCCACCAAAATATCTTCTTTAGGTCCTTATACATCTTTGTGGCTCCAGGGTGAATACTTAGACAACTCCTATGTCCTTCCTCTAAGATCATCTTTCTTAACTCCCCTACATCGGGAACACAAATCCTCTCCTTAAATCTCAAAATTCCATCCACACCTATTTTAAAGTCAGGTTCCCTTCCTTGGTCAATCGACTGTAACTTATCTAAAAGGTATAAATCCAACTTCTGACTCTTGTCAATCTCTTCCAATAGTCCACTAGTTACCTTCAACAATCCCAATTTAATTCTTTCTGGTGTCACTTCACAAACTAAACTAAGATCTCTAAACTGTTCCAACAACTCACTATGCTTAACCATTAAGGCGGACACACTCAAAGTCTTCCTACTCAAGGCATTAGCCACTACATTGGCCTTTCCAGGGTGATATTTAAGCTCAAAATCAAAATCTTTAAGGAATTCCATCCATCTATGTTGTCTCATGTTCAACTCTTTCTGATCAAAAAGATACTTAAGGCTCTTATGGTCACTAAAAACCTCAAATCCAGATCCATATAAATAATGTCTCCACATCTTAAGTACAAAGACAACTGCTGCTAGTTCTAGGTCATGGGTAGGGTAGTTTCTCTCATGAATCTTCAGTTGCCTAGAAGCATATGCTACTACCTTTCCATCTTGCATAAGTACTCCACCTAATCAGGAACCACACACATCACAATATACTACAAAAGGTTCACTCAAGTCAGGTAATACTAAGATTGGTGCAGAGGTCAATCGTTTCTTAAGCTCTTGGAAACTATTCTCACATTGAGTATCCCACACGAACAATTCCCCTTTACGGGTCAACTTAGTCAGAGGTAAGGCCAACCTGAAGAATCCCTTTATGAACCTACGATAATAACCTGCCAATCCTAGGAAACTCCTAATCTGAGTCACTAATTTAGGTGCTTTCCATTCTAAGACACTCTCCACTTTGGTAGGATCAACAGCTATTCCACCTTTTGAAATTATATGTCCTAGGAAACTTACTTCCTCTAACCAAAATTCACACTTAGACAACTTGGCAAATAATTGTTTCTCCTTAAGGGTTTTCAAGACTATCCTTAGATGTTCACCATGTTCTTCCTTAGTCTTAGAGTACACTAAGATATCATCTATAAACACAACCACAAAAGAGTCTAGGTAAGGATGAAAGATCCGATTCATGTAATCCATAAACACTGCCGGTGCATTAGTCACACCAAAAGGCATAACCAAATACTCGTAATGGCCATAACGGGTCCTAAAGGCGGTCTTAGGGTCCTAAAGGCGGTCTTAGGGGTATTAGAAGGTTTCACTCGGATCTGATGGTAACCTGATCTTAGATCGATCTTACTAAAAACACATGATCCTCTCAATTGATCCATAAGGTCATCTATCCTAGGTAGCGGATACTTATTCTTGATTGTCACTTTATTAAGTCGACGGTAATCTACGCATAACCTCATAGAGCCATCCTTTTTCTTAACCAACAACACAGGTGCACCCCATGGTGAAACACTAGGCCTTATAAATTGTTTATCTAAAAGCTCTTCTAATTGTTTCTTAAGCTCAGACAATTCTAAGGGAGACATCCTATACGGTGCCATGGATACGGGTCCAGTACCTGGTACAAGGTCAATGCTAAACTCAATTTCACTCTCTGGTGGTAAACTAGTGACATCTTCAGGGAATTCACACACAATAGGAACATCTCGTATTACCACTTTTTCTTCAAATTCCAATGAGGCAAGGATCATGTATAATTGGGCATCTTCTTTCAAGAGTGCCTTCACTTTGTTGGTGGATATATTGCTAGGCTTATCCCTCTCTTCCGACTCCATGAATTCAATGATTTTACTAAAAAAATCTACGCGGACACGGTTGGCAAATAGCCAATCCATACCAAGAATCACGTCAACCAAATGCAAAGGTAGACACACTAAGTCAACTCGAAAGTCCCTTCCACACACATGGATAGAAATGTCAAGACAAACACTAGAGGTATCAACAGAATCACTAGTTGGGGTATTCACAATCAACTCATACTATAAACGAGATACATGTAGTCCTAAACGTCTAACACAATCAAGAGAAACAAAAGAATGAGTGGCACCACAATCAAATAGTACAAATAAAGGAATATTACTTATGAGACATGTACCTTGGATCAAGTTGTCTTTCTCAGACGCTCCTGCACCATTGAGGGCAAAGACTCTTCCATTGGATTTAGGTCGGCTGGCTTGGGAGCTTTGGTTTCCAGGCTGTGGAGTCTTCCTTGGGTAAGGGCATGTGGTGCTAATATGACCTTGTTGTTGACAATTAAAACAAGTAATTCCAGCATCTCTACATTCATATGTCATGTGACCCTGCTTTCCACACCTACTACATTGGATAGGAGTAGCTAGATAACCATTATTACCATTGTTGTTGCGCGAGACTTAACTCATGTTGTTACTATTTCCGCTACTAACTCCTCGTCCATTGGGGTTTCCTCTACCACTCCCATAACTATAACTGTTCCCATTTCCTTTTCCGTTACCACTACTAGATCCTTTTCCAACTGAAAAACTGTGTTGTTGATAATTCAAACGACTTCCAGATCTACTAGGAGGGAAAGAGTAAGGTTTTCCTCTATTATGATGCATAGGCCTCTTGTCCTTCATGATTCCAGTGTTTCGGTAATGTGCCTTTTCAGCACGGCTATCCTCATCATAAATCCTACTCTTATTCACCTGGGTAGGAAAGTCGCGGATCTCTTGCATTCCAACCTGTTTTTTGATCTCTGGCCTGAGTCCCATTTCAAACTTAATGCACTTAGACTTTTCTCCTACTTCTCCAACATACAGTGGATAGTACCTGGATAATTCCTCGAACTTAGCAGCATACTCCGCTACTGACATATTCCCCTGTTCCAATTTAACAAATTCCATCTCCTTTCTATTACGAATATCTTCAGGGAAATACTTAATTAGAAACATATTCTTGAATATAGCCCAAGTAATTACAGTCCCTGCATTCTCTAAACGTTGGCGTGCATTATCCCACCAATGTTCAGCTTCTTCTGTCAACATAAAGGTACCAAGATGCACTTTCTGACCTTCGGGACAAGCCACTCCTCTGAAAATTTTCTCAACTTCTTGTAACCACTTTTGAGCTCCATCAGGATTATAGTGACCTTCAAATGATGGGGGGTTAGCCTTGTGAAATCGATCCATCACCATGAATTCATTTATTTGCACATTTCCTTGGCCACCCCTGCAGCTAGTAGCTTGAGCAACAACTTGATGGGGTTAAGACCTATATATACAATTGCTCTAGTGTACTGCTATATGGTTGTATTGTCGTCAGAAACCAGGGATAATAGTTGTACTGTTGTTAGAACTCATGGAAGAAATACAATAGCTGGGACTAAGGCTGGAATAAGGCGGCTGCCATGTTACACTAGGTTCTTTCTATTCTAACCTATCACCAGATGCACTGTGGTTTATAATGTATTATTATTATTATTATTATTGTTATTATTATTATTATTATTATTATTATAAAAGAAAATTAAAGTGATACAGCGTTAAACAATTACAATATAGACATGATTTTTTATATTAAAATAGAAGGTATATCAATGCAATTAGCAATGTTTCCTTGTTGTCTAGTGCACACTATAAAACATTTAATTATAATCACAATAAACAAAGTATTTAGGCTTAACACAAATTTTAAACTCTCTTATATAACCTAAGATTATAATTATAAAACCTAAGAATATAATTATAAAGCATATAAATAGAATATATACGATCATATAATAATTAAAAACGTAAGGAAATTATGCACAATATTAATACAAATCAGTCAAGTCCTAAATTGAATATTGACCTTGAATACGAAAAAAATTATATGCAATTAGTACTCATTTTGATTCAAGGCTCTCAAATTTGTATGTCGATAAATATAGCAGAATAATAATTTGAATACTCAATTATACCAAAAGAAAATAATTTGTTGGTTTATAGGAAAGGAATAAAAGGAAATAGGGAATTAAAGACAAAAGATGAAGACTAATATGAGGGACAATTATCCTACCAAATCTTTAGAGTTTTTGACAAATTCATAAAATGAAGATTTATCAATGATCCTATCAAAAACAATTTGTATTCAAGATATTGATTTTCATGCAGCCATGTCAAAACAATTTCTCATCCAAAGCTATTTATCACAGAATCTTTATCATGCATTCGATGAATATCAAGAACACAATAATTGCAGAAATCTAAACGAGATAAGGGAAAGAAGAGTGTACACAGATATTTATACTGGTTCAGCCGCTTTGTGACGGCCTACATCCAGTCATAAGATCAAACCCGATCATAGCCTTTCCAATAGAATGTCTTAGAATCAGTTCACTGATGTTCCAGCTCCTCGCCTATCAATCTTAAACTATTCTTTTCTATTCTAATCTTATCTACCTGAATCTCAGAGTTTATCTCCAACAAACTCTTCCAAGATCTCAGTCTAGTGTCTTTTTGATGAGATCCCTCAATCACAAAAGATCACTACCAGTTGCAACTGGATTTTCTCAAAGTAATTTGATTATAGAATTTGAAATACAGAAATTGAAATAGATCAACTATACAATGTTCTTGATCTTCATTCTTCTCAAAGCTATCTTTCTCAATTTTGACTTTTTCAATCCTTGTTGATCACCAATGTAGATTGTTTAAGGCTGAAAAAGATATTCAAAGTAATATCAGTTGAGAAAGGATTAGTAGTATTGTGTATGTTGTGAAGGTGTATTGTCAAAATTATTATTCACAAGTTATGAGAAGAAATAAGTAAATGCAGTTTATATAGTTTCAGGAAAAACAATGTGTAAATCGATTAGGCCAATCGATTTCTTAAGGTTGTAAAGCATGCTAATCGATTTCGCGAATCTTGTTTTTCTTGAATCTTGAAATTGCACATACTAATCGATTTACCTAATCGATTAGTTTACCTGAGTTCTTCAGACTTGGATGGATGTTCATATTTGAATCGATGTGCACAATCGATTTGTGGTGTTTTGTTCCAACAACGAGATCAAAACAATCGATGTGCTCAATCGATTAAACCATGTACATAATCCTTAATCCATCTCTGTTTCTAAAAACTTTTGTACCAATCGAATTGGTCAATCGATTTCACTGGTTCCAGAGACACAATGATTTTCATGAATCGATTTGCCCAATTGATTTGACAAGATACAGAGTTGATTTAAAACAACATAATCGATGTGTCTAATCAACTGTGGATTTAAGTCTGAAGCTCATTACATTGTTTGGTTCATTCAATCGATTTACCAAGTCGATTGATGCCAAACTTATTTTAACATAAGTGTGTTAGTGGATTGTGTTAATCGATTGCGTATGTCCCAGACCAAATTCATTTTGAAGTTAATTGGGGTAAATCAATTTGTCCAATCGATTTGCTCATTGTTGGTTTGGCTCTGTGACATTCGAAATCGATTATGCCAATCGATATAGACAATTAACAATACATATATGATTGGCTCGATTTGATTGCAAGGCAGGCTACTGACTTGCATATTTTAATTTCAGTAAATATACCAATCGATTTGTCTAATCGATGTGAGCAATCAGTTCAGTCCTGGTGAATTAACCAATTGATTTGCCTAATCGATGTGAGGCTAACTGGCTCTCTGACTTGCACAATTTATTTTCTGATAGATGTACCAATCGATATGCCTAATCGATTGATATCATACTTAAATGTGCAAATCAATTTTGCCAATCGATTGCTTAATCGCAGACTGCATAATTTCATTCAACCCTGTTACAAAATCGATTTGACTAATCGATTTGCTTGTGAATCTTCAAGCTTTTGTTGATTTCTTAAGTTCCAAACAATTGTCTCAAGTTTGTAGGTCCTGAAATTTGAATTGTCTCAAGTTCCAAACAATTGTCTTGAGTTGTTGGTCATGAAATTTTTCTCAGTTTACAATGTCAGATTTATTTAATGATGTATGTTTGTCAATAATATCAAAAACAAGCAAATGTCCAACAATCTCCCCTTTTTTGATTTAAGTGACAAACGTGTAATTTTAACTTGAGAAATATTTCAAGGAAACACAATTTAATAACAATAGTCTAGTGAAGCTCCCCCTAAATCTGAGTGTCCATGCTTTTCATATAGAAAAATAAGGGTTAGAGCTAAACCAACTGAAAAACGTGTATCAGAGCAATTTGCAAAGTGATTACATATCAGAGTGAATTAGAGTAAATGTTACAAAGTGTAACAGAGCTATTATCATAACATACTGTCAGGCTTAACAAGTATCAGAGTATATATAGTGTAGCATAATATTAGAGTTTAACAAAAGTAGCATAGCACGGCATACTAAGTTAGTACAAATTACAAGTTTAAATTTTTCTCCCCCTTTGTCAATTAAGTCAAAAAGAGGTAAAGGAGAGAAAAACTCAGAACTAAGCTCCCCCGGAGTTGCTAGCTAAAACTGAAAATGGAAAAGATTAGCAACAGGAGCAGTTTGTAAAATAAATTGTAAAACAAATGAGAAATAGAAACGGATTATGGCACGTACTACTAATGAAATGCAACACAAGATATAATCAAAAAGTTAGGTTAATATATTCATTCATTCATTAGCAAATTACAAAGAAAGGGCAGAAGTACAATAAGAAAAGAACAACTTAAGAAAAGCTAAAATCCTAAACATCTAAGGTAGGCTGGTCCTCATTATTATCTGGGGAAGAGGCTGAGACCGCTGTATTACCCTCATCAGGTGTCTCCTCAACATGAGTTGCAGCAACCTCGGCGTGTGGTTCTTCAGTTGCCTATCTTCCTATCTCAGCAACATCACTGAAAGACAACTTAATGCCTAGATGTTCCTAGATTGCTGCCACATCCTGTGCAATCAGAGTTAGATCAGCCTAAAGCTTCTGCAAAGCATTCTCCATTCTGGTGTTGTGAGCAGCCTGCGCTTCCATTAACCCGAGCAGTTTGGTAAGCACATCAGAGCTGGCTGAAACAGACTCAGCAGCTGGCGGTCCAGCACTTTGCTGGGTTTGTTCAGCACTTGCCTGAGGACGCATCCAAACCCCATTTACTTTGCGCAGCTGCATCTGATTAACAATGGATTCACCCAATGAAAGGATGGTCTTGGTCGACTCTTCACCCTTGAACGAAATCTTGAAGTGCTCCAAAATTTTTGTGATCAGCTGGGGGTAAGGAAGTACCAGCTTCCCTTGTACAGCTTCCAACATATGTCTGAGGACAATCCATGCCCAGCTCATCTTGAGCTCTTTGCACAATCCCCACAGCAGCACAATATCTAGGCATTGGACGACAGCATGGTTTCTGGATCTTGGAACAAGCATTCGGGTCAGAGCGTACATCAACATCCTTTGCTGAACCTTCATTTGGCCAATAGGAAGTGCCACTGACTCAGCAAAACCCTCAACCATCAGGTCCTGCACTGCTGTATGACGATCCAGAGATGCTTCCCAGCCTTCATCAGCAGCGTCGGCTTCGGAGCATCCGTCCACAAAATTTCCATGATAAGGCAGTCCCGAGAGACTCGAGAACTCCTCAAAAGTCATGGAAATCTTCTTTCCTTTGACTGTAGCTTTGAATCCCACTTCACTCATTTTGAAAGATGAGAAGAAGGCCCTAATCAAGTTAGGATATGAATCTAGTGAGCAAGAGAGAAAGGCTTCTAGACCGTGAAACCGTAGATGATCCTGAAATGTGAACCCGTCTTCGTCGAAGTAGGCGAAGTCCATGTATCGTGCTTTATGTATTTTCCTTTTAAGAAACGCTGGAGGCAGTTCACAAACTTCTACAGATTTGGTTTTTCTTGGAGGCTTCTTCTGTGGAGTAGAGGAAGTGTTTTTCTTCTTCTTCTTCTTGCTAGCAATTTCCTTCATTGCAACAACAAGAAGTTTTTCCGTAGGTGGCTCTTTTCGCTTGTTGGTCTTCTCTTGATCAGTAGCAATACTCTTGCCTTTATCTTTGGCTAGAATTTTGTGAGTAGGGATTGGAACTCTTTTAGTCAAAGTAGGAGGAGGTGATGGAGTTCTTCCACTTGATGATGATGATGATGGAGATGGAGTTCTTGGTTGGGTTTGCTTTACTCTTGCCATTATAGTGTATGTAAGATAGTATAGAGTAGCAATGAAGGAGGTGATGAACAGTGCTGGAAAAACAAAGTGGATGTAAGAAATTCTGAGTCATAATCGATATTGTGTGGGTGAACTGTGATGAAAATCGATTGAACACTGTTGTTTATATACTCACTGAAGTGCAAATCGATTGGGTCAATCGATTTATCCTACCGTTACTGGGGAAGGTAAAAGGTTAAAGTAATAAGTGATGTAACGGCTAGTAAAAATACTCCAACGGTAATATTGCTAATCGATTGCCCTAATCGATTAGTAGTTACCAAATCGATTTCCCAAATCGATTTCGAGCCAGTCCAGTAACACCAAGTAACAGTTCAGAAAGGCAATACATATCAGCATCGATTTCCCAAATCGATTTGTCAAATGAAAATCTCACATCAAATGTAATAATCGATTTCCCAAATCGATTAGCAATGAAGGAGGTGATGAACAGTGCTGGAAAAACAAAGTGGATGCAAGAAATTCTTAGTCATAATCGATATTGTGTGGGTGAACTGTGATGAAAATCGATTGAACACTGTTGTTTATATACTCACTGAAGTGCAAATCGATTGGGTCAATCGATTTATCCTACCGTTACTGGGGAAGGTAAAAGGTTAAAGTAATAAGTGATGTAACGGCTAGTAAAAATACTCCAACGGTAATATTGCTAATCGATTGCCCTAATCGATTAGTAGTTACCAAATCGATTTCCCAAATCGATTTCGAGCCAGTCCAGTAACACCAAGTAACAGTTCAGAAAGGCAATACATATCAGCATCGATTTCCCAAATCGATTTGTCAAATGAAAATCTCACATCAAATGTAATAATCGATTTCCCAAATCGATTAGCAATGAAGGAGGTGATGAACAGTGCTGGAAAAACAAAGTGGATGCAAGAAATTCTTAGTCATAATCGATATTGTGTGGGTGAACTGTGATGAAAATCGATTGAACACTGTTGTTTATATACTCACTGAAGTGCAAATCGATTGGGTCAATCGATTTATCCTACCGTTACTGGGGAAGGTAAAAGGTTAAAGTAATAAGTGATGTAACGGCTAGTAAAAATACTCCAATGGTAATATTGCTAATCGATTGCCCTAATCGATTAGTAGTTACCAAATCGATTTCCCAAATCGATTTCGAGCCAGTCCAGTAACACCAAGTAACAGTTCAGAAAGGCAATACATATCAGCATCGATTTCCCAAATCGATTTGTCAAATGAAAATCTCACATCAAATGTAATAATCGATTTCCCAAATCGATTAGCAATGAAGGAGGTGATGAACAGTGCTGGCAAAACAAAGTGGATGCAAGAAATTCTTAGTCATAATCGATATTGTGTGGGTGAACTATGATGAAAATCGATTGAACACTGTTGTTTATATACTCACTGAAGTGCAAATCGATTGGGTCAATCGATTTATCCTACCGTTACTGGGGAAGGTAAAAGGTTAAAGTAATAAGTGATGTAACGGCTAGTAAAAATACTCCAACGGTAATATTGCTAATCGATTGCCCTAATCGATTAGTAGTTACCAAATCGATTTCCCAAATCGATTTCGAGCCAGTCCAGTAACACCAAGTAACAGTTCAGAAAGGCAATACATATCAGCATCGATTTCCCAAATCGATTTGTCAAATGAAAATCTCACATCAAATGTAATAATCGATTTCCCAAATCAATTAGCAATGAAGGAGGTGATGAACAGTGTTGGAAAAACAAAGTGGATGCAAGAAATTCTTAGTCATAATCGATATTGTGTGGGTGAACTGTGATGAAAATCGATTGAACACTGTTGTTTATATACTCACTGAAGTGCAAATCGATTGGGTCAATCGATTTATCCTACCGTTACTGGGGAAGGTAAAAGGTTAAAGTAATAAGTGATGTAACGGCTAGTAAAAATACTCCAACGGTAATATTGCTAATCGATTGCCCTAATCGATTAGTAGTTACCAAATCGATTTCCCAAATCGATTTCGAGCCAGTCCAGTAACACCAAGTAACAGTTCAGAAAGGCAATACATATCAGCATCGATTTCCCAAATCGATTTGTCAAATGAAAATCTCACATCAAATGTAATAATCGATTTCCCAAATCGATTAGCAATGAAGGAGGTGATGAACAGTGCTGGAAAAACAAAGTGGATGCAAGAAATTCTTAGTCATAATCGATATTGTGTGGGTGAACTGTGATGAAAATCGATTGAACACTGTTGTTTATATACTCACTGAAGTGCAAATCGATTGGGTCAATCGATTTATCCTACCGTTACTGGGGAAGGTAAAAGGTTAAAGTAATAAGTGATGTAACGGCTAGTAAAAATACTCCAACGGTAATATTGCTAATCGATTGCCCTAATCGATTAGTAGTTACCAAATCGATTTCCCAAATCGATTTCGAGCCAGTCCAGTAACACCAAGTAACAGTTCAGAAAGGCAATACATATCAGCATCGATTTCCCAAATCGATTTGTCAAATGAAAATCTCACATCAAATGTAATAATCGATTTCCCAAATCGATTAGCAATGAAGGAGGTGATGAACAGTGCTGGAAAAACAAAGTGGATGCAAGAAATTCTTAGTCATAATCGATATTGTGTGGGTGAACTGTGATGAAAATCGATTGAACACTGTTGTTTATATACTCACTGAAGTGCAAATCGATTGGGTCAATCGATTTATCCTACCGTTACTGGGGAAGGTAAAAGGTTAAAGTAATAAGTGATGTAACGGCTAGTAAAAATACTCCAACGGTAATATTGCTAATCGATTGCCCTAATCGATTAGTAGTTACCAAATCGATTTCCCAAATCGATTTCGAGCCAGTCCAGTAACACCAAGTAACAGTTCAGAAAGGCAATACATATCAGCATCAATTTCCCAAATCGATTTGTCAAATGAAAATCTCACATCAAATGTAATAATCGATTTCCCAAATCGATTTGTAAACTGTAAATCGATTTCGAGCTTGTTCGTTTCTCTGTCATATCAGTCTAGAATGTAACTTGTATCAGCATCGATTATCCAAATCGATTCCTTTCACTGGAAATTTTAAACATAATAGACACAACTGATTTCCCTAATCGATTTTGAGTGTTCAAACTGAGACAAATAGATATATTATGGGTCAAATCGACATGGGCAATCGATTTGGCACATAATTCAGATCTCACTTGGATCTATTATGCCCAGTTTCATCCTGATGTAATGGAAGTTGTCCTTTGGTAAAGCTTTGGTGATTATGTCTGCTAACTGCTCAGTTGTGTTGACATATTCCAGCTTGATATTCCCACTTTGAGACTGATCTCGAATAAAGTGATGCCGAATTTCAATATGCTTGGTTCTGGAGTGCATCACTGGATTCTTAGTGATACATATAGCACTTGTGTTATGACACATGATAGGCACAATTCCTAAGTCCACACCGAAGTCCAATAAGTGCTGTTTCATCCAAAGAATCTGAGCACAACAGCTCCCGGCTGCTATGTATTCCGCTTCGGTAGTAGAAAGTGCAATACTCGTTTGCTTCTTGCTAAACCATGATACAAGAGAGTTTCCAAGGAGGTGACAAGTACCTGAGGTACTCTTTCTGTCCAACTTACATCCAGCAAAATCTGAGTCTGAAAAACCAACCAATGAACATGTAGAACCTCTGGGGTACCATAAGCCGAGATTCCTAGTTCCTATAAGGTATCGGAAAATCCTCTTAACTGCACTAAGATGAGATTCCTTAGGATTTGACTGAAACCTGGCACACAAGAAAACACTGAACATAATGTCAGGCCTGCTTGCAGTAAGGTACAGTAAAGATCCTATCATGCTCCTATACTTGGAAATATCTACTGGTTTTCCCAACTCATCCCTGTGTAGGTTACTAGCTGAACTCATTGGTGTATAAATGGATTTGTACTTATCAAAGCAAAACTTCTTTATTAAATCATTGCAATATTTTGTTTGGCTAATGAAAATTCCAAGCTTGCTTTGATTAATTTGAAATCCCAGAAAATAGGAGAGTTCTCCCATCATTGACATTTCAAATTTACCTTTCATTAAATTTTCAAAGTCTTTGCAAAGCTTGTTATTGGTTGATCCAAATATTATGTCATCAACATAAACTTGGACCAACAATATATCATTTTCATTGGTTTTTATAAAAAGGGTTTTGTCAATATTGCCTCTTACAAAGTTTTGTTGAATGAGAAAAGTGCTCAGTTTCTCATACCAAGCTCTAGGAGCTTGTTTCAATCCATAGAGGGCCTTTGTTAGCTTGTACACATGATTAGGAAAATCAGGATTTTCAAAACCAGGTGTTTGGCTAACAAACACTTCCTCTTGGATGTCACCATTGAGAAAGGCACTTTTCACATCCATTTGATAGAGTTTGAAGTCCATGATTCACGCAAAAGCTAGCAGGATTCTAATGGCTTCTAACCTAGCTACAGGGGCATAGGTTTCATCAAAATCTATCCCTTCTTCCTGATTGTAACCCTTGGCCACTAACCTAGCTTTGTTTCTAGTGATCACATCATTCTCATCTAGTTTGTTTCTAAACACCCATCTTGTTCCTATGATGTGCTTATCCTCTGGTTTAAGTACTAGAATCCAAACTTGGTTTCTCTCAAATTGGTTCAACTCCTCTTGCATAGCAAGTATCCACTCACTATCTAGTAAGGCTTCCTTAATGTTCTTAGGTTCAATCTGAGATACAAAAGCTGTAAGGTTACAAAAATGACTAAGGTTTCTCCTGGTTGCCACTCCTCTAGAGATGTCCCCTATGATGTTATCTATGGGATGGTTTCTATTGAACTTCCACTCCTTAGGTAACTCATCTACTGTAATAGGTTCAACATAGTCACTATTGGTTGGGGTTGCAACTACCTCTGGTTCTAACGGTTCAGATTCTACACTTTCATCCAAAGATGCATCACCTATAAAAGGAGTTTTGTTCAAGTTTTCTTTAAAAAATTCATCAAACTTTACATGAACTGACTCTTCTATGGTCTTTGTTCTTTTGTTGTAGATTCTGTAGGCTTTGCTAGTTTGGGAATAACCTAGAAAGATACCCTCATCTGCCTTAGGATCAAATTTACTCAGGTGTTCCTTACCATTGTTCAAAACAAAGCACTTACAACCAAAAACTCTAAAGTAAGAAATATTTGGCTTTCTACCCTTATATAACTCATATGGAGTTTTCCTAAGGATTGGTCTAATCAAGACCCTGTTGACAACATGTGCGGCAGTGCTAACTGCATCAGCCCAGAAAAATTTAGGTACCTTGGAGTCCTTAAGCATGGTCCTAGCTAATTCCTCCAAAGACCTATTTTTCCTTTCAACTACACCATTTTGCTGTGGTGTCCTAGGGGCTGAGTACATGTGATGAATACCGTTCTGTTCACAATATGTATCAAAAGCATCATTTTGGAATTCACCTCCATGATCGCTTTTGATAGACATGATTTTCTGACTTGTTTCATTTTGTACCAAATTTGCAAACTTTTTAAAAACAAAAAAAGCTTCACTTTTATGAGTCAGAAAGAATGTCCATGTGAATCTAGAATAATCATCGATTAGCACAAAACCATACAAATTGCCACCAAAAATTCTCACCTGAGAAGGACCAAAGAGATCCATATGAAGCAGCTGCAAAACCCTATTGGTTTTGACCAAGTCTACTGGGGGAAAAGAGGTTTTGACAAGCAGCACATAACCTATCCTTAGTAAACTTCTTGTTAGGGAGTCCTATGACTAGTTGTTTGCTAACAAGTCTATTCAAATGATCAATATGAATGTGTGCAATACGTTTATGCCATAACCATGTTTCATCAGCATTTGATAATAAGCAACAAACAGAATCAGTAGATACAATAGTTAAATCTAGCATATAAATATTGTTAACTCTATCACCTACCAATTTCATGCTTTTATCAGTTTTGTTTTCAATTGTGCAAGAGAGTGGTGAAAAGCTTACTTGAAAACCGTTGTCACACAGCTGACTTATACTTAGAAGGTTATGTTTCAGCCCTTCCACGTATAAGACATTTTTAATTATAAAAGTTGATTCGCTGCCAATGTTACCTTCACCGCAGATCTTGCCCTTGTTATTATCGCCGTACTTTACAAATCCACCGTCTTTCAGGTTTAGGGACATAAACATTGACTTGTCCCCTGTCATATGCTTTGAGCATCCACTGTCAAGATACCATTGATGTTTCGTGGATCTCAAGCATACCTGCAATAAAATTAGAATCTCAATTTAGGTCCCCAACTTAAATTGGGTCCTGGGGGGTGAGTTTCAACATCTTGTGTCTTAATCTTTCAAATCTGTTTATATCCTCTGTTAGCAAGTCTTTTATATTTGCAATTGTAAACATAGTGTCCTTTTCTACAACAAAAGTGACAAGTGATGGCAGAGGATACATACTGTTTTGGTTTGACAAAGACATTATACATGTGATTAGACTTAACAAATTTCTGGTGATGATTAATATTACCATATCCTATTCCATGTTTAGTTCTATTCTTATTAACATGCATATTCTTGTTAAAACCATGTCCAGATTTTATATTGACATTTCTCTGGTTGCTAAGAATATCATTCAGTTTATCCTTGCTACTAGAGAATTTCAATAAATCAGACTTCAATAATGCAATAGAATTTTCAAGATCAATGCATTTGGCTGATTTATCATGTGAGTCTCTTTTTAATTGTTCATATAAGTCTTCAATTTTTCTATAATCAGTTTTCATTTGATCATGCAACATGCACTGTTGTTCAAGCATTTTCTTTGTGCTAACTAACTGCTTAACAGATTTAACATATTCAGCATGCAGTTCATTAAATGCATCTTGCAGTTCATCAAAGGAAGGATTATATAGTGAACTTACCTCACTTTCTGATTCAGAATTTGTGTTAGCCATGAGGCAAAGATTTGCTTCTTCAGTTTCTGAAGATGTGGAGGATTCTTCATTGTCATTCCATGCAATGTATGCTTTTCTGTTTTTCTGAGCTGGTTCCTTGCCTTTAGGTTTGGAATTTCTGTTTTTGTTCTGCAGCTTGTAACAATCAACCTTTCTATGACCATTTTTTCCACATTCATAGCATGTGATTGTCTTACTATCATTGTTCTTTGAGCTGGGTTGTTTTCTGAATTTGCTGTCTTTCTTTTTCAGAAATTTCTTAAACTTCTTGACAAGTAACCCCAGTTCAGGTTCTTCATTATCCTCACTGCTAGATTCAACTGAGCTAGTCCTATGTTCAGATTTAGACTGATGTGTTTGGGCTTTCAACGACAATCCTTTTCGTTTTCTGTCAACTAGTTCAGCTTCATTGAGTCTATGTAGCTCCATTTCATACTCCCTCAGTTTACCAAATAGGGTAGCTATTGTCATACTTCCTAAGTCCTTTGATTCAGCAATGGCAGTGATTTTTGGTTTCCATTCCTTGGTAAGACACCTCATTACCTTTCCAATTTGTTGATCATTATCAATCTCTTTGCCTAAGGCATTCAGGTTGTTGACTATGTGTGTAAACCGAGTCTGCATGTCGTTAACTGATTCTTCTTTCTTCACGCTAAACAATTCATACTCGTGCATGAGAGTATTTATCCGAGCTCTCTTTACATCTGTGGTTCCTTCATGCGTCTGCTGGAGTGTATCCCACATTTGTTTTGTTGTCTTGCAATTTGAGACTCTGAAGAATTCATCATGACTCAAGGCTGCAGTTATAATGTTCTTGGCTTTGGCGTTGTACCCAACTTTCTTTTTGTCATCTTCAGACCAGTCACTTTTAGGCTTTAGGATTGCTGATTCACCAGTACCTGCTATGGTTGGCACAAAAGGCCCATTCTCTATAGCATCAAGAATGTCAATACCACTAGCTTCAAGAAAAATTAACATGCGTTGTTTCCAATACATGTATGCAGCACCGTTAAAAGGCAGGGGGCCTTGCTAACGACGCACCCTCTCCGAGGAAATCAGAGGCCATGATCTTTTGATCACAGTTACTCTTACAAAAGTAGGCTCTTGATGCCAATTGATGGTAATTCAGGCCTCAGTTTTATGGAAATGTATGCAAAAAGATATCTATTCTAACAATATGCGCAGCAGTTTCATAAATTGTAAATTTACAAAACACAAGATTGCGGAAGGTCCCTAATAATCAATCCTAATGAATGTCAAACAATATCAGTTATTGATTATATGGAGAAATGCATCAAAAACAATTTGTATTCAAGATATTGATTTTCATGCAGCCATGTCAAAACAATTTGTCATCCAAAGCTATTTATCACAGAATCTTTATCATGCATTCGATCAATATCAAGAACACAATAATTGCAGAAATCTAAACGAGATAAGGGAAAGAAGAGTGTACGCAGATATTTATACTGGTTCAGCCGCTTTGTGACGGCCTACGTCCAGTCCTAAGATCAAACCCGATCATAGCCTTTCCAATAGAATGTCTTAGAATCAGTTTACAGATGTTCCAGCTCCTCGCCTATCAATCTTAAACTATTCTTTTCTATTCTAATCTTATCTCCCTGAATCCCAGAGTTTATCTCCAACAAACTCTTCGAAGATCTCAGTCCAGTGTCTTTTTGATGAGATCCCTCAATCACAAAAGATCACTACCAGTTGTAACTGGATTTTCTCAAAGTAATTTGGTTATAGAATTTGAAATACAGAAATTGAAATAGATCAACTATACAATGTTCTTGATCTTCATTCTTCTCAAAGCTATCTTTCTCAACATTGTCTTTTTCAATCCTTGTTGATCACCAATGTAGATTGTTTAAGGCTGAAAAAGATATTCAAAGTAATATCAGTTGAGAAAGGATTAGTAGTATTGTGTATGTTGTTAAGGTGTATTGTCAAAATTATTATTCACAAGTTATGAGAAGAAATGAGTAAATGCAGTTTATATAGTTTCAGGAAAAACAACGTGTAAATCGATTAGGCCAATCGATTTCTTAAGGTTGTAAAGCATGCTAATCGATTTGTCCAATCGATTTCACGAATCTTGTTTTTCTTGAATCATGAAATTGCACATACTAATCGATTTACCTAATCGATTAGTTTACCTGAGTTCTTCAGACTTGGATGGGTGTTCATATTTGAATCGATGTGCACAATCCACTTGTGGTGTTTTGTTCCAACAACAAGATCAAAACAATCGATGTGCTCAATCGATTAAACCATGTACATAATCCTTAATCCATCTCTGTTTCTAAAAACTTTTGTACCAATCGAATTGGTCAATCGATTTCACTGGTTCCAGAGACACAGTGATTTTCATGAATCGATTTGCCCAATCGATTTGACAAGATACAGAGTTGATTTAAAACAACATAATTGATGTGTCTAATCAACTGTGGATTTAAGTCTGAAGCTCATTACATTGTTTGGTTCATTCAATCGATTTACCAAGTCGATTGATGCCAAACTTATTTCAACAGAAGTGTGTTAGTGGATTGTTCTATTCGATTGCGTATGTCCCAGACCAAATTCATTTTGAAGTTAATTTGGGTAAATCGATTTGTCCAATCGATTTGCTCATTGTTGGTTTGGCTCTGTGACATTCGAAATCGATTATGCCAATCGATATAGACAATTAACAATACAGATATGATTGGCTCAATCGATTTGCCAAATCGATTTGATTGCAAGGCAAGCTACTGACTTGCACATTTTAATTTCAGTAAATATACCAATCGATTTGTCTAATCGATGTGAGCAATCAGTTCAATCCTGGTGAATTAACCAATCGATTTGCCTAATCGATGTGAGGCTAACTGGCTCTCTGACTTGCACAATTTATTTTCTGATAGATGTACCAATCGATATGCCTAATCGATTGATATCATACTTAAATGTGCAAATCGATTTTGCCAATCGATTGCTTAATCCCAGACTGCATAATTTCATTCAACCCTGTTACAGAATCGATTTGCTTGTGAATCTTCAAGCTTTTTGTTGATTTCTTAAGTTCCAAGCAATTGTCTCATGTTTGTAGGGTTGAGTTGTTGGTCCTAAAATTTTTCTCAGTTTACAATGTCAGATTTATTTAATGATGTATGTTTGTCAATAATATCAAAAACAAGCTAATGTCCAACAGTACTGCCTATCACGGGCCCGTACCGTTTACCAAGGTGCCACCTATCACGGGTCTGCACAGTTAATAAAACAAACATTAAGTAAACAAGACATTAAGAGATTCCCCATTCTTAATACTTATTTAACTTAAACGATTTTCAAAACAAACATTAAGTAAACGAGACATTAAGAGATTCCCCATTCTTAATACTCATTTGACTTAAAATGATTTTCACAACCAAACACACATTAAGTAAACAAGACATTAAGAGATTCCCCATTCTTAATGCTCGTTTAACTCTAATGATTTTCAAATTCCACACAGAATAACCTCAACAGTATTCACAATTTATTACACAATTCACGCCAAAACACAATAATCATTTCTCCACAAAATCATTTTCACGACGACATTAAGTAAACGCAAATATTAAGAGATTCCCCATTCTTAATACTCATTTAACTTAACGATTTTCAAAACAAAACATTAAGCACACGGAAGTATTAAGAGATTCCCCATTCTTAATAATCTTTTAACTTAAACGGTTTTCCAAAACAAACATTAAGTAAACAAGATATTAAGAGATTCCCCATTCTTAATTCTCATTTAACTTAAACGATTTTCCAAAACAAACATTAAGTAACCAAGACATTAAGAGATTCCCCATTATTAATGCCCAGTTAACTTAAACGATTTTCCCAAACACACATTAAGTAAACAAGACATTAAGAGATTCCCCATTCTTAATACTCATTTAACTTAATGGTTTTCAAATTCTACGCAAAACAACTCAAACATATTATCAATCCACAACAAAACACATCAATTCATTTTTCCACAAAATCCAACCATACACATATCAAATTTCATCAGTATCAATTAAGAACACGTCAAAAACAACGAATAGAAATCAACACAATCCACCACTCAAACACACAAGTTTCATTTACTCAAAATCATACATAAATGAGTTTAAATTCATTTTCCACGATACATTCAGCAAGATAACCAAAACCTAACTCTAAGATATTACCCATAAAGCCTTAGATATATTTTCCCCAAATCAATACTCCAACCCTAACAAAATTCTTTTCCATACAACCACAGATAAGGCGCTAAATGCAAACTAAAAGTTTGGAAGGAGCCCTTACCTTCACGTTAGCTTTAATGTGCGATTACGGTGTCACGGATAAATCCGGTAAAATCTCCGTTCGCAACGTCGCTTCCAAAGTTGGTCCACTAGCACCGTAGCGTGGTAGGGAGTAACTTTCCCTTCTATCTAGTCGCAAAACGAAGCTTAGATCTAGATGAAACGGGGAGGTTTGTGTTTGACGGTTTTGAAATCCCTAATACCGTTTTCGAATTCGGAAGAAAGGAAGAAGCTGGAAACTTGATCTTTCTCACCCACTAGCCTTGGATTTCGATTTTCGAACTCAAAGGAAGCAAAGAAAGCAAAGAAAACTATAACAATGGAGGAAGGAGGAAGTTGGCTTCGTGTGAGGCAGAGGAAGGAGATGGATTTGCTTTCTTTCTTTCCTTCCCTTTTTCTTTCCTTTATATTTCTTTTCTTTCTATTTCCTCCTCTTTCTTTTCTTATATTTCCTTTTTCTTTCCTTTATATTTTTGGGCATTTAAGCTCACAAAATATTAATAACTTGGCTAAAAAGCCTCCGAGTTCAATACCCAAAATACACCAAAATACAAACGATGTAATTTAAAATTATGGGTCTTACAATCACCACTAATTTCCTGCATCAATAAACTAAATCACCATAAAAACTTATGCTTAAAATCAAGATAATTTAAAACAAGTAATTCAATAAGAGAAGTAGAAAATATATATAAGCTTTTAACAAAGCCAAGACCTTGAGGAATTATACCATCAAAATGGTTATTATCAAGCAGAACTTGTTCTAAAGAAAAGCTTATGATATTGGCTCAGGTATTATTTCCTTCATTGCCTTAAAATAAATAAGGATTGGTCACAAAATTAAATAGAGATTAACAAACTTAATCCCTCCAAAAAATGCCGGATATATTGGTTTACCTCCTCCACAAGAGCAATCTGATGGACAAATTACTAATCACATTCTAGTTAATCTTGATTATCAAAGTAAAATCATTATAGCTATTGTTTTGTTTAGAATTTTGCAGTTATAAAAAAGTATTACAATCATTCTATTGAAAGGTTATGGAGCTATAATTTTGCATTACAATCATAGATTGAAAGGTTAAGGACTATTTAAAAGGCATCATTTCATTCTAATCCTAGTTATCATTTTGTTATAAAAAGCAACAACCAGCCCCAACATCAGTTGAATAATTGCCTACCTCTCAGACATCAATGTCATCAAATATTAAAAATTAAATATTACATGATCCTTGAACAACAAACGAAACCAATTGAACCATGAAATTTTCACAGCATAATATATCAATGTTCGTCTACATTTCGATAAAACTCAACGCCCTAGTTACAAAACTCAAATCTCAATCTAATGAATCTAATGATAGTCGATCGAGTCGATTTCCCTCAATCAGACAAAACTACTATCAAAATTCAAGCCAGAAGTCACAAATCGGTCTAATGCAAAATCAGTTTTGTTGAAAACATTTGTTAAATTAAAAAATATTAAAAAAAAAATGCTCATCCATAAACGAAATTATTGAACCAAAAAATTCAAACAACAGAATGAAAATAACAAGTACATGATTATTATTTTTTTGGTAAATCAAAATGGTAAAGTGTTACATTGAAGGATGTGATAGATCGATGAGTACCTGAAATAAGACGAAAAAGCGAAATTGTGGAGTTGAGACTCTTTAAGCGGTAGGTAGTGAGAGTGTAAAAAAAAAGGTGAAGATGCGTAATTAAGGATTTGAGTCCGCAAAACGGGTGAAAGTAGCACAGGATTAGCAGAAAGGAGTGCGTAGAATAAAGGAGGTGCCGAACAACAAAGCTTTTGACTTGGTTTTGAGTTGGAATTAGAACTACAATCGTTGTGTTGTACTGTTATTATTGTATTGTTGAATCTGAATCCTGAGCCTGAATCATAAGGAAATTCGATTGAGATGAATATGTAATGAAGGGGAAATCAATTAAAGAGGAAATTGAAGGAATCAATTGAAGAGGGAATCGAATTTTTTTTTTTTTTGATAATATATGAGATGAAACAAGGAGAAAAATTTGAGAAGAGCTTCAATCATTCCTTAACCTTTTGAGCAAATTTGAGAAGAAATATGGAACAAAAGTTTCTGAGATTGAAATGGGAGAAACGAAATCAATTGTTGGGTGAATTTTGAGCAAATTTGAGAAGAAATAAGGAAAAAAATTATGAGATCCAAAACAGGAGGAAGGGAATACATGAAGTGAAGTGTGGGCCAACGAGGAAAAACTGTTGCTCAACTAGAAACTATTTTTTACGTGAATATTTGAGTTTTTTTTAATTAATATGGTCTAGTGACATGAAATGAGAATAGGTGACACTTTATCCGTAGCTAAAAGTAATTATAGTGACAAACAATAAAATATCATTAAAAATTAACTTATCGTGACAAACATTGTTTGTGACTAAAAGTTACAAACTGTAGGTAATGGTAAATAATACTTTGAGTGACACTCAAATTGAGTGTCAACTTTAAGGGGGCGTTCTGCTACACTTTGAGGACTGTCACTACGTGTTCTATGGATTGTCACTACATGTTTTTTATTTTTACTTACAATAATGACTGTCACTAAAAATTAGCTAAATATAAATAAATAATTGTTCTATTCCTACGGTATTGTGTGTCACTAAAACTTAGAAAAATATAATTAAAGAATTAATCTATGCCTACAATATTGTCTGTCATTAAAACATAGAAAAATATAAATAAATAATTAATTTATTCCTGTATTATAGTATTGTGTAAGTGTGAAGATTGTGTAATCATACCCTACTGAGGAATTAATACTAATCTATACATATCTATATAACTCATAATTTTTTTCATCAATTTACTCATAAATATCAGTTTCTATCACTTATTTGAGTTTATCTACCGACATAAGAACTTGAGACTGTTTGGAAAAGCTTGCAATAACATCTTATATTTTTTTCATATAGCGTTTATGCTATACACAATTAATTAAGATGTTTATCCTAATAATACATACTTAACACCAAGTACTCAAACAAATATATTTTTGCATGAGTAACATTAAGAATCAAACCTTTCATGCAACCATAAAAGTACAAAAGAGGATATCGAGCAATACACTGACACACATACATAATAGGAGGATGAGATATTGGCAGACCTGGCTAACTGAAACTAATGAGATTTGAAGATCCAATGAGTGATGGATGACTTGTCAACTTAGCTTTTGGGTTGGAAGAAAATGTTGTAGGAGGTGCTGATAGAACTTTCTAACACTTGAATTGAAATACATATAACAAGTGTAACCAAACTAATGTAAAACTTATCAAAGCAATAAGGCTTATGATGAGTTGTGAACTAAGATTAAGAAATATCATTACGAGTCTATTTGAAGGATTCAATGAATGCCTAATTCCCTAGAAAAGTACTGGAGCTTGTTGCATGTAATGAGAAAATCATAAAAATTATAAGAAGCTTTCGCTAGTGACATGCAACCCACTTCACAACCACAAACTCCGAAAATAAGAAAAACATTAAATAGCAAAAAAAATAAATTCAGCCAAGCTTCTAAGTTACATACAAATGCATGAGAGATTAAATCAAAAAGATAAATACCAATCCCTGAACGAATACACTCAAATCGAACAAAGTAGAGTAAGATATTCAAGTGTCATTATAAATTGTTGCTAGTTTTGGAAAATACCTGAGAAAATAGGTAAGAAGCGGCGCAACATGTAAGACCCGTAATTTTAAATCCTAAATTATACAATTTTAAGGTATATTGTGTTGAATTTCTTAGACTGTTAGCCTAATTTTTAGTATTTAGTGAGTTAAATGTCAAAAATACATATTTTGGAAAATGGATTAAAATTATTTTTCAAAAAATAATTTCTTTACGTTGCAAAGAATTTAATGTTAGGCAATTTTGTTAAAAGTATCTCGGGTTGCTGGAATTGCATTTGTCAATTGAGTTGTAACGAGGGTAGATGTTTCTAACAAAAAGTGGTTTGAGAAGTGATGGGTGAAATAGGAATTTTATGAAATATCTAGATATTTTTAGATATTTGTTATATATATATATATATATATATAGAAAGAAATAGAAAGGAAGGAAAAAGGAAGAAAGTAAAACATTTTCGTCGCTCTTTTTCCTCTTTTACTTTCTTTGCTTTCTTTTGCTTCAAGAAAAGGAACCCATGGTTTGGTGGGTGAGAAGACAAGGATTTCTCAGCCTCTTTCTTCTTCTTTGATTCGAAAACGAAGAAAAACGGTGTTGGTGATTTCAAAACTGTCAAACACAAACCTCCACCTTTCTCCTAGATCTAAGATTCGTTTCATGAAGAGATAGAAGGGAAAGTTACTCACCTCCACGCTACGGTGATAGTGAAATAACTTTGGAAGTGATGTCGCGAGCGGAGATTTTATCGGAATTACTCACGGTGCCGTAAACGCGTGTTAGGGCCATCGTTAAGGTAAGGGCTCCTTCCAAACTTTTAGTTTGCATTTAGGGACTTATCTGTGGTTGGGTGGAAAAGAAATTTGTTAGGGTTGAAGTGTAAATTTGGGGAAAATGAATTTAATACTTTTATGGGTTAAATTTTAGAGTTGGGTTTTCGGTGATATTGACGAGTGTTTTGTGGAAAATGAATTTAACTCATTTATGTGTGGTTTTGAGGAAATGAAAATTGATATGTTTGAGTGGTGGGTTGTGATGATTTGTGGTTGTCATGTTTGACGTGTTCATAATAGATATTATAAATTGTGAGATGTGTTTGGGTGGATTTTATGGTAAAATGAATTGATGTGATTTGGTGTGAATTGTGGATTGAATTTGAGAATATGTTTGAGTATACTCTGTGCGGAATTTGAAAATCATTAGAGTTAAACGAGTATTAAAAATGGGGAATCTTTTAATATATGCATTTACTTAATGATTGTCGTGAAAATTGTTAGAGTTAAATGAGTATTAAAAATGGGAAATCTTTTAATATCTGCATTTACTTAACGATTGTCGTGGATAGAGTTAGAGTATGCTCATGCATTTCATAGTACATGGCCCGTCATAGTGGTGACCGGATGGGCCACGAGATGATTAAATGTGATTTGTTGGTTCATCTTATCCTTGCGGGGATTGTCGCGTCGTGTAAGGTCTGTGATAGGCTGCACATTTTTGGTAAATCGTGCTGACCCGTGATAGGTGGCACCTCGGTTAATAGTACTTCGGCCTGTGATAGGTGGTACATTTACGATTTACGTTTTTAGTAAATCGTGCTGACCTGTGATAGGTAGCACCTCGATAATTTAGTACTTCGGCTTGTGATAGGCGGTACAATTATGATTTACGGCCCTTCGAGGAGGGGTTTGGTTTGGAATTCCGATCCCATGCATTTTGGCATATACGCATTGCATTAGGGTGCTTGGCACGCGAGTCATGTTTAATTTAAGATTATGATTGAGTGTTTGAACTCAAGTTGTCGTGGTGATTGTGCTATAATTGTTAAGTGTTAATGTTTTGGAATTGTGTGTAAGTGTGATTGATTGCAAAACCATTTCGAAACTCAAGTTGTTGTGGTGATTGCGCTATAATTGCTAAGTGCGATTGTTTGGATTTGTGTGCAAATGTTGATTGATTTTGAAACCCTTTAAAAAGCTAAATTTTGCTGAATTTTGTTGTTTTTGTGGTGCTGTCTGATGTGAATTCGAATACAGGCATGTTGTTTTTGCCACTGACTTACTGTGTAGTCGAATACATAAGGCTGTATTCGAATACATACATGTTGTTTTGCTACTGACTTGCTGTGTAGTCGAATACAGAAGGCTGTATTCGAATACAGACATGCTATTTTTGTTGCTAAATGCTGAAACAACCTTGTATTCGAATACAGAGATGGTGTATTCGAATACAACAGTGTTGTTTTGTTAAATACTTGATTTTTCAACCTTGTTTATGAATCTTTGGCATATGGAAACCCTTTTAAGGTGCATGCTAAGTTGAAAGATTATTTTGTGCATTTAAAAACTTAAATGTTATGTGTTAACTGCTAATTTCGGTTGGTGACCCTTTACAACTATTGTAGAATTCCGGGCTTTGCCCTTAGACGAGAACCAGGATCTTCCCACCACTTAGTACCCTGCATATGAAAATGTAGTTAGACACACCTGACTGGAGCTATGTCAAGAGGAACTTGTGGGGCGCGTGAAGATAATCCAAGATGTATAGTTTTTTGTAGAATGATCAGATTAGGTTGACGTATAGGGACTAGATGTCTTTCTTTTTGGGTTGTGTTTATTTTAATTTGGAACACTTTACTTATACCAATATTGTCAGCTTGACATTTTATTTTGATGGGTTCCATGTACCACTTTTTGATGTGACGTGGGGAGGTTAAAATTCTCAGGGCAATGCTTTTGTATAGGTGTCTGCCGAGAATACCCTAGGGGTATGAGCTATGCTTGATAGGTCTTATGGCCCCGGCGTATTTTGAGGTTTAAATACTTTGGATTTTTGTTTCACAAACTATTTACGTTGCTTGTAAATATTGTTGACTGTGGTCGTTGTGTATGACTTCAATATTTATCCTAAAGTATTTCCTTATTTATTTTTTCGTTTTTACGAGTTTGTTTTAAAAAAATTATGCACTCGTGCTGTTATAAATCGAGGTGTTACAATTGTGGTATCAGAGTTTTTGGTTTGGATTTCTTTGTGATTGTTGAGCTTTTGGTTATAGATTATAGGTCAACTGTAGGTTGCGAGTTGTTATCTGATCATGCGTCGGGGTAAATTGTCTGAGTTGTTAGCTCAAGGGTAATTATTATGTGTGAATGTAGTCGAAAGTTATTTTTGGAATTCTCCTAAGTGTTGTTGAGATTTCTTCTTGATGATTATTTTGAGGAAACAATGCATCCAAGAAGGAATGACGTTGCAAGAGTATACTCTGTGGAATTTGAAAATCATTAGAGTTAAACGAGTATTAAAAATGGGGAATCTTTTAATATCTGCGTTTACTTAATGATTGTCGTGAAAATCATTAGAGTTAAATGAGTATTAAAATTGGGAATCTTTTAATATCGGCATTTACTTAATGATTGTCGTGAAAATTGTTAGAGTTAAATGAGTATTAAAAATGGGGAATCTTTTAATATCTGCATTTACTTAATGATTGTCGTGGATAGAGTTAGAGTATGCTCACGCATTTCATTGTACATGGAGACCAGATGGACCATGGTGATAGTGGTAACCGAATGGCCACGAGATGATGCCATGTGATTTGTTGGTTCATCTTATCCTTACGGGGATTATCGTGTCATGCTGATTGTAATACCCTTAATTTTAAATCCTAAATTATACAATTTTAATGTATATTGTGGTGAATTTCTTAGGCTGTTAACCCAATTTTTGGAAATTGGATTAAAATTATCTGTCGGAAAATAATTTAGTTACGTTGCAAATGATTTAATACTGGAGAGTTTTGTTAAAAATATCACTTATTGCTGAAAATTTATCTGTCATTTGAGTTTCGACAAGAGTAGATATTTTTATCAAAATGGTTTGGGAAGTGACGGAGGTGATGTGGAAATGATATATCTAAAATATCTAGATATTGGTTTGGTTTAATATATATATATATAAAAGTAATATATATATAATTATGTGAGAAGGAAAGGAAAAAAGGAAAAACAGAATCGTTTCCAACCTCGCGAACCCATTCCTTCCTCTTCCTTCTACCTTCCATTTCTTTTTTCGTTCTTGGACTTCAAGAAAACCAAGTTAGTGAAAGAAAAACATGTCCTTGCTACTCGACTTCATCTCTTCGACTACTTTTTTCTTCTTCGATTTGAAAACGAAGAAAAACAGTGTTAGGGGTTTTCAAAACTGTCAAACATAAACCCCCACTTTTCTACTAGATCTAAGTTTCATTTCGTGAAGACATAGAAGGGAAAGTTGCTCACCTCCACGCTACAGTGCTAGTGAACTAACTTTGGAAGCGACATCGCGAGCGGAGATTTTATCGGAATTAATCGCGGTACCGTATTCGCTCGTTAAAGCTAACGTTAAGGTAAGGGCTCCTTCCAAACTTTTAGTTTGCATTTAGGGACTTATCTATGGTTGTTTGGAAAAGAAATTTCTTAGGGTTGAAGTGTTGATTTGGGGAAAATGAATTTAATGCTTTTATGAGTGAAATTTTAGAGTTTGTTTTTGGTGATACTGATGAGTGTTTCGTGGAAAATGAATTTAATTCATTTATGTGTGGTTTTGAGGAAATGAAATTTTGTTAGACATAAGTCCTCCTATTTTGACATAATTAACAAACATACAATGTTCATGCATCATTTGATAAAACTAACAATTTGAACCGAGTTACATTTCAGGAAAATCAAGTAACCACTATACACTAATGGTTATAGTAGTTACTTAGTAGAATCATCCATGTGATTTCATGCTTAAGTATTTGCCAAACTAAAAATGAAATCTTAAAATAAACAAGTAAACAAATCGATTAGCAAGTCTATTGCTAAGTCCATTGTGCAATCGATTGCTTGACTCAGAATTAGAGTTTTCACTAAGTACATCGATTGGGAAATCGATTACTTAAAGGTTTTTAGTGAAACCTAAACTCTGGGTTTAAACCAATCGATTAGCATGTCAATTGGAAAATCGATATTGTTACTTACAGAGCCAAGCTAATTCTTCTCAAATCGATTGGCAAATCGATTCAGAAAACTCTTTTTCATCAGACTTGGCCTCTGTAAACCTACAAATTGATTGAACAATCGATTGGGACATCAATTGAGAAATCGAGTTGTTAAGTCACAGAGACAACCACTTATTAAAACAATCGATTGGCAAATCGATTGTGAAAAAGTTTTTTTATCAGACTGAGTCTCTGTGATAAATTAAATCGATTGATACATCAATTGAATTTTGTTTCTTAACTTGCAAGATATATACTAATCGATTAGGTAATCGATTGAGAAAATGAAATGCTTAATCATATATCATAAACAAGTCTATAGTCGATTGGCACATTGATTTTCAACTAAATGGCTGAGCCACTGTAACAAGCCAAATCGATTGGCAAATCGATTGAAGTAAAATATCTGAATCACTGAGACTAGTACAATCGGTTGACGAATCGATTGAAGCAAAATGTTTGAGTCACTGTGGTCAGTTCAATCGATTGCCAAATCGATTATGAGTAAATATGAGTCGACTGCGTAATCGATTGTTTTGATCTCGCTGTTTGAACAAAACACCTATAATCGATTACTCAATCGATTCTGATATGAACATGCTTCTGTTTCTGAATTTAAGCATTAAAAGAATCGATTGGCAAATCGATTCATTTATATATTTTCAAGAACCAAGAAAAACAAGAAACACGATAATCGATTAGGCAATCGATTGTGCTGTTTTTAAACCTTTACAAAATCGATTGAGGAATCGATTTTGCTGCTGTATTTCTTAAACATATATAAGCTGACTCAAATCACTTTTTCTCATAACTTTGATACAACTTTGATATTACTTTGACGGAAATTTGAAACAATTATTTTCACACACGTTTTCACAACACTTTGAGAGAAACTAATTCGTTGGCAAATCTTTATTGTGTGAATATCATTGTGTGATTGAGTCGTCTTCTTGAATGATCTTTGATCTTTTTGTCATTTTTGTAAACAACAACTGTAAAGAAAATTCTATAAAAACCCAGTATAGAAACTGGTGGCTATCTTTGTGGTGAGGGTGTTCATCAAGAAGAAGCTTCATCGTTATCTTGGGAGAGTTAGGCGATTAACTCGAGGGATTCGGTGACTGTTAAATAGAAACAAGAAGAGTTGGATAGATAGGCTTTGTGTTAGCTGGACAATCTGTAAAATATACTCTAGACGATTCTATTGGAAAAAGGTTGAAATCGGTTCGATTTCGGGACTGGACGTAGGCTGTCATACTGACAGCTGAACCAATATAAATCTTGGTGCAATCTCTCTTAACCCTTTCTCTTTATTTCAATTTTGCATGAAAGCTTTATCTTGAATGTATGTGTTAGCAAAATTCTATCTTGTTTGATATTTTGGATGAGCATTGTATGTGTACACTTGTATTGTTTTACATGCAATCTTTGGTCCAAAATAAATCCTATTAATTGACTATCTTGTTAAGGTTAGAATTTATCACGCTTGAATTGGAATAATATTGATCTCGTTGGTTTCGATATTAATATCAATACTTAGGAAAAATTGAATTACTTTACTTGTAACCTTGCATAAAATTTCCTAATATCAGAGGTCATACAACCAACAATTGGCATCAAGAGCCTGACTTTTTTTAGAGTAACTCTAATAAAAGAAAATGACTTTTGTAGAATTTCTTGGAGAAGGTGCATCTTTGGCCAGGCCCCCTGCTTTTAATGGGGCTGCCTACATGTATTGGAAAGAACGTATGTTGTTCTTTTTAGAAGCATGTAGTTTAGACGTATTAGAAGTTGTACTAGATGGACCCTATGTGCCAAAAATAGCTGGCACAAATAATTCTTTCATCCCAAAACACATATCAGATTGGTCTAAGGATGACAAGAAAAAGGTAGGATACAATGCTAAGGCTAAAAACATAATTACATCTGCATTATCCGCTGACGAATTTTTCAGGGTGTCTAACTGCAAATCTGCCAAGGAGATGTGGGACACATTGTAGCAAACTCATAAGGGTACAACTGATTTTATAAAGAGAGCCAGAATCAATACCCTGATGCATGAGTACGAACTGTTCAACATGAAGAAAGAGGAATCTATTAATGATATGCAGCCAAGATTTACTCTCATAGTCAACAATCTACATGCTCTTGGTAAGGAGATTGACAATGATCAGCAAATCAGCAAGGTGATGAGGTGTTTGACTAGAGAATGGCAGCCAAATATCACTGCCATAGTAGAATCAAAAGACATTGGAACCATGTCAATCGCAACACTCTTTGGAAAACTAAGAGAGCATGAGAAGGAATTGCATAGACTGAGTGAAGTTGAACAGACTGACAGAAAAAGAAAAGGGCTGCCTTTGAAAGCCCAAGCACATCAAACTAAGTATGAACAAGAGACCTTTGAAAGCACATCTGACTCACAAGAGTGAGGCCTTCTTTATTTTCAAAACATTTGCTACTTTAGTACAAAATGAGAAGAACCAGTAAATTACCTCCATCAAAAGTGATTATGGAGGTGAATTCCAAAATGATTCCTTTAATACCTACTGTGAACAAAATGGTATTCAACATTTATACTCAGCCCCTAGAACTCCTCAACAAAATGGAGTTGTAGAAATGAAGAATAGGTCTTTAAAAGAGTTAGCTAGAACTATGATTAAAGACTCAAACCTTCCTAAGTATTTCTGGGCTGATGCCATTAACACTGCCACACATGTAGTTAATAGAGTTCTAATTAGGCCCCTGCTTAGAAAAACTCCCTATGAGTTGTACAAGGGTAGAAAACCAAACATCTCTTACTTTAGAGTCTTTGGATGCAAATGCTTTGTGTTAAACAATGGCAAAGAACATCTAGGAAAGTTTGACCCTAAGGCAGATGAAGGTATTTTTCTAGGTTACTCACAAACTAGTAAGGCCTATAGAATCTTCAACAACAAAAAAAAACCATAGAGGAGTCAGTTCATGTAAAGTTTGATCAACTATTTGCTGAAAACGTGAACAACACTCCTCCTATAGTTGATGCTTCTTTGGATGAAGTTGTAGAATCTGAACCATTAGAACCCACTGAAACAGCACCTCCAACAAACATTGACTGTGTAGAACCTATTAGGGTAGATGACTTACCTAAGGAGTGTAAGTTTAACAAAAACCACCCCATTGATAACATAATAGGGGATATCTCTAAAGGAGTTGCAATTAGGAAGAACCTTAGACATTTCTGCAATTTCACAACCTTTGTATCTCTAGTAGAACCCAAAAACATTAAAGAAGCTCTCATGGACAATGACTGGATTATTGCCATGCAAGGGGAGCTTAACTAGTTTGAGAGAAACAAGGTGTGGATCTTAGTTCCCAAACCAATAGATAAACACATCATAGGAACCAGATGGGTGTTTAGGAACAAGATGGATGAAAATGGAGTCATAACTAGGAACAATGCTAGACTAGTTGCCAAAGGTTATAATCAAGAAGAGGGAATATATTATGTTGAAACCTATGCCCCTGTAGCTAGACTATAAGCCATTAGAATCCTGTTGGCTTATGCTTGTATAATGGACATTAAACTTTATCAAATGGATGTGAAAAGTGCCTTTCACAATGGTGATATCCAAGAGGAAGTTTTTGTTAGCCAAACACCTGGATTTGAAAATCCTAATTTTCCAAATCATGTCTATAAGCTAACAAAAGCCCTCTATAGGTTGAAACAAGCTCCAAGAGCTTGGTATGAGAAATTAAGCAATTTCCTCATTGAACAAAACTTTTTAAGAGGAAATCTGGACAAGACACTTTTTATTAAAAAGGATGGAAAAGACATCTTGCTGGTCCAAGTATATGTTGATGACATAATATTTGGATCCACAAATAATAAGTTGTGCAAAGATTTTGAAAACATGATGCAAGCTAGATTTGAAATGTCAATGATGGGAGAGCTACCTTTCTTCTTGGGATTTCAAATCAACCAAAGCAAGAATGGCATTTTCCTAAGTCAAACCAAATACTACAATGATTTATTAAAGAAATTTGGTTTTGATAAACCTATCATTTAAATTTGGTTTTGATACACCTATGAGCCAAACCTGTCATTTAGATATAGATAAGAAGGGAAAACCAGTAGATGCAACATTGTTTAGGGGAATGATAGGATCTCTACTATACCTTATAGCTAGTAGGCCTGATATAATGTTTAGTGTATGCATGTGTGCTAGATACCAAGCAAACCCAAAGGAGTCACATCTAAGTGCAATCAAGAGGATCTTTAGATATCTTATAGGAACCAAAAATCTAGGCTTGTGGTATCCTAAGGGATCTACTTGCACTCTAGTTGGTTACTCAGATTCTGACTTTGCTGGATGTAAACTAGATAGGAAAAGTACCTCAGGTACTTGTCACTTATTAGGAAACTCCCTAGTTTCTTGGCATAGCAAGAAACAAACTAGCATTGCATTGTCCACAGCTGAAGCTGAGTACATTGTAGTTGGAAGCTGTTGCGCTCAAATTCTCTGGATGAAGCAACTTCCCTACGATTTTGGTGTAAATTTAGGAATTGTGCCTATCATGTGTAATAACACAAGTGCAATTAGCATCACCAAAAATCCAGTCATGCATTCTAGAACCAAACATATAGAGATAAGGCACCACTTTATAAGAGATCAATATCAAAATGGGAACATCAAGCTTGGGTATGTCAACACAGCTGATCAGTTAGCTGACATTTTCACCAAAGCTTTACCCAAGGATAGCTTTTTCCTTATTAGAATGAGACTTGGAATCTAGATCATGATGAAATCTGATTCCTGTGAGAAACAAATCGATTGCAACATCGATTATCCTGTGAGTAGACAGCAAATTAGCTTTATGAATTTCCTTCAACTCTCGGTATAGAGTAGGGCTTATTTCAAATTTGTTGACTGTAACCGGTTGGTGATGAATAGGTAATCGAGCACAATTTCTATTTCGATTCCCATACTCTCCGAGAGTGCGTTTTGGTGGCGGTGGATCAACCATTTTAGTAAATGTGACAAAATCACCCAAAACCTCTTCTTCCACTACTAAATGTATTTCCCTTTGTCTCCTTTCCCGAGCTACCTTTCTATGTGCTTTCGCTGTTTTTTCAATTTCTGGATCAAAGATAAGTTCAATTGAGGACTGTTCTCGCATACAAGGTTAGACAAATTGTGAGTAATGAAGAGTTTTAAAATAAGGGGAAATAAAAAAAACAAAAATTTTATTGCAGAGCAAAAAATTTCAATTAAGTAAATAAATTAAATTCAATAGTGATATGGCAATCCCCGGCAACGGCGCCAAAAACTTGATAGTGTTTCAGCAAGTGTACTGAATCGTTGCAAGTAATAATAAAATGGTAGTACCGAGTGTCGAACTCAAGGATTGCGTTTTACTATTGAATTATATTTAATTACTAAAATTGAACAAAAGGTTCCCAAGTTGATTGAAATAATATTTGAAATTAACAACAGTTATAAAATTGATCGTTTATAATGAGAAAAATGTCAGGGATGAGTTTCACTTCGAATCCAACCTTGGTGTCTAATTTGATCCTAGTTATTGAATTCATTTATTGAATTATTACCGAATTCTCTTTATTATTCTTGCCGTAATGTCTTAGTGACAGAACCTTTAATTCCAAAGTAACCCCTAATTCCTTAGTAGATTTAAGATTAGAATTAAGCATTACCGTATAGAAATTCTCTTGTAAATTATTGCTTTGCAACTAATTTAATTGGTTTCATGACCTGCATCTATCCCTAGACTACAAATTCATGAATTTCTCATCTCAAGCATTCGTAAAGTCCACTTCCGTTTCAAAATACAAATCATAGAACATTTTAATGTTGATCAAGTAATAAAAAGCATTAAGTACAGAGATATAAACTCATTCATATAACTAGAAATCAAATCAGAAAAATAAGGGTTTCATTTGGTTACACTCATCCCTAACAAATAGGGTTTAGTTACTCATGGCATAGATACAAAAGATAGGGATTAGAGAAGAGTTACAAGAAGTATTCATGAATGATTCTTGACAAAACTGCTTCAATGGTGTTAGAAACGATCGTCTTTGAGTTTCTATGCTAGGGCACAAGTCTCCCAACTTCCCAAGAGTCAAAGAGATCCCTAAACAGTAAAAAATTGCATTTTTATGAATTCTGATGCGCGTCACGCGCCCCAGGCGCAGTCTTTGCGCTCCGTGTAACATCCCGATTTTCAAAGTGAGGGTGTATTTTTTTTTCAAAAGAACCTAAAATAAAACAGAGAAATAATTAAGGTAACACCTTTGGATAAATAATTAAGTCATTATAATTTACAAGCAGCGGAAAGGTTTCTCGAAATATGAATCCAGAATATTTACATAACAAAAAGTGGTACAGTCTTCCAGTTAAACACAATACAAAATAAAGACATGTTCCCTCTATGTCAACCTAATCTGATCATACTACCAAAGACTATACATCGTGAGTGATCTCCACGCGCCCCATGAAATCCTCCTAACATAGCTCCAGTCAAGCATTCCCATCTACATTCCCATCCGTAGGGTACGAACCGGTAGGACCGTCCTGACTCTCATCTGAGGGCAAAGCCCATATTTCCACAATAATTGTAAAGGGTCACCAACCGAAATTAACAATTAACACATAACATTTAAGTTTTTAAATGCACAAATAACCTTTCCACTTAGCATGCACCTTAAAGGGTTTTCCATATGCTAAAAGTTCATATAATACTTGCCAAATAAAAGTGAAATCAAAATAAAGTTCTCAATCCATCAAGTAATACATAACTGACCCAAACATTGATAAATCAATTGAGCAATGATTTTCTAACTCAAAATAAGAATCTCTACTAAGCCAATCGATTTCCCGAAGGTTTTTAGTGAAAACTAAACTCTAGGCTTAAATCAATCGATTGAGAAATCGATTGAATGAAGAACTGAGCCCCTGTTTCAAAGCCAATCGATTTCCAAATCGATTTTGTCAATTTGGCTGAGTTCCTGTCTTGGTCAAATCGATTTCCAAATCGATTGTTTTAATATATTTTCAAGATTCAAGGAAACAGGAAACATACCATTCGATTGCCAAATCGATTTCTTAAATGGTTTTCAAAAACATATTTCGAAATCGATTGGCAAATCGATTTTGTCAAATTAGCGAAGTCCCTGTAACTCATCAAATCGATTGGGAAATCGATTTTCCTGCCTATTCTTCCAAAAATACATAAACTAATTCAATCACATTCATACACAACTTCAAATCTTAACACTTAGCAATTTCAACACAATCACTACAACATCATGAACTTCGAAATAGTTTTGCAATCAACATGCTATCACACAATTCCAAAACATAACATTTAACACTTATAACACAATCACTACAACATCGTGAGCTTCGAAATAGTTTTGCAATGAAACCTGCTTTCACACAATTTCAAACATAACACTTAGCACTTATAACACAATACCCACACGGACAAGATGAACCAACAAATCACATGAAATCATCTTGACACGACAATCCCGACACAGACAAAATGAACCAACAAATCACAATTTACCAGGGTGTAGTCTCTCATGGACAAACACCTGTTCAGTCTCTCACGGACAAACACAATTTACCAAGGTGTAGTCTCTCACGGACACACACCTGTGCAGTCTCTCACGGACAAACACAATTTACCAGGGTGTAGTCTCTCATGGACAAACACATGTGCAATCTCTCACGGACAAACACAATTTACCAAAAACGTAAATCGTAAACGTACCACCTATCACGGGTAAGTACTGTTTACCGAGGTGCCACCTATCACGAGTAAGCACGATTTACCAAAACAAACATTAAGTAAACAAGACATTAAGAGATTCCCCATTCTTAACACTCATTTAACTTAAACGATTTTCAAAACAAACATTAAGTAAACAAGACATTAAGAGATTCCCCATTCTTAATACTCATATAACTTAAACGATTTTCACAAACAAACACACATTAAGTAAACAAGACATTAAGAGATTCCCCATTATTAATCCTCATTTAACTTAAACGATTTTCACAAACACACATTAAGCAAACAGAAATATTAAGAGATTCTCCATTCTTAATACTCTTTTAACTCCAACAATTTTCAAAACAAACATTAAGTAAACAAGACATTAAGAGATTCCCCATTCTTAATACTCATTTAACTTAATGGTTTTCAAATTCCACACAAAGCAAACTCAAATATATTATCAAATTCAATCCACGATTCACACCAAAACACATCAATTCATTTCTCCACAAAATCCAACCATACACATATCAAATTTCATCAATATTAATTAAGAACACGTCAAATACAACGAACACAAATCAACAAAACCCACCACTCAAACACAACAAGTTTTATTTACTCAAAGTCATACATAAATGAGTTTAAATTCATTTTCCATGAAACATTCATCAATATACCCAAAACCCAACTCTAAGATTTTACCCATAAAGTCTTAGACTCATTATCCCCAAATTAAAAGTTTAACCCTAACCAAATTCCTTTCCACACAACCACAGATAAGTCCCTAAATGCAAACTAAAAGTTTAGAAGGAGCCCTTACCTTCACGTTAGCTTTAACGTGCGATTACGGTACCGTGAGTAAATCTGGTAAAGTCTCCGCTCGCAACGTCGCTTCCAAAGTTGATCCCCTAGCACCGTAGCGTGGTAGTGAGCAACTTTCTCTTCTATCTCTTCGTGAAACGAAGCTTAGATCTAGATGAAACGGGGAGGTTTGTGTTTGACGGTTTTGAAATCCCTAATACTGCTTTTCTTCGTTTTCGAAACAACGAGCAAGTATAAAGCTGAGAAAACCTTGCTCTCTTACCCACTAATCCTTGAGTTTCTATTCTTGAAGCCAAAGAACGAAAAAGGAAGCAAAAACAACGAAGAAGAAAAGAGGGAGAAGGAGTGGTTCGCGCGAGCAGTGGAAGAAGAAGGAAAAAATGTTTTGTTTCTTTCTCTCCTTTCTCCTTTCTTCCGTTTTCCTTCCTTTATATTTCTTTTCTTTCTATTTCCTTCCTTTCCTTTTCTTATACTTATATACATATATATTACTAATAATAATAATATATAATATATATATATATAATAATTAAACCTAAACAAATAAATATCTAACAACTCTCACATCCATCACTTCACTCACATCTCAAACTATTTTGATAAAAATATCTACTCTCGTCGCAAATCAATTGTCAAATACAATTTTCAGCAACCTGAGATATTTTGAACAAAACTGCCCAAAATTAAATTCTTCGAAACCTAAATAAATTATTCTTCGACAAATAATTTTAATCCAATTTCCAAAAATATATTTTTGGCCTTTAACTCACTAAATACCGAAAACTGGGTAAAAAGCCTAAGCAATTTAACACAAAATACCCTAAAATTGTATAAATTAGGATTTAAAATTACGGGTCTTACACTCCGGGCGCGTATTGACGGTACTTAATGGCTGGAAATGCGCTTCAGGCGCGCTCCAGGCTCACAACATCTGCTGTCTGACGTATTTTGTATTTCTCTCATTTTTTGAGTTTGAATTTGGTCCCGGTGTCTTCAGGAAAGTAGTAGATATGAATCTTAGCTTTTATTAGCACTTAAAGTGAAACTAATTGGACATCTAGAACTCCAAATATGGATGAAATACTCCACATATGTCATGTTGATTTTTCACCAAAATTCAACACTGCACTTAAAACAAAACGCAATGTAAAATTACGAAAATTTCCTACTTAATCACTGAAATACAAGCATAAAATTTTATTAATTCAAAGAGCAAAAATAAAACCAAATATATCAAATAAATCCTTAATTTAACTAATGATTGAAGATAAATAAGACTAAAACAGTGGGAAAATATGTATATGATGAAGAGTTATCACAACCCCAAACTTAATCTATTGCTTGTCCCCAAGCAACAATTAATTTCATATTTGGTGCAGTTAAAAATAACCTTAATCTCAATTTCTAAAATCAAGTCAAACTCAATTCTCAGTTTCAGCTACTACAAACATCCATTATACTCTATGGTTGCTTACAAAAAAATAACAAGATTTGTACACATTGGCATTCATTTATCAAATTCAACTCTCTCTTCACACAATCTCACCAAAATTTCTCTCAAGTGTTTAGAAGGGTTATGAATTTATCACTCAAATCCTAGAACATGCATCACGCTACCAAAGGCTTGCAAAAATTCTAGTTAGCAATCACAATGCAACAAACACATACATTTTTGGAGGACTTCCGAGTTGTAATGGGGCTTAGGTAAGGGTAGGACATTTTGGGATAGTAGGCGTTAGTACTTGGAGTTAGGCATATATTTCCAAATTATTCTACCATTTTTTTTTTCTCTTCAACTTTTCATTATGAAGATTCTCAAACATTGACAAAAGAACCAAGAAGATATTATTTATCAATTTTTTTTTCAATTTTTTTTTTTATTTTTCTTCTTTTTCTTTTTCTTTTTCTTTTTGTGAGAATAACCACCTCAAACTTAAAAGGTTGCTATCCCATGAGCAACCCCAAACTTAGAATTTGATCAAGACAAGAAAAAAAATTTCTACCTAACTCCAAGTAAGGTGATGTAATTGAAGTAGGGTTTTTGTTTTGTAATGTGGCTAGTAACTGAAATAAAGGGGCAAGGCTCAAAGGGGATAGCAAAGGATAAAATTTTCATAGGGTAGTTAGAAAGGCTCAAACGACCAAATAAAAATTAACTCAATGTATGCATAAATTACAAGTGATGCAAGTCAGAATTAGTGCAAGTTTTGAAGAGATAACACATGTCTGGATAATCACACAACAAAGAATTTAAGTGTTTAGGCTCAAAAGCTCACAGCTAGGATAATAAGAGAGAGTATGAACAATCAACATAATGCCAAACATTTCCTTTGAAAAGTTAAAATTGTATTTTTGAAAAACTTTATGGCATATTAGCCTTCTGCAACCATTTAGTAATCAAGCATGTATGCATTAGGAAGGCTTGTCGACTTGAGCAATAACTAATCTAAGAAACAAAGTTTAACTTTTGAAATCCCAAACAGAAACTTTAAGATCAAGTGCAAGTTATTACAACTTTTCATCATCAAACAAAGAAAAACAAGAAGAAGCAAAGAAAAGCAAATAGACTAGACTAAAACAAAGAAAAACAAGAAAAGAAAAGATTCAAAACAAAAGAAAGAAAACTTCTCTTAGTTTCGCAATTCAAGGATCCTCGTTTAGATCATTTGCTCCTAATCCGCTATGGTCGCCAGTATACTGGTGAGGTGCAAATAGATCAACATAAAACATGCCTCCTGGTGTCTGTTGAGAAGAAGCGCATGCTCGATAGAGATTGGTCGTCCCTAGTTCTAATCTGGCGTGCCTATCTCGCTGATTAATCATCACTCGTTCCATCATAGTTTCCAGTCTACCAATTATGTCTTCGTTAGAGAGCTGGGATGGATGTGGAGGGTGGTGTTGTGGTTCCTGTGGTTCTTGTGGTTCAGTAGTTTCCTCTGCTGGCATCGCTGTTGGTGGGGCAACAGGATACTCTATTGGAATCATATAGTGTTTTGCTATCCATCTGGCAGTGATTGGAGTAGCAGGTTTCACCATTTCTTCGCCTTGTTTTGGTAACACTCTCACCAGCTCAAATAATTTGCCTATCAGGGAGGCGTGATGGAAGTAGCCTGTCGGGGGATCAAGAATGGTTGTGCTCCGAATATCATTGGCTAGTAACATGCCCACATTAATTCTGTCACCTTTTAAGATAGCAAGTGGTAGATATGCTCTTTGAAACGTTATATCGGACACATTCGAACATGGCATTAGTGTATGATGGACAAAAGTACTCCATGCTTTGGCAATTGGGGTGAGATCCACTAAGCGTAATTTCCGAACTGAACCATCTCTATTTCGTACTCAATTTGTGCCTGGTCTGCATAAAATGCGTAGGATCTCCCGACTGCTGACTTTTATAAGGTAGTTCTCCATAGCTTGAAAACGGCAATCATTATAGTTTGATAGACCAAAAATTTCATTGATGACTTGAGGTGTGAAGGGTACCTTTTTCCCCTCACATAACTCACAAATTGGTCAAGTGGAAATGGTTGTTCAGACTTTAGATCGGAGGCATTAGAGTAGAATTCCACAGCTAATGATTTGCTTGTTGTGGTGACGAATGTGGTCAGCTTCTCCAATCCTCTTGAAGCAATCATTGCCTGGATGTCAACAAATTCATCGTCTTCCAACTGAAATTTTTTTCACTTACAAACTTGTGGACTGCTGGGAGTTTGGCATGGTATTCTTATGTTGCCCTGGTCTTGAATAAGAATGCATTGTGCTGTGGGGCGGAGGATGTAGTTGCGACCTTAGTTCGTTTTGCTTTTTGTTGGGTTGCCATTAGGTACTGCAAAACAAATATTCACCCCCAAGGTTCAGAATATTCTAAATTAGAGCTAATTAATTTAGGCATGGTTCACCTTGGAAAGATAACATCATACATGGCCATGAGTTTGTCCACCAAAATTCTAAGTGATAATAGTGCATTTACATTGGGTGTATCATTTTAACAAACAGTTGGAATGCAAGCATCATAATGGTTGTGACATTTTAACAAACAGTTGGAATGCAAGCATCATAATGGTTGTGACATTTTAACAAATAGTTGGAATGCAAGCATCATAATGGTTGTGACATTTTATCAAACAGTTGGATTGCATGCATAACAATGTATGAACAATCCCCAATCTTGCAACCATTAACCCCAGTCGATCTCAGAAAACCAACATGTGTGTATGCAGCATGTTGAATATTAGCACATATTCGGATTTAAAAGAAGAAAAATGCACATGCATCAATACACAAGAATGAGTTGATATTAGAAGTTGGGGGAGACTTACTTGCGGATGAAAGGATGTTGGATAGGATAGGGAAACTTACTTGAGGATGAGAAAAATTTCGAGATTGAGGGAGCCTGACCTTTGATGATAGTGGAGGACGGTTTGGAGAGCTGATAGTGAAGAAGGGAAGTTTTATGTGAGAAGATAGGGTTTTAAAGCCCAGAAGTGCGCTTCAAGCGCATGGGGTACGGTTCAGGCGGGTTTAAGTCAGTGGCGTTTTTGGGAAATACGCTTCAGGCGCATCAGGGCGCGCTCCAAGCGCGCGTCGACAAAAGCCAAACCTGGGAAATGCGCTTCAGGCGCATCAGGGCACGCTCTAGGGGCGAGTTCACATAGGCCAGATCTGGGAAATTCGCTTCAGGCGCATCAGGGCGCGCTCTAGGCGCAAGTTCACAGAGGCCAGATGTAACACCCCGATTTTCAAAGCGAGGGTGTATTTCTTTTTTTTCGAAACAAATTAAAATAAAACAGAGAAATAAATAAGGTAAACACCTTTGGATAAATAATTAAGTCATTATGATTAACAAGCAGCAGAAAAGTTTCTCGAAATATGAATCCAAAAGATTTACACAACAGCCAGTGATACATGGAATCCATTAACATAAGATGTCATGCTGATAATATTAGTAAAGTTACAATTTTCCAATTTAATGTAAACGCAATCCAAAATAAAGACATATGTTCCCTCTATGTCAACCTAATCTGATCATTCTACCAAAAAAAACTACACACCCAGAGTGATCTCCACGCGCCCCGTAAGATCCTCCTAACATAGCTCCAATCAAGCGTTCCCATCTACATTCCCATCTGTAGGGTACGAGCCGGTAGGATTGTCCTGGCTCTCATCTGAGGGCAAAGCCCAGATTTCCACAATGGTTGTAAAAGGTCACCAACCGAAATTAACAATTAATATATAACATTTAAATTTTTAAATGCACAAATAACCTTTTCACTTAGCATGCACCTTAAAAGGGTTTTCCATATGCTCAAAGTTCATATAATGCTTTCCAAATAAAACTGAAATCAAAATAAGTCTCAAATCAATCAAGTAATGAACAACTGGCCAATCCATTGATGAACCAATTGAGCAATCGATTATCTAACTCAAAATAAGAATTTCTACTAAGCCAATCGATTTCCATATCGATTTCCTAAAGGTTTTTAGTGAAATTTGAACTCTGGGCTTAATTCAATCGATTGGGAAATCGATTGAATGAATAACTGAGCCCCCGTATTAAAGCCAATCGATTTCCAAATCGATTTTGTCAGTTTTGCTGAGTTCCAATATGGCCAAATCAATTTCCAAATCGATTTCTTAAATGGTTTTGAAAAACATATTATAAAATTGATTGGCAAATCGATGTTTTCAAATTAGCAAAGTCCCTGTAACTCATCCAATCGATTGGGAAATCGATTTCCCTACATATTCTTCCAAAAATACATAAACTAACTCAATCACATTCATACACAACTCTAAATCTTAACACTTAGCAATTCCCACACAATCACCACGACCTTATGAGCTTCGAAATAGTTTTGCAATCAAACATGCTATCACACAATTCCAAAACATAACTCTTAGAAAATCAACACAATCACAATGACATCTCAAGTTCAAACACTCAATCATAAACTTGCATCAAACACGACTCGTGTGTCAAGCATCCTAATGCAATGCGTATATGCCAAAATGCATGGACTCGGAATTCCAAACCAAAACCCTCCTAGAAGGGCCATAAATCATAATTGTACCGCCTATCGCAGGCCAAAGTACCAAATACCGAGGTGCCACCTATCACGGGTCAGCACAATTTACTAAAAATGTAAATCGTAAACGTACCACCTATCACGGGTCAGTACTGTTTACCGAGGTGCCACCTATCACAGGTCAGGATGATTACTAAAAGAAAAAGCGTAAATCGTAAACGTACCGCCTATCATAGGCCAAAGTACTATTTACTGAGGTGCCACCTATCACGGGTCAGCACAATTTACCAAAAACGTAAATCGTAAACGTACCACCTATCACGGGTCAGTACTGTTTACCAAGGTACCACCTATCACGGGTCAGCACAATCACTACTAGAAAAACTGCATTTAGCGTCGGCCAAAAGCCAACGCTAATAGACCAAAAACCGACGCTAATAAACCAAAAACCGACGCTAACGTTGATTTAGCGTCGGTGTCGGGCCTAGGCTAAAACAGTCGAAGCTAATACATAGCGTCGGCCAAATGGCATCCGACGCTACTTTTGATCGTTGACACGTCATCTCTTAATAATCAATTGCGTCGGAGGGCCGACGCTATTGGTCAACATTAAAACAATGTGTAGCGTCGGAGTTGGCCAACGCTAATTTGAAAACATTTTGATCCTTCAGAGGTGCACCCTTGGCAATGGTCCGTATAAGACAAATTCATAATTTATTGAGACCACCATTTATAAGATTTGGTCATACCCAGCTGTAGCGAGAGTGACACAAACAATCAAGAATCGTAGAAGTATAATAATTATCCCTTATGACACTATAATGTTAGCAAAAAGATAATTATGAAAAATGAATAGACTGATTAGTATAAGGCCGAGGAATCAACCGTCAAGTTTAAGCTTGTATAAAACCAAGAATGATTTTCATCTCTAACTAACATGCCCATTCAAGCAAAATCCCATTGCACTCTAAAGTTTGGGCAAAGCACAAGTCTAACATACAATTTGCTATAATCTAATCTAATTAAATGTGAAGATAGTTGAGCTGCATGGATTGAACTCTTGACCACTTGGTCAATAGATGCATTGATACCATGTCAATGAATAACAAATAAGAAAAGATGTTGCAAAGGAAAATATAATTCAATTAACAAGATTAAGTTAGAACAAGTAACTTCAGAAGCTGAATGGTTTTAGATAAACAAAAAATGTATATGTGTAAAGCACATTTATTGATCAGAAGTGATTAGAAATGAATAAGTTGAGTCATTAATCTAACTAATTATACTGTCATAGAAACAAGCTATCAATATTGCACTAGCGCATCTAGAGTTTTATACAAACTCACCAGCCATATCAATCATGTCATCTACCATAACTGCTACCTTTCCCTTTACATCACCAATCAAATTCATCACCTACGAAATGAGATTCACCCAATAAGAAAAGCCTAAAAGTTTATTCAATTTAGACTATAACTATGCTTAATTAGCTTAACAGGAAAACAATAGTCGGTCATCACTCCTGACTCTTGAGAGGGCTTAAGAAGAGTACATTAACATACCTCAGCAACATTATGCCCATGACGCCTTTAACCAAAAGAAAATAGATTCCTAATACCAAGACTTTAAAATTCACAATAACAAAAAATAAGTTAAAAAAAACTATCAAAAGTATACTAAGATTCACAAGAGTCCAAGAGTGAAAAAGGAATTGAACCAAGCTTGCAAATTTTAAAGCAAAAGAAAATCTTTCTAAACAAAATTTAACATAATCCTATGAGAAATCAACTAATCAAATCAACATCTTCAAAATTCCTGAACTGGAAATTAACTAATCACGTCAACGATTAATGAAATCCTAACCTCAAATGTGTGATGTAATGAACCTCTTCATTTTTCTCTTCTTGAAAACCCTCATTGTCAAGATGGTATATCACTCCTTTTACGGTTTCGAATGACGACAGCGACGACAATGAGCAGTTGAGAGAAATTGCCACAACTTCAAAAAATAGCACATTCAAGTCTTAAAATGTGTTGAAGCTTAAAAAAAATGTCTTAAAGCTTTAAATTGATTCAAAGATATATACCTTAAACATTCCTTCTAGTTTGGTTGTAAACTGACTGCCACACTTAGTCTTCAACTGCATTAATGAAAGGGAATCATCATGTTAATAAAAATTTGCTGATGAGCCATCTAATTATTTCAAAAGTTAAATGGAAAAATATGGGCCTTAACCTTGGAGATCATGTATTTCTATGCATCAATAGAAGCATTATTTCCTAGCAGTAGTCTTTTAGCAAGATCTTTCTTATAAAATTCCTCAAACACATCCTTGCCCTTTAACAATACAAGTGCATCATATCACCACAAGCATCAATGAAACATACAGGAAACAAGGTGATTGTTAGCTACTCCACAATGAAACATTATGCTTACCTGGATGAACCTGAATAAAACCAAGACTTTATCAAGTGTACCCTCTAATTCCTCTTCTTAAGTACCCTTATTACACGCACAAAGTTTATCATCCAAAAATTTCACAATCATCTCTGCAGGTTGGTTTTGTCATGTAAGAAAAAGGTAACAGTCAGTTAACCGCAAATATAGTCCTTAGCAGTCAGTCAACACTGGCTGGAAGAGAAATTTTGATGTGAATTGCAAGAATGGATAAGTGTACTATTCTAAAGAAATCAAATATGGTTAATTCTATCTTTGTTGGAAATCACGTATGAGAAAAGGTTAAATTTCACCAAAATATTTCTTAGATAAACATGATACAGACCCATAAATCAGCACTCATATGAAAAGCCAGAATCAACATAAAATAAATTAAAAATTAAAGGAAAAATAAAAAGTTTACCAGGAAGAGGGGGCATGGCGCAAGAAGCAACAGACTTAGGAGATTTCTCGACCTCAACAAGGGAGATACGACAGTTTCTGGCGATAGAAAGCTTACTGTGATAACCAAATCGAGAGATGTCAACGCCGACAATCTCACAAGCCTGAAGAACCTCCACTGGCACACACTCCTTTTTATCTATTAAACTCACACAGACAAAGTCCTAACTCTTAAGCAAGAGAACCATGTAACGTTAACAAAACCATTATCAAATGAAAGTAGATACATCAGAAGAAATCTAAAATGCATAATTACTGGGTAACTAGAATCCTATTAAGTAAAAATTCACATCAACATTATCTCTTGAGTAGTTTGGAACAACTTCAAAATAAATGTATCATGCAACCAAAGACTATGCACTTGAGCACTTGAGCACTTCCCTCACTAAAAATATACTATGGAAAAATCAAAGGTTAAAAAATTAAAAAGGTGCACACCCGTTTGAATAGATTAAAAGAATCACCATTTAATTAATTTTATCTATAGAATTTTAAAAAAAAAAAATTGATATATAGTTGTATCAAAATAAATCAAACTACATGATTTACATTCCGAAATGCATTACTAACTTAACATATTAATATCAAACGACTACCCTCAGGGAAAATTACTTGAACTGAACTTTATATAACATAAAGTAAATAAGTTTAGCACCCACCACCTTGCATCATTTTATCTGATTTGTACTGTATCAAAAATTAAAACTTACATTCCAATTTCAGCCCATTCAGTGTCTTGGTAGTGCTAAATTTTCCAGCTACAATAACTTGTGAAATCGTTGACCTACAAAACAAAGTAAATTTAAAGAGTGGCATTTTGATCCTATCCAATGTGAATGTTGGAAGATTATCTAGCACAGTTACTCTAATAGAAACAAAAAAGGAAAGTGTTGTTGCTAATGCTTTTCAGATGATTTCAGTTCCTATAAAAAAAGTAGAAGAACATAAAGCTTCTACTGCAAATGCATTGCAAGAATCAAGATTATCAATAATATGCCTAACTACTAAAGAGTAAATACTATTAGAATTTGGATGTTGGATTCCCCTAAGAGTAAACTAGGGTTAAATTGAAAGTGTGAAAATAAAATTATGCAGGAGTTGCAAGTGAGGTCCTAATTATTTAACAGAATATCCATCAACGAAAACCTCGATGGCGTCGTCGGGGTTAGGGAAATGGACTTTGGCGCTGCTGACGGGAGGCTCTTCAGGTTGGGATTGTGTGGCGGGTTTTCCAAAGCTCAAGTTTGGAAACGATGATTTGGAGGAGAAGGTTGTTAGGGTTTTTGAAACTGAGGAGTTTGGAGGTTCTTATGGCCTTAAAAGATTTGGAACGGTGATTTGGAATGACTTGGAGAATAAAGATTTGGGCGAGAGATTTGGAGAATGAACGTGACCGTGACCGTGGCCGGTTTGGTAGTGAAAAGTTGAAGAAATGGAAAAAAAATGAAGATAGGGAAAATGGGGGTGAGAGAGAGGGAAAAAGGGGGGGTGAAAGATAGAGAAAAATAAACATATAAAAATATTTTTACTAAAAAAAATATTTACTTTTCACAAATCAGAAAACTTAGTGTCGGCTATTCCGACGCTAATATTGTGATTAAAGCTAAAAAATAAATACGCGTCTGCCATATTTTTACGTAGCGTCGGTTAGGCCGACGCTAAAGATTGATGAAAATACAAAAACATATTTGATGCGTTAGCGAGAGCTTGACCGACGCTAAACAGACGCTAACTAGCGTCGGTGTCGGTGGTCGACGCTAAATATGGCAGCTAAAACATGTTTTTCTAGTAGTGAATTTACCAAAATGAAATGCATGAGCATACACTGACTCCATCCACAACAATCGTTAAATAAATGCAGATATTAAAATATTCCCCATTTTTAACACTCATTTAACTTAAACGGTTTTCCCAACAACATTAAGTAAACAAGTCATTAAGAGATTCCTCATTCTTAATACTCATTTAACTTAAACGATTTTCACAACAAGCATTAAGCAAACAGGAATATTAAGAGATTACCCATTCTTAATACTTTTTTAACTTAAACGATTTTCACAACAAAAATTAAGCAAATAGAAATATTAAGAGATTCCCCATTCTTAATACTCTTTTAACTTAAACGATTTTCCAAAATAAACATTAAGTAAACAAGACATTAAAAGATTCCCCATTCTTAATACTCATTTGACTTAAACGATTTTTACAAACACACATTAAGCAAACAAGACATTAAGAGATTCCCCATTCTTAATACTCGTTTAACTCTAACAGTTTTCAAATTCCACACAAAACAAACTCAGACATATTATCAAATCCAATCCACAATTCACACCAAATCACATCAATTCATAAGCATCAATTATGAACACAAATCATCACAACATAAAACTCAAACACATCAAATTTCATTTACTCAAAATCATACACAAATGAATTAAATTCATTTTCAACGAAACATCCATCAATATTGTCAAAACCTAACTCTCAGATTTTACCCATAAGGCTTTAGATTCATTTTCCCCCAAATCAACACTCTAACCCTAACAAAATTCTTTTCCACACAATCACAGATAAGTCCCTAAATGCAATGTCGCTTCCAAAGTTGGTTCTCTAGCACCGTAGCGTGGTAGTGAGCAACTTTCCCTTCTATCTCTTCGCGAAACAAAGCTTAGATCTAGATGAAATGGGGAGGTTTGTGTTTGACGGTTTTGAAATCCCTAACACCGTTTTTCTTTGTTTTCACACCAAGAGGAAGTATGAAACTGAGATCTCCTTGCTTTCTTACCCACTAAGCCTTGAGTTTCTATTCTGGAAGTCAAAGAAAGAAAAAGGAAGCAAAACCAACGAATGAAGAAAAAGGGAAAAGGAGGATGTGTGAGGCAGAGAAATTGTTCACTTTAGGTGGGAAAATTGTGGGATTATAACTGTCGATTGAAAAATCAAAGTTGTAGATTTTAAGTTTAAATAATGTTGTAGTTTGTTATAACTTTACACTTCAAAGCACACTACTCACTTTAAAGGAGACATTGATTATAACTTGTTCACGCTATATGAAAATCCATTGGCCTTGACTTGGTTTGTTCATTGCTGCATTTAAACTCGGTCAATCAAGAAGAAAGATGATACGAAGAAATAATGTTTCAGGATTTTCTTTGTGTTTGTTGGAAATTATTGGTCCTTTTGAAAGTTGACATTTTTTAACGTTTGACATGATCTATGCTCGGTAACTTTGTTTAGAGTTGTTAGCCTTGTACTTTGCATTGTAGCAAAAATAATTCAGAATAGCATTGAGAACATGTTGTTTATACATAGTTGCATAAGCATGGGTTTTTACATTATGCCTAGATTGTATGTAATGCTGAAAGTTTGATTATCTTGATTTATTTATTTTGCTTGTGGGATTTCTGACAGAGGATCTCCGAATAGGTGGGTTTATACTAGGAATAATAGAAGGAAGAACAAGGGATTTAGAACCTTAGCAACAACTATTAATAAAAATATAAATAATCATGATAGCAGAATAATAACTGCTTTCAGTTTTGTTGGGGTTTGTACAGGGTAGTTACAAGGCAGTTAGTGCAGAAGAGAAGAAGCCTTATAAAAAGAAATACCATGCTGAAAAAGATGCTTATTGGCAAGTAATTACAAAAGAGAAAGAGAAACGTGAGACTGAGGCAGTGAAGCTCTTGGATGAGGAGCAGAAGCAAAAGACTGCTATGGAATTGCTTGAACATTATATACAATTCAAACATGAGACAGAAAGGAAGTGCAAGAACAACAAGAAAGAGAAGGATCCATTGAAACGAAAGCATCCTATGTCAGCTTATTTCTTGTATACTAATGATAGGAGAGTTTCTATTCTTGCAGAGAACAAAGGTGTCTTAGAGGATTTGATGTGAAGGTTGTTTTTCTGTTTTCTTTTACTTCTAACATAAAATAATACTTGCATAAAACTTGAAATAATTGAGCCTGTATTTGGATTTGAATGCTAGTACCTGTACAACTACAAATAAAATAGGTGCTTAAGAAAATTTGGCGTACAGGATGCAATGATGGGTGCATTTGCAAATTTTGACATACTTGATGTCATTGTCTTTGTAAAACAATAACTCCTGGAATTATTAATTAATCTTAAACTTGGTTTTTATTACTATGTTATTAAATGAAGTAATGTCAATTAATATATATTTGAATTATAATTTTTTATTTATTTATCTATCTGTTCATTTCTTTGGTTTTGGATGTGTCTTAGTAAATGGCAGGCATTCAAATTGGCATCACTTTCAGGCTTTGCCGAACCCTTGGGTGTTCTAATTGTAGGCATGTTATCCGCATTATGTTATTTTGCAAAACATGCTTAAGTTTAGGTGAGGTATTTGTAGTAATTGGTTGACAATTATTAACTTTGTTAAAGTACCTTGTATTTGTAGTAATTTGTATTAAGTAACTTTGTTAAAGTTGTTATTCGATACTTTCTTGTTATTTTATAGTTTTAGAACACATGATACTTTGTTACGTTATTTAATACTCTGGTGCGTGTGTTATGTTGTCAATGCAATGACTTTTAATGTTTTCTTAGCTATCAATTATATTATAAAAAAAATACAATTAAGCAGGGCTAAAAAATCAAAAATATAAAAATGAATAAATTTGAACCTAGCGTCGGCCAATCCGACGCTATATTATAAATAGAGTTGACTTTTATTTTACATATTTTGTTGACCTTAGTGTCGGCCCTCCGACGCAACAATTTTTCCCTCAGCTGACGTCTCAACTGACTTTTTAGCGTCAGATGTTTTGATTTTATACATAGCGTCGGTGTAGCGTAAGTAAGGCCGACGCTAATATAGCGTCGGATGGTGTTTTACCGACGCTAGTCAGTAGCTTCGACCGTTTTAGCCTAGGCACGACACCGACGTTAAATCACCATTAGCGTAGGCTTTGAGCCGATGCTAAATCCTGTTTTTCTAGTAGTGATCATTCCCTTTAGGCTTTGTTTGAATCTAAATAAATGTGAAATTAAATTTAACAGCAGAAAAATTAGTATGTAGTAATTAACATAAAATTCATGTCTTAGATGTGGAGACCTTGTTTGTATCACATAAACCAAATAACTTTGCTTGTTATTTGGTAGTTTTCTTTTAGATAGTTATATTGATAGTTCTTATTTAAATTAATTGAGAAAATTAATGCTCATTTATTTTTCAACAATTTAAATAACAGTTCGGGTTATGATTCTGAAATTTGAATAGTTATAATTTTGAAGTTTTTTCTTTCAAATAACAAGTTTCATGTTGACATAAGATTATGGATTCTAAATAACAAAATCTTAATTTCTTTGTGTTAAAACACTAGTTTTGTTGTTGTGATGAAATTTTTTAACTAATTCTTTTAATATTCATAACTATAATGGTATATTTTCTCTTTACTTCTATTAATATGATAATTTTTTTAGGTTGGACCCAAAGATCATCACTATGATAAATGAAGCTAGTGGAATGCATAGAAAGACTTGATTGCTTTTTAGGAATTCAAAGCTTGGTTGTTGCTTTTATGGAATAAAAAATTGATGGTTGTAACACTTTATTAGTAGGAAACAATTTTTCCTCCTTCAATTTTTATTGTTACGACGCATTTGGTAATTCATTTGGTACATAATTTGACTCCATAAACTTTCAAATAATATATATAATATTTTTTTAATATTTCTATAAATGTTTACAACGGATAAAGAAAAAATATTTAAGAGAAAAAAATAATCTTTTGAGTTATTTAGGATATTACATTGCTCAAAATACAAATGGAACACTTTAAACTTTTTTCCTCTTATAAAACAATGCAATCTTAATGAACTCGATGTAACTATAATTTCTTACTCGATGTAACTATAATTTCTTAATTTAATTTTAAAAACTTATATCCATAAAAGAAAATGCAGGGAAGAGCTTCCTGGTCTTCATTTCATTTTTAATTAAGGAAAATCTTATTGATATCCATTTCCCTCTATTTTAATTAAGGAAAATAGAGGGTGAGATAATAATCCTAGTGGACTTTTAAAAAGTGGAGGGGCAATTTAAAAAAAATATCTTAAAAACAATGAAAACATAACATTAATATGAAATGTTTTATTAGTTATAGACCAAATATTTAAAATATGTTCTTTTCTTTAAGTATAAAAATGTATTATCTTTCTTTTATTGATTTAGAAAAGCTTTGTAGTTTTCATTTTTGTTTTTTTATTTAAAGAAAAAATTACTGATATCCATTTCCTTTATAAGGAAAACGTTCCTGGTCTTCATTTCAATTTTAATTAAAGAAAATCATATTGATATCCATTTCTTTTATAAGGGGCAGTTTGAAAAAATATCTCAAAAACAATGAAAACATAACATTAATATGAAATGTTTTATTAGTTATAGACCAAATATTTAAAATATGTTCTTTTCTTTAAGTATAAAAATGTATTATCTTTCTTTTATTGATTTAGAAAAGCCTTTTAGTTTTCATTTTTGTTTTTTTATTTAAGGAAAAACTTACTGATATCCATTTCCTTTATAAGGAAAAGGTTCTTGGTCTTCATTTCGTTTTTAATTAATCCATTTCTTTTATAAGGAAAAGCTCCTCGAATTACAAGTGTAAGAAAGAAAAAAGCAATTCAACAACAGTAATAGCCTGAATTATTATGCAGAAGTACAAAATAGGGACGTAAATAGTTGTTTGATCAAAAATCCATTTTCTAGTAACTATAAAAGTCTTTAATGAACAAATAATTTATTTTACTCATCTCCATTATAAATTTTTCTCAAAAATACTAATTTCAACATAATATTATTCTTCCTTAACATAAATAGATAAATAAATAAACAAATATAATATTAACCCCTAAATCAAATATCTAAAAAAATCATCACATCATAGCAAACACACATATAAAGAAAATTAATCCTAATATTATAGTTAATTAAATAGTATACTATGAAATTTGGGGTGTTACACATGAAGTTGTACAATATCAATGGATGTATTCGATTGATAGTTATGAATAGTTTATAACAAGTTGTTTAATTCAAAGTGTTAAACGGGCTTTTTAGGAGCATAGATATATAAAGTAAATTACCTTTGCAGGTTTTCTTATTCTTATGTCCTTTGTACATAACAAAGTTCATTTTGACCTTTTCACAACGTATTAGAATACCTTATCATTGAAATATATAGAAATAAAAACAAAACCTTCGGTATAAATTTTGTAAATAATGGATAAACTATATACTAACAATGATATATCAGTTGGTAAAACCAAATGCTTAAAGCAAATGACAACAGACTGTCCCAATCTTATTGTGATGTCAAAATTCCGTAGGTATTAGGCATATATAAACAATAGTACAAAACTCCATTGGTATTGATAATTTTGGCTATACTTACAAGTTTTATACATTCACCGAAAGGTAAGTTTCTTGTAATGTGAATATCATTCAAATATGGTAATTTTATTTAAAATATAATGTGAACACATATTTTACTTTTTTGCATATTTATCTTTAGAGCCACATTATGCAAACTATTCATATCATCTTATCATATAAAAAATATAACAATTACTATTAAATAAACTAACAAAAAAAATTTGTTGAAACATTTAGTTCAAGTTACTAAAATTTATAATAAAAAAAACTAACTAACTTAGCATAATATATTTTGTTGTATGGATTTTTCATACCCAACTTTTCTCATACATGGTACTAGTTATATACTACTTTATGATATATTTTGCAATACTTATCATAAACATAAAAGTCTTAAATATAATATTTTATAATCGTAGTCATTTTCACTTTACTGAAAAATATATATTTATCATTTACGTAAAAAATGTTATTTTATAGCGCACCTTTTACAGCGCAAACTAAATACAAGCACTGTTATAAATATATTTTAAAAATAACGGAGCATATAACAGCGCTTCTTTGACAAGCGTTGAGGAAAAAGCGTTGTGGTAGGGTCATATAGCGTTTGCGCATAATGTTTACGAGGCTTTTACAGTGCTTTTACACAAGAGCTGTAAAATGAAGCACTCTCACATAATGTTTTATAGCGCTTTTATGACAAGCACTGTAAAATACATGTCTTTCAAATAATTAAATGACCTATTACAGCGTTTTTGTTACAAGCGCTGTAAAAGACATACACCTTCAAATAATTAAATGACCTATTAGAGCACTTTTTTTACAGGCATTGTAAAACCATTAACTTTAAATAAAAATCATTTACTTTAAATAAATAAAAACAAATTTAAAAAATTTTTACGAACCCTCATCACCTCTACTTTGGGAACCCTCATCTCCTCTACATACTGTGCGGCCAAAAAATTGGATACGTTTTCTCAGGTACTGTATTTATTAATTTGTTGTTGTCAAAAAATCTTTAGTTTTTTAATAATTGAAAACTAATAAATTGTTACAAAATAAATCTTTTCTTTTTGAAATTTGTTGATCGGTTCTATTTTGAAATAATTTCTATTTTGCAATTGTTACATAATGATGGTATAATGTTATCAGTAGCTTAGTATTTGTGTAACTTCATTTATATAGGTCGTATAATATGGACCGAAAATAGATGTCTGCCAATCGATTGTCAAAATAGTATGAAAATGAAGTGAAGGAGTTTGTTGAGTTTGCAGTGAAGAATGCAAACGATCCAAATAGAGTTGTTTGACCTTGTTTGAAATGTTGTTTTGGAAAATGCGTTAGAGAAGATGAATTGAAAGGACATTTAGTATGGAATGGATTTGATCAAAGCTATACATGTTGGATAAGACATGGTGAGAAAAAAATAGGAAACATTAATTTTGTGAATGGTTCGACATATGCTTCAACTGACTTCGATACAGATACATATGAGCCGAACCGATTTGAGGAGATTGCAAAAGCAATTGAAGAAGATCGTCGGGATTGTCGTAAAATGTTTGAAAGTTTGTTAAGTGATGTAAAGAAACCATTATATAATGGTTGTACTAAATTCACAAGACTGTCGACAATATTAATGTTGTACAACTTAAAAGCGAGTAATGGATGGTCTAATAAAAGCTTCATACAATTATTAACACTCTTAAAAGATATGTTTCCAGATGATAACGAACTTTCCAGTCGAACCTACAAGGCTAAACGGATTTGTGCTCTATTGGCATGAGTTACGAAAAGATTCATGTGTGTCCTAATGATTGCATTTTATTTCGAAACGAATATGAATTACTAAAGGCTGTCCAAAATGCAATGTCTCTAGATATAAGAAGAAAGAATCTACTCCAACAAAAGTCGTGTGGTATTTTCCTATAATACCAAGATTTTGGCGCATGTATTGCAGTGAAGAAGATTCAAAACAGTTGACATGTCATGCAGATGAAAGAATTACAGATGGAATGTTTTGACATCCTCCAGATTCCCCACAATGGGCAAAAATTGATCACGAGTGTCCTGAATTCGGGATAGAGTCAAGAAATCTAAGACTTGCACTTTCTACTGATGGAATGAATCCACATAGTCTTTAAAGCATCTCACACATCACGTGGCTTGTGATTTTGTTGATTTATAACCTACCTCCATGGTTATGTATGAAGTGTAAATTTATGATGTTGTCTATGTTAATTTCAGGATCCATACAATTGAGAAATGATATCGACGTTTACTTGACTCCTTTAATTTATGATTTAAAAATTATGTGGGAGAGAGGTGTGGAAGTTTATGATGGGTATAAGAAAAAATGTTTCAATTTGAGGGCTATGTTGTTCAGCACAATTAATGATTTTCCAGCATATGGTAATTGATCAGGATATAGCATTAAAGGTCAGTGTGCGTGTCCCATATGTGAAGAGAGTACAAATTGGATGCGGTTAAAACATTGTAAGAAGAATGTATTTCTTGGACATCGTAGATTTTTACCTTATAGTCATCAGTATCGTGGGTGGAGAAATGCATTCAATGGAAAATCAGAGGAAGGTAAAGGTCCTTTAGCACCGACTGGATATCAAATACTTGAAAAAGTACAAGGTTTGACAAATAAATTTGGCAAACCTTTTGCGGGAGATCTGGTCAAAACTGGATGGAAGAGAAAGTCAATTTTCTTGGAATTACGATATTGGAAGTTATTGTATATAAGACATTTCCTAGATCTGATGGATATTGAAAGAAAAAAAGTATTTGATAGTGTTATTGGTACGTTACTCAATGTTCCAGGAATGTCTAAAGATGGCATCAATGCAAGATTGGACTTGGTCGATATGGGAATAAGAAATGAATTGGGTCCATTAAAGAAAGGAAATCGCACATATCTACCTCCAACCGCTTATACTCTATCTAGAAAGGAAAAAATTGTTTTATGTAAACTTCTACACAAAGTTAAAGTTCCTGAAAGATACTCTTCAAACATTAAAAATTTGGTTTGTATGAAAGACCTCAAGTTAAAATAGAGATTGAGGTGGCTAGCAAATGGTCCGAGTTTACATGTCTTTGCTTACACTTGTTATGTTTTTAAAGGCTACACATTTTATACCAAAGAACAAGATGATCAGACCACTATGTAAAATAGCAGAGTCACTCTCATAGCTGAAGCGATGCAAGTCTCAAGTGCAACAGACAAAAACCCAATATATGCAAATCTATCATATTTTGGGGTTATCGATCCCATATGGGAGTTAGACTACACAATGTTTCATGTTCCCATATTTGGTTGCAAGTGGGTCGATAATAATAATGGCATTCGAATTGATGAGTCAGGGTTCTTGCTTGTCGATTTTAATAGGGTGGGATACAAAGACGAGCCTTTTATTTTAGCGTCGCAAGCTCAACAGTGTTTTATGTCACTGATCCTGCTGATGATAAATAGTTTGTTGTCCTATCGACCAATAAAATACGTGATGATAACAATAATGATGAAGATGTTGGTAATGATCTTTTATTTGAAACATCACAACAACCACGTGAAATTGATTCAATTGATGATGGTTTATATCTTAGTGATGATCATGATGAGGGAATTTGGATTAATCCATTGTTTCGTATTTTAAATGGACAAACAAATGTGAATCCCACCAGGAAAAGAAGGGCATCTTAATGTACATGTTCAATTGTTTTATATAAGCCATGTAATATGAACTGAGTTAAAATAATTTAATTGTTTAACATGTTTAATTGTTTTATATAAGCAGCCATGTATTTTATTTTCTGATTTATTTATTTTCTGTTTATATTTAGCTTGATTTGAGTGTTTTACACTAAGTTCATGTAAAAGGCTTTTACATGAACTTATAGAGGGCTTATTTGAAAAAACCAAGTAAAAGGCTTTTAAAAAAAACATTCATATAACATCAGAAAATAAGGAGGTCTTTTACAGCGCTTATTCTACAAGCGCTGTAAAAGAGCCTTTTAAAAATAAAATAAGGAGGCCTTTTAGAGCGCTTATTTGAAAAAGCGTTGTAAAAGACTTTTTAAAAAAACATTCATATAACATAAGAAAACAAGGAGGTCTTTTACAACACTTATTCTAAAAGAGCTGTAAAATGTCCTTTTAAAAATAAAATAAGGAGGCCTTTTAGAGTGCTTATTTGAAAAAGCACTATAAAAGGCTTTTAAAAAAAGCATTAATATAACATAAGAAAACAAGGAGGTCATTTACAGCGCTTATTTGAAAAAACGTTGTAAAAGAGCCTTTTTAAAATTAAAAGAAGGAGGTTGTTTACAACGCTTTTCCCACAAGCGCTGTAAAAGTGCCTTTTTAAAAATAAAATATGGAGGTCTTTCAGTGCACTTTTCCATCAAGCGCTGTAATACGATTTTATATATAATAGTAAACCGCTTCAGTTTCCTCTTCATTACGTAAACTTCACTATCGTCTCCTCTTCATCATTCTTCTCTTCCTTTGCGAACCCTATCATCTCTTCTATTACGAACCTTATTTCCACGATAATCTCTACCTGTTCGAACCATATTTCCATCCACGATCATCTCTCCCATTACACAACATATCTTTTCATTGAAATACATAACTCTCGTTAAGTATTTCTTCGAACCATATTTATGCGAATCGTATTTCTGCGAACCCTCATTTCTGCGCATTATGTTTTTCTTCAAACCCTCACTATTCAGGAATTGATGTTATTAATTTTTTGTTTTCACTAAAATGCAAGTTGAGCTTGTTTAAGTTATATTAATACTGATACGTACTTAGAATACTGCATGTTGAGCTTGTTGAAGTTATACTGAACTGCATGTTGAACTTGTTGTAGATAAATGGATACCTCTAAAGTTTTAGATTGTCAAAATGAGGAAGTTGTCAACACTAAGACTTACAAAAATGAAGTCAAACATGGTGCAATTGTAACACCCCAATTTTTAATAGCACAAGTGTATTTTTTTTTTTCAAAACAAATTCATAAAAACAAAGAAATAAATAAGGAAATACTTTTGGATAAATATTTAAGTCATAACACAACGAAAAATAAGTCAACAAAATTTATAAGCAGCATAATAGTTTATGAAATACAAATACAAAGTATTTACAATTCAAAAGTGGTACATGGAACCCATCAAAATAAAATGTCAAGCTGACAATATTGGTATAGGTATAACCTTCCAAATTAAAATAAAAACAACCCAAAAACAAAGACATCTAGTCCCTATACGTCAACCTAATTTGACCATTCTACAAAAACTATACATCCCGGATGATCTTCACGCGCCCCGCAAGATCCTCCTAACACAGCTCCAATCAGGTGTGTCCAACTATCTTCCCATCTACCGGATACTGACCAGTAAGATGGTCCTAGTTCCCATCAACAGAAATAGTTGTAAAGGGTCACAAACCGAAATTAACAATTAACACATAACATTTAAGTGTTTAAATGCACAAAATAACCCTTCAACTTAGCATGCACCTTAAAAGGGCTTCCATATGCCAAACATGCATAAACAAGGTTGAAAAATGAAGTTTTTAACAAAACTGCACTGTTGTATTCGAATACAACATCTTTGTATTCGAATACAAGGCTGTTTCAGCAGTCAACAGAAAAAATAGCATGTTTGTATTCGAATACAACCTTCTATACTCAACTACACATAAGTCAGCAGCAAAAATAGCATTTATGTATTCGAATACAACCTTCTGTATTCGAATACACGTTAGACAACAGCAAAAAAACAACAAAATTCAGCTTTTAAAAGGGTTTCGAAATCAATCAACACATACACCAAATCCAAACAATCACACTTAGCAATTATAGCACAATCACCATGATGACTTAAGTTTTGAAAAGGTTTTGCAATCAATCACACTTACACACAATTTCAAAACATTCACACTTAGCAATTATAGCACAATCACCATGACAACTTGAGTTTCGAAATGATTTTACAATCAATCACACATACACACAATTCCAAAACATTCACACTTAGCAATAAAATTAAAAGCGTAGGTATAAATTTTGTAAATAATGGATAAACTATCACTACAAGAAAAACTTTGTATACCTACGGAAATTTACCTACGGATTTTAGTTCGTAGGTAAATTATGTAATATTCACGGAAAATCCGTGGGTAACGGTGTTTATTAAATAAATTTATTTTATTGATTGTATTCCACAATTAATCCGTCGGTGCAATTAAAAAAATCCGTAGATAAAGTTAAAAAAAATGCAGATTGCCAAAATTTCTTCGTATTTTGTTGACCACGGATTATCCGTAGGTAAATAATGAAAATAATGTTAATTTGTGATGGATTGTCCGTAGATAAAGAAAAAATGAAATTTTATTAACTATTTTCTTTCTTTTTTTTTTTACAAAAAAGAAAACTTATGTGAAACTTACGAACACTGTTTCCTATTTCTCTCAAAATAGGTTTTTGTAAAACCCAAATCTCATAACACTCACTCTGAAAACACATCACCCACAGCACAACCCATATCCCTCGCAGATCAGAGATCTTCGCCGCTGAACAGAGATCATCGCCGCCGAACAAAGCTATATTGTCGCCACTTCAAAGTGTCATTCCCAGGTTCTCTCATTCTCTTTTTAGTTTTTTCATTCAAGCATGTTCGTTCTCTCTCGGTTCACTCTCTATTTCACTCTCGTTCATCGTTATGTCATTTTCTATCTCTAATTTGTTTGATTTTCATGATTATTTGTTGTGTAATTGAATGTTTACTAATTTATTTGCAAACCCTAACTCATTTGTTCTCTCTTTGTAAGGGGTAGCTCTGTTTCAATACAAAACCCTAACTCATTAGTTCTCTCTTTGTAATATGGTTGCTTGCTGAATGTTAGTTCCATATTACATATTACATATGGGACTATGTTTCTTGCTCATTTAATTTTGGTAACATGAGTACTCCTTGCTCATTTAATTTTGACATTTTACATATTGGACTATGTTTCTATCTTCCATATTTTGATATGCTATGCAAAGTTCATTGATGGTGAAGCTGCAAATACTTTGACATGTTATATATATTGTAAATTTATATATCATTATTGTCATGGAGGCTGGGACATAAACTTAGTGAAAAGTTGTATTTGATATTCTATGTATTGTCAGTCATATATCAGATATTAGGCACTCACTGCTTAGTGTAAGTTTTTTGAATTCCATGCTAAGACAAAAGAAAATAAATTTATTTATTACCTAATATGGGACTTTCCTAGTCTATGTAAAGGAAAGGTGGCAGGCATGCATATGCTTATTCTGATTCGGATGATGGTGAATTTTAGAGTTTAGATTCTAGATATTTGGCTGTTGTACGAGTTGTCACAATTTGCGGTTGAATTTTCACTGTCGTGTTGTCATCTTAATTGGCCCTTTTCATTCATTGTGATGAAGTATTTTGTGTATTATCTGTGGCAAATGAAAGCACTATTTAATAATTTTCTATCCATACTGTTGTTTAGATTTTAGATTTTGTTATAACTTATAAGTCATGACATGTGAAATTAATTCATCTCTCCAACAGGGACAAAGTTTTTTGCAGTATGTGAGCCTGGCACTCAACAAATAGAAAGTTTATTGAAATTCATATATGGATTGTATACGGATTATGTTCTGAAGAACCCCTTCTATGAGATAGAGATGCCTATTCGATGCGAGCTCTTTGATATCAACCTAACTCAGTCAGTACAAAAGGATCGAGTTGCACTGTTGGGTCAATAAATCGCTGGCCTAGACCTTGTTTTTGTTAATGACTGTCTTGTAAGATGTGCAGCGTTTGTAATGCAACGCAGTCCTCGACAAATAATTATAGCCGATGACTGTTTTCAACACATAAATGTTCCTCTTGACAGGAGTTCTCAAGTGGGGATCAAAGCCAATGAGAAGCTTTTCGGAAGTATGTTCTTTTGTTGTGTACTTCTTTGCAGTTTAATATAATCCCTAACATTTTGGTTATCATTGAACTCTCTTGTCTCAGTTTGTGTGCTGGTGTGCGTTTTTCGGAAGTATGTTCTTTTGTTGTGTACTTCTTTGCAGTTTAATATAATCCCTAACATTTTGGTTATCATTGAACTCTCTTGTCTCAGTTTGTGTGCTGGTGTGCGTTTTTCGAATAAGTTGTGCTTATTCTTGGAATTGCATTCTCTTAACTTTTGTTCAATTATTTTCAGAGCAAGTATTGAAGCATATAAATCTTGAGGATTATATAAGTTCTAAAGTTCCCAGCTTGAAGGCATATAGCCAAAAATCAAATGGTCAACTGAAATCTTCTTCGTTAAAATTACTTGCCAGTATTATGCAACTTCTACAAAGGTTAGTCGGAAGTATCATTATAATTTGCAATTCTTATGGTAAACTTTGAAAGAAAGCAGTGTTTTTTTCAACTTGTCATTTGGTAAAGTTGTTTAACATTCAGCAGTTTTGCTTTGTTTTTTATCTAATCACATTTAATTATGTCATAACTTCTACTTTCAATTAGTATTCCTCATTTTTGGGTTTCCTTGATTTACATTTGCTGGGTATTTTGCAATGTTTTAAAAACCAGACCGGACCGACCAGTTGAACCGGGAACCAGGGTCTGATATGGTCCAGTTCGTCCATATAAACCTTGAAAACTGGAATAAAATCATTTGAACCCGTGAAAACCGGACATAACTGGTTCGAACCGGTGCCAATTTCAGAACTGATCCAAAAAATGTCGATTAAAAATGACTTTTTTTCCTCCTTTCTTTTCTCACTGCAGTTGTTTCACTGCACAATTGCAAGAAAATTTTGAGGTTTCTGATGTAGAGATTGAAAATTCTAAATCTGTTAGAAGTGAGTTGCGTGTTGCTGTAAATTCACTTTTGAAGGTAATCATTTTACTCTGCTCTCAATTTTTCTTAATTCATTTTGATTTAAAGTCAATCTTCATGCTGCCTCATTCCAAATTTACCTACATTTTTAAAGCCTTTTTTTTTTACCAGTGTTATATCATTCTTTCTTTCTTAAAAAAAACTGAAGACTACATTCATGGATAAAGAAAGTGCATAGTGGGAGGATTTTAATGTGATTGTTCAAGAGTTAAAAGCTGTGCTGAATTTTAACAAACTTCAGTGTATGGAGTACCAATAATTTTTGTTTCCTTGTTTCTTTATAAAATTAACAAAAATATATTCACAGACAAGCAAATTATGTTGTGGGAGAATTTTAATTCATGATTGTTATAAACTTGTGCTGACATTGGTATTGAATGGGAAGACACATTTCTAAATATAAGTTACTGAAAATATACTGCACAAAATGCATGCAGATAACTATGGTTGAATATACTAATTCATTTGAAGTTTAATACTTTTTAATATTTCTTAATATATACTCTGATAAAGGAAATATAATTGTTCTGCGTTTAATACATTTTAATGCTCTTAAGGACGAAGGAATTCTAGTGATCCCTACTGTAGCTGATCCTCCTCCAAAATTAGGTGGAAAGGAGTTCCTATCTCAAGATTATCAGAGCCGTGCATTGAGCCTGCTAAGTATTGCTAGCATATCAGGTTGCTGTCAGGTATCGATATCTCACCCTCATGAAACTTGCTTAATGAAATTTGCCACTATTTGTGCAGACATGAATTTGGACAAATGCATGATAAGTGGATGAGCATAGTAAAGCCCGAACTTCATCCAGCTGTTTCAGCACAATTGCAAGAAAATTTTGAGGTTTCTGATGTAGAGATTGAAAACTCTAAATCTGTTAGAAGTGAGTTGCGTGTTGCTGTAAATTCACTTTTGAAGGTAATCATTTTACTTTAGGAAAAGTGGAAGAACACTAGGGCATTTGAATTTGAGGTACCCGGCTTAGTGGTAAATTTTTGGTACATTTTTGTGAATTTATTTTGCTGCTTGCAGATGTTCTATATAGTCTGACCATATCACCTTACATTTTCAGGAAAAGCTTATAATTATGATTGGATTATTAATAGTGGAAATATTAGTTTCAAAGAGGTAGTTTAGGCTATGACATAAGTTTTCGTGTAAATTGTGCATGTTTTGGTTCTGAATACACTTGAATTGATTAGTAATGAAACAAGTGTCAAACACAGAAAACTTGCTTGTTTTTAGAGTAATATTGTTGTTTAGTTGATGTAAGTGATGAAAGCGCGAATTAGAACTTTTTTTTTTCTAGTTTGATATTACCCACGGATATGCCATAGGAAACGTTACCGACGAAACATTTGTAGGTAATATTAATTTTCTATAGTTTGACATTACCCATGATATGTTTGTGGGTAACTTAACCATAACATTCCCGTAGATAAATTACCTATGGAAATCTTACAAGTAAATGTAACCTATGAATTTTCCGTAGGTAATATAATTCCTACGAGCTATTTACCTACAGACTCGTGTCCGTAGCTAATTCGTGAGTAATTATTCATTACCCATGGCTATACCGTAAGTAAAGTCAAAATATGTCGTAGATAATGAGATTTTTTCTTGTAGTGTATATACCAACAGTGATATGTCAGTAGGTAAAATCAAATGTTTAAAGCAAATGACAACAGACTGTCCCAATCTTAGAGTGATGACCAAAATCCGTAGGTATTAGGCAATTATAACCAAGAGTACAAACCTCCATTGGTATTGATAATTTTCGCTATACTTACAAGTTTTATACATTCACCGAAAGGTAAGATTTCTTTTACTGTGAATATGATTCAAATATAGTAATTTTATTTAAAATATCATGTAAAACACATATTTTACTTTTTTACAAACATCTTTTACCATGTCAGAAATATATAATATATATATATATATATATATCATCTTATCATATCATCTTTTAACATCTTTCAAACTTCTTTTGCAAATATCTTTAGAGCCACGTCATGCAAACCATTTATATTATCCTATCGTAGAAAAAATCTAACAATTTTTAATAAAAATAAACTAATGAATTAATTTTTTATTGAAACATTTAGTTCAAGCTACTAAAATTTATAATATATTTTGTTGTGTCGATATTTTCATACCCAACTTTTCTCATACATGGCACTAGTTATATACTATTTTATGATATATTTTGCAATACTTATCATAAATATAAAAGTCAGAAATATAATATTTTATAATCGTAGTCATTTTCACTTTACTGAAAAACATATATTTATCATAAATGTCAAAAATGTATAAGTCTTCAATATAATATATAGAATTATATTTAATACATTAATTTGAAAACCATTATGTTTACCGTTCTAGCAGTATTAAAAAAACTATTTCAAGTTCAATGTGGGTTACCATTTGATTGTATTTAAAATATTAAAAATTAATATATATATATATATATATATATATATATATGTATATATATATATTACAAAAATATTTAAAGTCTGGTAAAATATTTTACTTTTTAATAGTTATATAAAAAAAATATTTTATAACACTACCATATTTATAGTCATGCATCTATAAAAGTTATTGAATGTTCAAGGTGGGACATCTCCTGTATAAATGTACTTGTAGACAACATATTCAAATAAAAAAAAATGGAAATTGTAAAAAATTCTTCTATGGCTGTGGCATTTTTGTTGGCATTTTTTATCATTTCATCAGGTATAACAACGTTGAGTAATTTATCGTAGATAATGTTGTTGATTTTTCACTTTAACCAATTTATAAAAAAGAATCATATTTTTATATAACAATATTCTACTATCCATTTAATGTTTGTGTATGTAGATATTCATACGGAATCACATGCTAGAGGAGTGAGTGAGGAGCGATATGGGTTTTGTGGCACAAACGACGATTGTCAACATAACTATCATTGTTCACCTGGTCTAGTTGCCGTATGTGTTGCAAATGAATGTACATGTGTACACTCACAACAAACCAATCAAGTGAGTGATGAGATAAATGAATTATGTCACACAGATGCCGATTGTGAACGTATAAGACCTTGTCCACCTAGTCTTATTGCCGTATGTGCTGCAAACCATTGTACATGTGTACACTAAATTAAGTTCCTAGTCCAACACTATCGGTTATAAACTGAATAATACAAAATTGTGAAACAATAATCGTGTTTGGATGAGATTATATAAAAATATTCTTAAATAAAATTGTTTATTGCATCATATTTTGTATTCACATCATATCGATTTGAGTTTTTTTTTTATAAAACAAAATTTAGAATGCAAAGGTATCACATGATAACAAAGACAACTTACAACTTAGCTATGTTGGCACTCTAATCTCATCAAATATCATTTTCACTTCTTAATAAAATTAATATAATACAAAGAAGTGAACAAGGAGTGACTAGGACAAACCCAAAATGCAAGTGTAACGCCTTAATTTTTATTAGGGAAAGTGTTTGTTTTTATTAAAAAAAAACAACTTAACACTACGCGAAAAATATGGTTTTACAGCGCTTTTTTTTAATCCATTTACAGCACTTTTTTTTATAAAAAAAAAGCGTTGTGGAATCGAGCGCTGTAAAAGATACAACAGTGCTTTTAAAAAGCGCTATAAAACATGTAGATATAATGCGCGCTTGTTATGCATAATTTACAGCGCATATTTGAAAAAGCGCTGTAAAATGTGCATATATGATTCATATACTAGGTGCGCTTTTTACAACGCTTTTTTGAAAAAGCGCTGTAAAATGCAGACCCATAATTCATATATTGGGTGCACATTTTACAGCGCTTTTTTGAAAATGCGCTGTAAAATGTACACCCAACATATGAATTATAGGTGCATATTTTACAGCGCTTGTTCAAAAAAGCGCTGTAAAATGTGCTTTTTTCTTAAAAAAAAATGTTGTAAATTAAATTTTTGAAAAGCGCTTTTTAGCTTTTTATGGCATTTTTTTAGAAAGCGTTGTCTTTTATCTTTTTATCCAAAATTATTTTGATCCAAAATCAGTTCACAATCAATTCACACAATCAGTTCACACAACAACAAAACATATTCAAACCACAAGCAGTTCACACAATCAGTAGACAAAAAACAGAACTTTGTAACTTAATTAACATATATGTAACTCTGTTCTGTAATTTACAACCTAATTAACTACATTCAGATACATATATATAACCTAATTTACAACCTAATTAACTACATATACATTGAACCTAATTTACAACCTAATTACTACATATTCATATGCATATTCATATAGTGTGTCCTATGATCATATACTTATAATAACTAACATAATATGCACTAGCTACCATATAATATTAAGATCCCTTGCCCAACAGCATGCTATTTCCCAGAAAATCAAATAATTTTCATTTCAAGCACATACTGACACCAGTCTTCCTTTAATTCCATTAGATCTTCCTCATAATATGATGGACTGGAATTGTCAAAGTACTGCAATATAAAAATTGAACATATTATATTAAGTTAGTATCAAATATATAGATAATTTATATATGAAAATCATATAATGAAAATATCGTGTCGTTTCTGGGATAATAGTTTTATTCTTGTCAACAATCTCCTTCATGAATCTCAATACGTAGTACCCAGAGTCGATGTTGTTTGTTTGATGAGCGCACTGTAAAATAAAACATATAAGTCAATAAAATATTTGTGCATTAATCGTAAAGGCATATATTTGTAAATGAAAATTTAAAGGCATATATTTCAAACCTTTATTGGGATCCATGTGATGTTATTAGACTTTTGCTTCGACACTGTAGCACCTCTTTGAGCTCGAAAAACTTGTAAGGCACTATCAAATGAATAAATGTGATTATTATAGCATGAACAAACACATTATTTATATATAAATATGTAAGAAATAAATGAATATTACTTACGTGTCGAACATAGTCTTTATTTCAGAGTGATCGTTGTAATTCCCATGCAAGGGATCCAAATAGTATATAACTTTAGAGACCGCATTGACTGCAAATAACACCCAATGTGCCCTACAACAACAAAAATTTGGTTAAGCAATTTTGTTTATACACAACTAATAAATTAAAATCTCATCAATTAAAAAAGATACAAATAAATAATATATAATTACGTACCCTGAATTATATGGTGGGAGGAACAATTTAGCCTTTTCTATACATTTCTTGGATCAAGTTTGCACATCGACAACTTATACGAAGACAAGAATGAGTATTTATTTGACAATTTGCGCGTGCACACAACCTTCTCATACAAAAACCTTCAATGAAAATTTTAAACTAGATTAATTACCAATACATTTAATGAATTACCAATAAATGGAATTAAAAGTATTTTTTACCTTATGTACAAGCTCATGACATTAGCACTAAGCTCCATATGGTTGAGTAGTTCGTAAATGTGCTCCTTTTCAAGAAATTCATCATACTCATATCTGAATATAGCTTTATTCATGGGTATAATACGCGAATTGTCGTTGCTGCCCATGTTCCGTTTTACTTGGAGGTCAAGACACGCCCCATATTTAGCAAGGCATGGCTAACTTATTTTAGGAGCAGTAGCAGCAGCGATCGATTTTCCCCGATCCAGTTTTCTTGCTGTAACTTTGGCAGCTTTATTACCCTCCAGCCTTTGTAGTTTCCCAACTCAATTACCCTCCAATTTTTGAGATTTGCTGGCTTTTTTTGGCTGTACGGGTGGTTTATTTAATTGGATCTACAAAAATGAGGTTAAATGTTAGTTTATTGAATCTGAAAAAATGACAAACTTTAGGGAATAAATGTGACAAACCTTTTCGGGAGATGTAACTGATTCGTTTCTGGGAAGCCTTTTATCATTCCCTTTAGGCTTTTTCATCATCTAAATATAAATGTGAAATTAAAGTTAGGAGCGGAAAAAAATCAGCAATTAAATATACATATCAATTAAACATACATTTCAATTAATTAAATATACCTTATCGAGGGCAACAAGATGTGTGGGCCATGCCACGTAACTACCAATAGCTTCGCCCAATAACTGCATATCTCCATCGTTGTCTGGTATCGGCAACGGTGCAGTTGGTTCAAAAGCAACAACAGGTGATACTTTGACATGGCCCGCAGGGATAGGAGTATTGTGCAATACTTCTCCCGAAGTATTGTACAATTTTCCTTTTCCCACCTTCCGATGAGTAGGTGAGGACAAGTATAGCACACATGGAGTGACACCCTAAATCAATAGCAAAAACATAAGTACGGTTAATATATAAGTTTGTTTAATACGTAAGTAATTAATTACCTCGGGAATACTTTTGAGACTGACATTGCAACTCACGGATTCACTCTCCATTTGTATTTCATGATGGAGCTGATCTGGGAGTTGCTTTTCTTTGTTCATATTCACCAAAAGTGCCACTTGCTCCGTAAGGATTTTGAGCTTCTCTAATACTTCCTCGTTGGAATGTTTTTGGCGCTTCTCTTGAGAAAAATAGCTTTTGAGAGTTACGCCAAATCCTTTCCCCCTAACTCGACCGGAATACTCAGGGACATTAAACACTTTACCCAAAATGTCCCTGCAAGTATCCTTGTTGCCCTCTTAATTTTCATAACTTTGTTCTATAATCTCCTAAAATACATGTAGGATTAAAAAGATAAGTTCAATAGCATTTTTAAAATACAATATTAAAAAGTATTCAAGTGATAAAATACAATATTAAAAAATATTAAAGTGATAATATACTTACACAAAGTTCTACTACTTTTTGGACATTTTCGTTATCAACCACTCCGTCTTTATTAACACACGCTTCCTTCCATGAAATATAGCTACCGAACGGTTGATCTGATTGGGTGTCTTGTCGCTATTCGTTAAGATCATAAACAAAATAATACAAATTAGTTACACACTATAGTTTATAATACAAATTACTTCATTATATAAAAGTGATGTTTAATTACTTACAAGTTTTTGATCAAGGCATCCATATCCCATACGTGATTTTTTGTATGGGTGGGTTGGATTGCTTGCCCATTCGTGATTTGCCTTACTAATATTCTATATAAAAAAAATAGCAATTGTGTAAAAATTTAAAATACGCTACGAATATGAATAATAAAACACAAATGCTAATAAATTAATCACTGACGACAAATGCGGGGTCCGAACGATTGGATAGAAATGCCCTTCATTCATCATTTGATATATAATGTTTATATATTTTTGGAGTTTCAGCATTTGTATTTCCTTCTCTATCTCTTAGATAGAAATTAGAGAGATGAGATCTAAATCCCCGATGGATTTTCCCAACAACTCTCAAAACATAACTCTTTCGTCCCTCATCAAGAACAAAAGTAGTCTGCAATGAAAAAAATTATAAGTAAAGTATTTCAATGAAAAAAATTATAAATGACAAAAGAGTGGATCAAAAAAGTTACTTGAATGTCATTCCATATTATATCTTTGGCATCCTTCAATGTCTTATCTCTCCAATCATCAATCGTAATTGGAATATTTTGTCGAACAACAGCACCAATGTAACTTACAAACATTGAGCTGTTGGGGTCAATTGGCTGACCACTCTCATTCCAGCCAACCTAATAAACTCATATAGTAAGTACATGCTATTAAAAAAAGATAAAAAATACACACCAAACAGAGTATAGTATAGTATAACCTCAAACTTGATGCCATTGCTCCTTGCTTTAATGACTTTTTGCATTATAGTTGCACCACGTTTGACTTCATTTTCATAAGTCTTAGTGGTGCCAACTTCTTCATTTTGACATTCTAGGTCTTTGTTTGTATCCATTTAACTACAACAAGTTCAACATGCAGTTTAGTATAACATCAACAAGCTCAACATGCATCATGCATTATTCTAAGTACATATCAGTATCAGTATATCTTAAACAAGCTCAACATGCATTTTAATGATTACAAAAAATTAATAACATCAATACCTGAATAATGAGGGTTCGAAGAAAGACGAAATGTGAAGAAAAGAGGGTTCGTAGAAAGTTCACAGAAATATGGTTCACAGAAATACGATTTGAAGAAATAGGTAATGAGGGTTATGTATTTCAATGAAAATATATTGTGTGCAATGGGAGAGATGATCTTGGATGGAAATAAGGATCGAAATGAAGGAGATGATCGTGGAAATAAGGTTCGTAATGGACGGGATGATAGGGTTTGCAAAAGAAGAGAAGAACGATGAAGGTTGAGATGATAGTGAAGTTTACGTAATGAAGAGGAAATTGAAGCGGTTACTGTTATATATAAAACCCTTTTACAATGCTTTTTTATAAGCATTTTACAACACTTATTTGAACAAGCGTTGTAAAAGACCTCTTTGTTTTATTATGTTATATAAATGTTTTTTTAAAGCCTTTTACAGTGCTTTTTCAAATAAACGCTGTAAAATGTCTTTATTTTATTATGTTATTTTTGTGTTTGGTTTATTCCATATGGGATGACATTAAAAACATGAAACATTGCTATCATCATGCAAAACCTCTTCCTCTTCGCCAAACACTTCTCTCACAATTCAATCTCCACCTCAACACCCTTTCTCTCTCTTTAAGTCTATGTTATCTTCTTCTTCATCACGTAATACATTTACATTCCCTTTCCTTCTTAAATCGTGTCCTAAACTTGATCTTCAGGTTTATTGTAACACCCTAAATTTGATAATAAACTATTTTATTAATTAAATAAGATTTTAAATAATTAATTTGATGTCAAAATTATTTTAGAATATATGTTGATAAATTTTGTGAGTAATTTTCTTGATAGGGATGCTTTCTATGATGTGCTGGTTTGATAGATATTATATTTAATGAGCAATATAAATAATAAATATTTTATTTTATTATTTTATATATTTTTCTAAAAATAAAAGTATTTTAGTGTAATATTTTAAAGAACAAGATTTTATATGATTTTAAGTGTATATGTGAGTTGGTAATTAATATGATATTTTCTTATATGTTTGACCGATGTTAAGTGTGTACATATTTATATTTTAATTATTTTTAAGTATCTCTTATTTTAATTATTTCTAAATATATATTATTTTAATTATTTATTCTGTAAATAATTATATTGAAATCGTAGTAATATTGTGTATGATTTTCTTTGTTTTTATATACTTATTTTGAAATTATGATTATATATATATATATTATGATTTAGTAATTAATATAAAATATTATTATTATATTTATTTATTTTATACTTTTAACTATTTTCTAATATGATGGTATTATTATAATATGAATATTGTGAGAGATAACTATAACTGTAGGGATTATTTTGAGTGTGAAAGTTTCAGTCATTAGTAATATGTTTTTTTTTATATATTGATGATTTTAATTACTTTAATTTATAAAATATTAGTAATGTTTGGAAAACTAGATGGTGTTTGGAGAAATATTAAAAAGGAGATTAAATAATTATTAGTTTTATTTAACAAAAATAAAAATAATAATAGTAAAATATAAATAAAGAGACCAATGAGTTTGACTCTATGAACCCTAATTGTTAATAAAATAAAACAAACAAAAGAAGGGAAGGGAGTTGGAAGGGCAGTCGTTTAACACCGGTGATGTTCCAGAAAACTTTCTCCATTTTCGCCCAAATTTGAGTATGTTATTTCATTCATTTCACTTGTCAATTAAACATAATTTTCCAGATTTTTAACAACCCCAATTTCTATCTAAAATACCCGACTTCTTCGTTTGTAGAATTCGTTATTTTGCACCGTTCTCCTTCACCGTAAGTCCGATTTGAGTGAAACCAACGCCAAAACGACCGTGTGAAAAGTGGCTATATTATCCACTGATTGGTTTTCTGATTTATGGTAATTTTCTTTGACCAATTTTCGAATTTAGTTTTTTAGAATATCTCCTCATAATTTATTTTTGACGTTTACCCATAAACTGTCGAGTTAGATCGATTGAAGGACAAAGAGTCAATGAAAAAAGGTTGTTTTCTCGTGGAATCGTATTCGTGTGTGAAAGCGTCAAAATAAGGTAAGGGGTGGAAGAGCGTTTGAATTCATGAGTATAATATATTGTGAGATGAACGGGATAACCGTATTTCCCAACCATTCATCTGGGGCTTGCTACGTATGGCAGTAGCCCTTTAAGGGATAAATTAATTAATTTACAAATATTGAAATTGTGAGATTAAAATATAAAATAGAAATATTTGAAGGGTGTTGATTGATTTAATTTCATTGAATGTGTGAAGTTGATATTATTGTGATATTGGGTGTCGAATTAAATTTATATATATATGTGTGTGATTAGATGAGTTTATGTGGTGTGATAACAAAATATTGATGTGTTGTGATAATTTTGTGTGATGATGTATGATTAATAATTGTGATGTTATAAATTGTGATAAGTTTATGTGATGATGTTTGATTGATGATAGTGTGACACCCTTAATCCCAAAATAACATTTGTAATAATATATACTAAATTAGTTAAAACTTGCAGCGGATAAAGAAATTTGTTAAAGAGAATAAAAATTTAATATCTAATATAGGATATCACGTTTCTCAAAAATAAAAATAAAAACACTTTAAACTTATTTTGTCAATTACTTGATTTAATTCGATAAGCTTGATTTAATTTAGGATATCTCGATAAGCTTGATTTAAGTATAATTACTTGATATAATTCTAAAAACTTACTAGTACTTCTAAGGTTTTCATACAAAAATTCAATTCAAATTAAATAAATAAAATACAAGTTAAAACCCTTATTCCCGGTATCACCTATCAGAGCGGGGTTCCTCCCAAACTTGAACTTCAAGATTCATTAACCTGTAATAACTGCGATTTCACAAACGTAGGGTCCAGCCAGTCAAACACAAACAACGAAGGAGGTGAGTTTTGAAATCATGTTAATAGTATAATATGATTAAGAAGAACACGTAAACAATCATAATAGAACCGTATCATAATCACTTTACGATATATCAAAATATTTAATTAAATAGTATCATACTATAACATCAAAGTCACTCAAGTAAAATAATCATCTCATTATAATATGCATCAAATCATCTAATTAATATTACCTTTAAAACACATCAATCACAACAAAACAATCACAAGGAAATGCAATGCTATGCATGAGCTTAGACTCTACTTCACAATATGGTACCATTCTAACTCTGAAGTACTTGGTTAGGAGGCCATGATACTATGCCACTATCCCGGTGGACGGACAATTCAAATTGGCCCTATCCTCATAGATCCCCTCAACTCAACCCGAGATACATATACGCGAAAGTCGAGGTAAACGTGTGTTGCATGGTAGCTACAACATTTGGAGTGCTACCTCCAAGTCACCTAGGAATTCCCCACCGGAATACCTCCAAGGTCTAACAATCTTGCCTTAAGGCTCGACAGCAGACCACCACGATCAGGCTCATTCAGTTGTACTTCCCCATAATCACTAGACTTGTCAGGCCCTACCTATATGATGACAAAATAATCTTCACTTCACAATTCACTATATTTATTTTATCCCCCCGTTAGCTTAGACTAATCCATTAAGAGCACCATATTTAAGAATCATCATTATCTCATCAATTATGGGGTACTTCAATATTTTTATCACAATTTTATAATATCATTAATCATAAATAATCATGATCATCGTATAAACTCATTACAATTTTATAACATCACTATCATCAATCAAAAATCATCATTATCATCATGTAAGCATATATCAAACCATGCATCTATATTTTATTATCACATCACATAATTTCATCTAAGCAAACATGTACACATAATTTCATTCAACCTCCAACATCACAATAATAACAAATATCAACTACCACACAAGTATCGAAAATTAAATCAATGAACACCTTATAAAAATTTCTATTTCACATTTTAATCTCACAATTCTCATATTTCAAATTAATCAATTTATCTCTCAAAGGGCTACTGCCGTACGTAGCAAGCCCTGGATGAATCGTTGGGAAATATGGTTTTCCCGTTCATCTCACAATATATTATACTCATGAATTCAAACGCTCTCTCACCTCTTACCTTATTTTGAATCTTCCACACACGAATACGATTCCATGAGCAAACAACCTTTGTTCATTGACTCTTTGTCCTTCAATCGATCTAACTCGATAGTTTATGGGTAAACATTAAAAATAAATTATCAAAAGATACTCTAAAAATAAATTCGAAATTCGGTCAAGGAAAATTACCATAAATAAGAAACCCAATCATTGGATAATATAGCCACTTTTCACACGGTCATTTTGGCGTTGGTTTCACTCAAATCGGACTTACGGTGAAGGAGAACGGTGCAAAATAAGGATTTCTATAAACGGAGAAATCGGTTATTTTAGGGAGAAATTCGGGTTGTTAAAAATCTGAAAAATTGTGTTTAATTGAATAGATAAATGAGTAAAACAACATACTGAAATTTGGACGAAAACAGATAAACTTTTCTAGGACAGTTATGGTTCACCAGTGTCAAACGACAGGTTGTTGTTGTGTTTACTCTTTGGTTCTAAGGCTGCCTGTCCAACTCCCTTCCCTTTTCTTTCTTTTATTTTATTTTACTAAAAATCAGGGTTCACAAGGTCTCTTTATTTATGTTTTTGTTTTACTATTATTATTTTTATTTTGTGGAAATAAAATTAATATTTGTTTAATTTCCTTTTTAATATTCCTCCAAGTACCATTTAGTTTTCCAAACGTTACTAATATTTTATAAATTAGAGTAATTAAAATAATCAATAAATAAAAAAACATATTACTAATGACTGAAACTTTCACATTCAAAATAATCTCTACAATTATACTTATTTCTCAAAATACTCACATTATAATAATACCAGCATATTAGGAAATAGTCAAAATTATAAAATAAATAAATATAACATCAATATTTTATATTAATTACTAAATCATAATAAATATATATAAAATCATAATGTCATAACAAGTATATAAAAATAAACCAAATCAGACACAATATTAATTCTATCTCAAGATAAATATTTATAAAGAAAATAACTAAAAGTAGAAAATAGTTATAAATAATGGAAATATATCTATGTGCATACTTAATATCAGTCAAACGCACAAAAAAAATATTATATTAGTTTGGTACGCGTATATACTCGTAAAATCACATAAAATCTTTTTCTTTAAAATATTACACTAAAATACTATTATTATTATTATTATTAATTTAAATATATATCAAATAATAAAATATAATATTATTTATGTCGCTCATTTAATCTAATATTTTTAAAACTAGCACATCATAGAAAACTCATATAACGAAAATTATCCCAAAATTTATCAATACGTATTAAAATAATTTTTACATCAAATTAATTATTTAAAATCCTATTTAATTAATAAAATAGTTTATTATAAAATTTGGGGTGTTACAGATAGTGATGCTATAAATTTGTGAGGAGTTTATGTGATGATGATGATGTATGATTAATGATAGTGATGTTCTAAATTGTGATGAAATAATAGTGAATTAACTCCATAGTTGATGAAATAATAGTGATTACAATTTGTGTTTGAGATGACGGTTTTAATGGAGTATCGTAAACCAACGAGGGGAGAAAATAAATATTGTGAATTTGTGAAGTGGAGATTATTTTGTCATCATATAGGTAGGGCCTGACAAGCCTAGTGATTCTGGGGAAGTACAACTGAATGAGCCTGATCGTGGCGGTCTGCTGTCGAGCCTTAAGGCAAGATTGTTAGACCTTGGAGGTATTCCGGTGGGGAATTCCTAGGTGACTTGGAGGTAGCACTCCAAATGTCAGGAGTTACCATGCAACACACGTTTACCTCGACTGTCGCGTATATGTGTCTCTGGTTGAGTTGAAGGGATCAATGAGGACAGAGCCAATTTGAATTATCCGTCCACCAAGATGGTGGCATAGTATCATGGCCTCCTAACCAAGTACTTCAGAGTTATAATGGTACCATATTGTGAAGTAGAGTCTAAGCTCATGCATAGCATTGCATTTCCTTGTGATTGTTTTGTTGTGATTGATGTGTTTCAAAGGTAATATTAATTAGATGATTTGACGCATATTATAATGAGATGATTATTTTACTTGAGTGACTTTGATGTTATAGTATGATACTATTTAATTAAATATTTTGATATATCGTAAAGTGATTATGATACGGTTCTATTATGATTGTTTGCGTGTTCTTCTTACTCATATTATACTATTAACATGATTTCAAAACTCACCTCCTTCGTTGTTTGTGTTTGACTGGCTGGGCCCTGCGTTTGTGAAATCGCAGTTATTACAGGTTAATGAGTCTTGGAGTTCAAGTTTGGGAGGAACCCCGCTCTGATAGGTGATACTGGGAATAAGGGTTTTAATTTGTATTTTACTTATTTAATTTGAATTAAATTGTGGTATGAAAACCTTAGAAGTACTAGTAAGTGTTTAGAAATAAATCAAGTAATTATACTTAAATCAAGTTCATTGAGATTAAATTGTTTTATTTGAGTAATAAAATTTGAACTGTTGCATGTGTACTTTGAGAAACGTGATATGCTAAATTAGTTACAAAAGTTTTTATTTTCTTGAAAATATAATTTTATTTATCCACTGCAAATTTTATAGGAATATGATATAAATTATTATATATATATATATATTATAAATTATTTTCAACCGCATCCAATTTGTACTCTCTTCACCTATAGGACATGCACACTGACCTGTAATGCTATATCCTGATAAATTACCATATGCTGGAAAATCATTAAATGTGCCGAACAACATAGCCCTCAAATTGAAACATTCTTTCTTATACTCATCATAAACTTCCACACCTGTCTTCCACATACGTTTTAAATCTTCAATTAAAGGAGTCAAGTATACGTCGACATCATTCACCGGTTGTTTGGGTCCAGAAATTAACAGAGACAACATCATAAACTTACGCTTCATACATAACCATGGAGGTAGGTTATATATTACCTAAATCACATGCCACGTGCTATGTGAGATGCTTTGAAGACCATGTGGATTCATTCCATCAGTAGAAAGAGCAAGTCTTAGATTTCTTGACTCTATCTCGAATTCAGGATACTCGTGATCAATTTTTGCCCATTGTGGGGAATCTACAGGGTGTCGAAACATTCCATCTCTAATTCTTTCATCTCCATCCCATGTCAAGTTTTTTGAATCTTCTTCATTGTGATACATGCGCCTAAATCTTGGTATTATAGGAAAATACCACACGACTTTTGCTGGAGTAGATTCTTTCTTCTTATATCGAGAGACATTGCATTCGGACATACCATACGCCTTAAGTAGTTCATATTCGTTTCGAAATAAAATGCAATCGTTAGGACACTCATGAATCCTTTCGTAACTCATGCCAATAGAACACAAAATCCGTTTAGCCTTGTAGGTTCGACTAGGAAGTTCAATATCATCTGACAACATATCTTTTATGAGTGTTAATAATTATGTGAAGCTTTTATCAGGCCATCCATTACTCGCTTTTAAGTTGTACAACTTTAATATTGCGGAGAGTCTTGTGAATTTAGTACAACCATTATAGAATTCTTTCTCTGCATCACTCAACAAACTTTCAAACATTTTAGGACAATCTCGAAGATCTTCTTCAACTGCTTTTGCGATCTCATCAACTCGGTCCGGCTCATATGTATCTGTATCGAAGTCAGTTGAAGCATATGTCGAACTATTCTCAAAATTAATGTTTCCTTTTTTTTTCTCACCATGTCTTATCCAACATGTGTAGCTTTGATCAATTCCATTACATACTAAATGTCCTTCTAATTCATCTTCTCTAATGCGTTTTCCAAAACAACATTTTAAACAAGGACAAACGACTCTGTTTGGATCTTTTGCATTCTTCACTGCAAACTCAACAAACTCCTTCACTCCAATTTCATACTCTTTTGACAATCGATTGGCAGACATCCATTTCCTATCCATATTATACGACCTATATAAATGCAATTACAAAAATAATAAGCTTTCAAAACATATCAACAAGTTTCAAAAAGAAACCAATATCAACATATCTAATAACAATTTCAAAACAGAAAAGATTTCAAAACAAAACAGATCAACAATTTTTAGTTTTCAATTATTAAAAAACTAACGATTTTTTTACAAAAACAAATTAAAAAATACCTGAGACAACTTAGATAGCCGCACAGTACGTAGAGGATATGAGGGTTCCCAAAGTAGAGGTGATGAGGGTTCGCAAATTTGTTTAAAATTTGTTTTTATTTAATTAAAAGTAAATGATATTTATTTGAAAGCGCATGTTTTTTACAGCGCTTGTGAAAAAAACGTTGGAATAGATCGTTAAATTGAATGAAAGCGCACATATTTTACAGCGCTTGTGAAAAAAGCACTGTAATATGTAGTTCAATTATTTGAAAGCGCATGCATTTTACAGCACTTGTGAAAAAAGCGCTGTAATATGTAGGTCAATTATTTGAAAGCGCATGTATTTTACAGCGCTTGTTAAAAGATTGTTGTAATAAGTAGTTAAATTATTTGAAAGCGCGTGTATTTTACAGCGCTTGTTAAAAAAGTGCTATAAAATATTATGCAAAAGCGCTTCATTTTACAGCGCTTGTGCGAAAAGTGTTGTAAAAGCATTATAACATTATGCGCAAACGCTATATGACCCTACAACAACGCTTTTTTCACATCGCTTGTTAAAAAAGCGCTGTAAAGGCTCCGTTATTTTTAAAATATATTTACAACAACGCTTGTATTTAGCAAACACTTGTTTTACACTAAGTTCATGTAAAAGGTTTTTACATGAACTTATAGAGGGCTTATTTGAAAAAGCGTTGTAAAAGGCTTTTAAAAAAAAACATTCATATAACATCAGAAAACAAGGAGGTCTTTTACAGCGCTTATTCCACAAGCGCTGTAAAAGAGCCTTTTAAAAATAACATAAGGAGGCCTTTTAGAGCGCTTATTTGAAAAAGCGTTGTAAAAGACTTTTTAAAAAAACATTCATATAACATAAGAAAACAAGGAGGTCTTTTACAACACTTATTCTAAAAGCGTTGTAAAATGTCCTTTTAAAAATAAAATAAGGAGGTCTTTCAGAGTGCTTATTTGAAAAAGCACTATAAAAGGCTTTTAAAAAAAGCATTAATATAACATAAGAAAACAAGGAGGTCGTTTACAACGCTTATTTGAAAAAACGCTGTAAAAGTGCCTTTTTAAAAATAAAATATGGAGGTCTTTTAGTGTGCTTTTCCAACAAGCGCTGTAATATGATTTTATATATAACAATAAACCGCTTCAGTTTCCTCTTCATTACGTAAACTTCACTAGCATCTCCTCTTCATCATTCTTCTCTTCCTTTGCGAACCCTATCATATCTTCTATTACGAACCTTATTTCCACGATAATCTCTACTTGTTAGAACCATATTTCCATCCACGATCATCTCTCCAATTACACAACATATCTTTTCATTGAAATACGTAACCCTCGTTAAGTATTTCTTTGAACAATATTTATGCGAATCGTATTTCTGCAAACCCTCATTTCTGTGCATTATGTTTTTCTTCAAACCCTCACTATTCAGGTATTGATGTTATTAATTTTTTGTTATCACTAAAATGCAAGTTGAGCTTGTTTAAGTTATATTGATACTAATACGTACTTAGAATACTGCATGTTGAGCTTGTTGAAGTTATACGGAACTGCATGTTGAACTTGTTGTAGATAAATGGATACCACCAAAAGATTTAGATTGTCAAAATGAGGAAGTTGTCAACACTAAGACTTACAAAAATGAAGTCAAACATGGTGCAACTGTAACACCCCGATTTTTAACAGCACTAGTGTATTTTTTTTCAAAAAAAATTCATATAAAAAAAGAAATAAATAAGGAAATACTTTTGGATAAATATTTAAGTCGTAACACAACGACAAATAAGTCAACATAATTTACAAGCAGCGGAATAGTTTATGAAATACAAATATAAAGTATTTACAATTCAAAAGTGGTACATGGAACCCATCAAAATAAAATGTCAAGCTGACAATACTGGTATAGGTACAATCTTCCAAATTAAAATAAACAGAACCCAAAAACAAAGACATCTAGTCCCTATACGTCAACCTAATCTGATCATTCTACAAAAACTATACATCCCTGATGATCTTCACGCGCCCCGCAAGATCCTCCTAACACAGCTCCAATCAGGTGTATCCAACTATATATCTTCCCATCTACAGGATACTGACCGGTAGGATGGTCCTAGTTCTCATCAACCGAAATAGTTGTAAAGGGTCACCAACTAAAATTAACAATTAACACATAACATTTAAGTGTTTAAATGCACAAAATAACATTTCAAATTTGCATGCACCTTAAAAGGGTTTCCATATGCCAAACATGCATAAACAAGGTTGAAAAATGAAGTTTTTTTACAAAACTGCACTGTTGTATTCGAATACAACATCTCTGTATTCGAATACAAGGCTATTTCAGCAGTCAACAGCAAAAACAACATGTTTGTATTTGAATACAACCTTCTATATTCGACTACACATAAGTCAGCAGCAAAAACAACATTTATGTATTTGAATACAACCTTCTGTATTTGAAAAGGTTTTGCAATCAATCACACTTACACACAATTCCAAAACATTCACACTTAGCAATTATGGCACAATAACCACGACAACTTGAGTTTCGAAATGGTTTTACAATCAATCACACTTACACATAATTCCAAAACATTCACACGTAGCAATAAAATTAAAATCGTAGGTATAAATTTTGTAAATAATGGATAAATTATATACCAGCAGTGATATACCAATAGGTAAAATCAAATGTTTAAAGCAAATGACAACAGACTTTCCCAATCTTATAGTGATGGCCAAAATCCGTAGGTATTAGGCAATTATAAACAAGAGTACAAACCTCCATTGGCATTGATAATTTTCGCTATACTTACAAGTTTTATACATTCACCGAAAGGTAAGCTTTCTTGTACTGTGAATATGATTCAAATATGGTAATTTTATTTAAAATATCATGTAAACACATATTTTACTTTTTTGCAAACATCTTTTAACATGTCAGAAATAATATCATCTTATCATATCATCTTTTAACATCTTTCAAACTTCTTTTGCAAATATCTTTAGAGCCACATCATGCAAACCATTTATATCATCTTATCGTATAAAAAATCTAACAATTACTATTAAAAAGACTAACAATTTATAATAAAAATAAACTAACAAAATAATTTTTTATTGAAACATTTAGTTCAAGCTACTAAAATTTATAATATATTTTGTTGTGTCGATATTTTCATACCCAACTTTTCTCATACATGGCACTAGTTATATACTATTTTATGATATATTTTGCAATACTTATCATAAATATAAAAGTCTTAAATATAATATTTTGTAATTGTAGATATTTTCACTTTACTGAAAAATATATATTTATCATAAATGTCAAAAATGTATAAGTCTTCAATATAATATATAGAATTATATTTAATACATTAATTTTATATATTTATCATAAATGTTATAAATGTCATAAATGTATAAGTCTTCAATATAATATATACAATTATATTTAATACATTAATTTGAAAACCATTATGTTTACCTTTCTAGCAGCATTGAAAAAACTATTTCAAGTTCAATGTGGGTTACCATTTGATTGTATTTAAAATATTAAAAATTATAATATATATATATATATATATATATATATATATTATAAAAATATTTAAAGTCTGGTAAAATTTTTTACTTTTTAATAGTTATATAATAAAAATATTTTATAACACTACCATATTTATAGTCATGCATCTATAAAAGTTATTGAATGTTCAAGGTGGAACATCGCCTATATAAATGTACTTGTAGACAACATATTCAAATAAAAAAAAAATGGAAATTGTAAGAAATTCTTCTATGGCTGTGGCATTTTTGTTGGCATTTGTTATCATTTCATCAGGTATAATAACGTTGAGTAATTTATCGTAGATAATGTTGTTGATTTTTCACTTTAACCAATTTATAAAAAAGAATCATATTTTTATATAACAATACTATTGTCCATTTAATGTTTATGTATGTAGATATTCATATGGAATCACATGCTAGAGGAGTGAGTGAGGAGCGATATGGGTTTTGTGGCACAAACGACGATTGTCAACATAACTATCATTGTTCACCTGGTCTAGTTGCCGTATGTGTTGCAAATGAATGTACATGTGTACACTCACAACAAACCAATCAAGTGAGTGATGAGATAAATGAATTATGTCACACAGATGCCGATTGTGAACGTATAAGACCTTGTCCACCTAGTCTTATTGCCGTATGTGCTGCAAACCATTGTACATGTGTACACTAAATTAAGTTCCTAGTCCAACACTATCAGTTATAAATTGAATAATAGAAAATTGTGAAACAATAATCGTGTTTGGATGAGATTATATTTAAATATTATTAAATAAAATTGTTTATTGCATCATATTTTGTATTCACATCATATCAAATTGAGTTGTTTTTATAAAACAAAATTTAGAATGCAAAGGTATCACATGATAACAAAGACAACTTTATGTTGGCACTCTAATCTCATCAAATATCATTTTCACTTCTTAATAAAATTAATATAATACAAAGAAGTGAACAAGGAGTGACTAGGGCAAACCCAAAATGCAATTGTAACGCCTTAATTTTTAATAGCGAACGTGTTTGTTTTTATTAAAAAAAAAACTTAAACTGTTTGAAACTTTTATTAATGATCTAGACATACAGTCAAATGCATATTTTAACCGCTATCTTATTATGTTAGAAAATATTTTTAACTTTAAATTAATAAATTTATTTATGTTATTTGTTATACTCTATTTTAGTAATAGTCGACTTTACTAAAAGTAGAAGTAGGAAAATGGTAGTATTAATAAGGTCCAAGTGTTAAAAGGAGACGATGCCACTTATTTTCTGTCTCTTTCTTTTCATTTATCAGTATTAATTGATGTTTCACTTTTCATCCCATTCATTCCAGATATACACCTCCATAAATAATAAGAAAAATTGGTGAAAATTTAAAAAAATTATTTATCTAACAGATATCATACAACTTGTAAGAGTATTAGTTAAAGTTTTTCAAAACACATCTAATTTCATAAATATTCTAAAACCTCTTGTCTTTTGGTTAGAACAAAATATAACTATAATATAAAGACTACAAGTCCTAAACATTTGACGTTAAAACACTAATTTTGTTGTTGTGATGAAAAATTATAGTTCATTCTTTTAATATTCATAACTATAATGGTATATTTTCTCTTAACTTCTAATAATATGATATTTTTTTAGGTGGGACTTGAAGATAATCACTAAGATAAATGAATCCAGTTGAATGCATAGAAGACTTGATTGTTTTTTAGGAATGCATAGCTTGGTTGTTGCTTTTTTGGAATAAAAAGTTGGTGGTTGTAACACTATAGTAGTTGGAACTTTTTTTTCCTTCTTCATTTTTTATTGTTATGACACATTTGGTAATTCATTTGGTACATAATTTGACTCCCTAAACTTTAAAATAATATATATAATTTTTTTTTTCATGTTTCTATAAATATTTACATCGGATAATTAAAAACTATTTAATAGAAAAAAATAATTCTCTGTAAGTTATTTAGGATATCACATTGCTCAAAATACAAGTGGAACACTTTAAACTTTTTTCGTCTTATAAAACAGTGCAAACTCAATGAACTCGATGTAACTATAATTTCTTACTCGATGTAACTATAATTTCTTAATTTAATTTCAAAAACTTATATCCATACAAGAAAACGCAAGGCAGAACTTCCTGATCTTCATTTTATTTTTAATTAAGGAAAATCTTATTGATATCCATTTCCCTCTATTTTAATTAAGGAAAATAGAGGGTGAGATAATAATCTGGTAAACTTTTAAAAAGTGGAGGGGCAGTTTGAAAAAGATATCTCATCAACAATGAAAACATAACATTATAATGAAATCTATTATATATATTTAAAACAGACCCCCAATGCCACCTCACTTTCGAATGCCACCTCACCCCCTCGAATGCCACCTATACAAATATTTTCTACATCAGCCATAAAGCTGATGTGGACCTCTCATCCTTTCTCCCCTCTCAATTATACTCTCAATACCTAATCTCATTTAATCCTACTCTATTTTTCCTCTTTCTTCCACAATTTCTTTTATATCTCCAAATCTATTTGATAATATTATTTTATATATTATAAAATAATTTGTAAATTATTTTACAATTTGATAATTTATAAATTATTTTATAATTTTATAATAATTTATAATCTATATTATTATCAAATTATTTTATAAGTTATTTTATAATAAATTGATAAATTATTTTATAATATTATTTTATAATATTATTAGTCATTTACCAATGGTAATAATTTATATTATTAATCATTAAATTCAATAAAAAAAAACCGACTAATCACTCCTAAATATTGACATAAATGCTCTTTATCTAATAATATTATTTTATAATAAATTTATAAATTATAAAATTATTTTATAATTATTTATAATATATTTATAATTTATATTATTTTATAATATTATTATTCATTTACAAATAGTAATAATTTATATTATTAATCAATATATTCAATAAAAAAAACCCAACTAATCTTT